>JABMIG010000407.1:0-95996 GCA_013187285.1 Cyclotella cryptica
CAATGTTTTCTCTCATTCAATTTTTCCAATTATATTGTTATTCTGTTGCTGGGTTATTCGTCCGTTGTGTAGCTTGCCCGCCCTTGATCACGAAGGTGAACAAAGTGTGTGGAGAGGGCAGTGACGGTAAGTTGTCTCTCCTTTTTGTCACCCCCCAACACCACTCCAAACTTTTTCTCACAGCTTCTTTTTCTAATAAAATTGCTATCCAATCAGCTGTGCTGGCCACCTTCCCTCAGTCGGCATGGCAATTAAGCCGTCCCCGTTGGAGAAATTTCATGGAGAAGGTGGTGATGGTAAGTTTTTTTTCACCATCCCCATTTTTCTCAGAGCATTTGTTTCCAGTTACATTTTTATGCAGGCTGCTGCACTGGCTGCCCTCCCCTTGGTAATAACGGGAACAAGGGCTTGCTTTCACCATCCCCGCCCATTAGGTGTGATGATAATTGGTGAGAGCATGAGTTTTCTCTTGTTTTACCACAATTTCAAATCTTGTTTCTCACGGCACTTTCTCGGTTAATTGTTTCTCAATCAATGTCCAGGTTTTGTTGTTTTTTTCATTTTCATTGACCAAAAAATGAATGTAGTTTTGTTAATTAGTTCCATAAATTTGATTACTGATTAATTGAAAACAACTCACTCCATAGTTATATTTCTGATTACTTTAATAGTATTACTAGAATATTACATATTATTGCAGAAATATTACTATATGTGGCTCTGCAATTGAATGGCAAATTCAATTTCTTAGAGATTACTGTCAGAATTCTGATTACTGTCTAAATTGCAGTAATATTACTGTCGTGACCGAGGAGTAGGAGTCACAGTAATGTGACGTCACCTAGATCCTGCCTAGATAAGGGGAATATTTTGGTTCTGGTTATGAGCACCGGAATTCTGGTCAGTCACCAGTAACAAGTTCTGATTACTGACTATTGGACCAGAACCTAAAAATCGGAATTTGAAACTTAGGGTGTCAAAAAGTAGATCGCGTTCTTTGTGACACTTCTGCCCAGATGACACGCAGATGCCTTCTTGAAGGCCACTAGATTGTTGAGGCAGTCTTGGGCTGTTGCATTGGGGAATGCTGAAGCAACAATGTTCTTAGGGTGCAAGTTCTTGATGAGAACGCTGCACACAGAGCCTCCCCCAAGACATTTTGCTCATCTTGTCATGGTTGATGGATTGAGGGAGAGGTTTTTTACGTAGAGAAATACCTAGAAAACATTCAAACGGCCGGCCAATGGTTCCACGAGGGGGGAAAATGAGACAACGAAAAACACAAATTTCTACAGGACAATTTTGGCAGAATGGTTGTAACTCCGCAACTTGCCTGCCAATTCTATCGGTTCACCTTCCATTGAATTCCTCAAAAGATTGTCTACAAGATAGATCACTACCTTCATTAATGTATGTTGATATTGAATGACTTACAAAGTTGTGAAGTACGAACTGATATCAATGCCTCCGGGAATTTAACCAAAACCACTTCATCGATGTATTAGGTTAAGTTTTTTAGATACATATATTTTTGATCATGTGGAACACAATAGCAAGGGGACGGAATATAAGTTACACTTAAAAGTATCTTTTGACAATTGTGTTACTTATAATCCGGCTTATACGGTATATAGATGATAGATAAAAATTAATGCCAATGTAGTCTCTGTCTTTTGCTTCATTTTGCATCATTTTGAGTCATTTTGCGCCAAGACGCAATTGCTCACTTTGACACAAAATGATTCAAAATGATGCACAAGCACATATTGAGTCACATGAATCCCTCAGCACAAGAGAGATAATGTCCCACAATAGGATGTACGAGAGGCAAGCAAAAAGCAAAAAGAAAAAGGCATAATGAAGTATGGTCATATTGTACTATGGGAATGGTAGGAGTGTATAACATCATGAGTTTGAACCGCAGGGCATTACTAGAAGTACCATACTCAACCATACTGTAGGTATACATGCTGAATCAAATCATCCAATTTGTATCTCTAGATGTGTACACATTGTTTGTATTCTGACACCTTTCGTTTGCATCATATTGCATCATTTTGAGTCATGACTCAGTGGCGCAAAAGGACGCAAAAGGATGCATAAATCATATAGTACTTTGGCACCATTACATGAACTTTCCTTGCTTATGAAATAACGGAAGAGTATACTCCTGTGAAAATTTCTGTGAGCGTGGTATATTTCTGACATTTGGGGCTGGGGAAGCTATTTGTAGAACTGTACTGTAGGAACTGGTAATTAAATATTGACCTGAGCCAACCTTTGAAAAAACCCTGGATCTATATAGGGTCAATATAGACCCTAAGCCGATCAAAAATCGAGGAGGTTTATATTTCTTAGACCCCCAAAAAAATTTAATAGACCCTTGGGCTGCAGACATAATTTTGCCTTGCAAGAGTCTTTATCTGGGATCATAACCCATCAAAAATTAGACCCCAGAAAAAGGACCCCGGGGCTGGGAATAGTCTAAAACACAACCCTACACAACCTAAGAGCAACTCCCTACCTATAGCGGCATTAGGGGGTAGGTAGGGAGGCAGTTCAAAGCTGATGCAAGTATGTAAAGATGAATACCCGGAGCCCTCTAAAAATTTCAATTTCAAAAAATCCTTCCCCCATTTGCCTTGGAGTCATAAAATGGGAGAGAAATCGTTAGCATTCCTAAAGTTTCTAGGTATTGTGCCAAATACCTCTTTCAATATGTTCAATGCCCTAAAATTTTCAGCCTGTCATATCATTTGATTGTGACGTAAGTTGGTTAATGTAAAGGCCAGGAGCAAACTATTCCAGTCTCAGTATTCTGGAGGCCATGATGCCTCTGTCATTATATTGAAGGCAACTAGATGCTACTTTACAATTCGTGATAGTCACAATCATATGCTACAGATGAAAGTATGCTAAATGAAATCCATAAACTCATTTAATGAGGTCAAAACCATCATTTCTATTTTGGTAACAGATTGATTATCTCCTTACATTTTGATCACTTCCAGTACAAACAAGACACCAAGCATATGGGCAATGTCTCTCAATTTGTCATTATTAATTTACTTGCATCACTGAACTTGTTTTTTTCCTTTTTTTCCTTTGATTCTGAAATGCTTCCACAGCCTGCAAAAACCAGTTGGGATGTATCAGCCGAACATTAAAGACCACTGCAATGATGTTATGGTTAAGATGAGATGGGATGAGACAGAAGAGCTAAAAAGGAAGCTAGGACAAATGGATGAAATGGAGGAGGGAATAAAAGCTGATGCCTATTGTGTATGTGTTGCATAGTTAGGAAGGTGAAGAGTCCCCCTCCAAATTGATGAAAATACCTCACAGGATGGCCTAGAAATGAACCTGAACAAAGGATTCCATGAGGTGAATGTGCAATGGATGGAGGATGGAGGATGGAGGATATATTATCAAAAATTTAACTTGCCATTGAATTTATTGCATCTTGGTGGCCTTCACAAAAAAAAGCAGTACGGTGGAAATGGAGCTATATCTCCAAAAATAGCAAATCAGACAAAACCTAGTAGTATTTTGTCTGCAGGATATGATTGTGAGAGCAATGGTGACAGAATTTTTGGCGTAATTATCATTGTTGTTGAAGAGGTGATGGGGCAATGGGGCAGAAAGTTACATGGTGTGGAAGAAGTCTGCCAAGTGAATGTAGTACTTAGCAATACCTAGATCAAATTTAGAGCTTTGCTAGATGAGGGAAAAGGGAAAAAAAGAAATAGGAAATAGGCCGTTAAGGATCTATGAATATAAGGAGGGCTCCACATGTGCTCTCAGTGTCCTCTGAGCTCTAACAGAAGACCGGAATGTTGACTTCAGCAATAAAAGTTCCCATGGAGTAATCAGATGTTGTCAGCTGTCATAAGATGTTGTCAGAAGGTGTGAGATGTCGTCAGGAATTTTACAGGTTGTCACAAGATAGTCGCATAGATTGTCACAAGTAGTCACCTCTTATCATCAGCCAGGTCTTCTATGGGTCATCACTTGAGTTGTCAAAGTGTAGCCAGGGGTTGTCACTTTGGTCATCACTGTCACACAAGATTCACCACATCATCAGTTAGGGAGGTTGGTCCTCCTTATTGATATGCTGTTGTCCTTAGTCATCCAATACTATAAGCCCCTCTACCTTATTGTCACTTATTTCCTCAAAAGGTGGTCACTATTGTCATAATGTTCATTAGTGATGTCATCAAGGGAGTCACCAGTCCTTCACCCAGGTCGCCAAAAGGTCTTCACCATAGGTCATCAGGGTCATCAAAATGATGTCATGAAGTGTCATTGGGGTCATAAGAAGGTCATGAAAGGTAGCCACGTGAGTTGAAAACATTGACCAAGTCATCACTGTGATCATCAATGAATTTAATGGTAAAAATCAGCATCCAAAAGAAATTAACTGATGAACAGGGCCTTATTGCATTTGATTTCAATTGATCACAATATATATAATATATATCACATTCGATTGCAATAGATCACTATTGATTGCAGTTCATACTTGATATATCCTATAAACTCTTTCCAGTCCTATTCTTACATGGCCATCCATAGATAATATTTCAACATTCTGTTTCAGCAGTATTCTTCTGACTTAACAAGAGAAGACTACAAATGACACAGAATTTCGATTTTTGTACACTCAGCATAATTCACCTTGTTTTTACAGCTTTTTGTGTTGTCTCATCAATCAAATTTGGTCATTCTTTGTTTTACATGGAAACCAATGTCTCAAAGAAGTGCTCCACTAAGAACTAACCAATATATTTGGCAATGACTCCAAATGACCAAATCTAGCATTATTTCATATTGCCTTTCTATTTTCTGGTAGCTGTATGAGTAGTCTTGGCCATGAGTAAGTATAAACTGAAATGATTGATTACACTATTGATCACAATTGATTACAATGGATCACAATGGATGATAATTGTTCACAATTGATACTAATTGATCAAATAAACAGCAACTGACACCAATTGATCCAGAAGGTTACTTAAGGTTTTATGCACATCTATGCTATCATAGATGTGCCTATCATACCATATAGGTTATGTTAATATTGTGCAGTATGGTATGTATGGTGTGAAAGAAACTTCCACATGGAATGATCATGCACTTTTGTATCATTGTATGTAATGAATGATATAGTATTGTGTGGCATCATATTGCGCCGCATGACATGTTTACTCTGGATGAAAAATCTGGTGAATAACAGTGAGCATTAGTGAAAGCAAGTGCATGCAAGTGATTGAGTGCAATTGCATGTGAATACAAGTGAACAAGTCCTGATTGCAAGTGAAAGCAAATGAACAAGGCCTTAATAGACTGTGAAGAGGAGCTTTTGGCTTAGATTGGCATGGCATTATTCTTCAATGGATATTGGTCTAGGTTTGACAAACAAGTAAGGAATTCTTTTTGGATATGAAAGGTATTTCCAACAAATGTTCATGGTAGATCTGTTGGAATATATTGTAAACACAGCCTGTAGGCAACACAACTAATATGATGGAATTGATCAATAAAGAGGAATTAAATGAAGTGTTAAGCTAATATCAAAACTTACTTTGTCATCTTCAGGGTCGATCAGGGTATAGGATCCAGTCAACTTTGACCAACATGCTGGCAAAAGAAAAACTAGCAACATGGAATATAAGGTTGGATTTTGTTGTCTATGATATTTAGAGAATTAGGGGATTTTTAGGGAATTACACAACTATTGGAGGAAGGGTGGATCATCTAGACCAATTTTTAGATGATGTACTATTCTTAGATAAAATCTCCAAAATTTCTTTAGGGTTCAATAATTGTTGGAGGATTCATGGATATTTTTTATGATTGAGGACATGTGTGTGATTGTTGCAGATTATTTGTGCACTTGCATAGTTATCTTGCTGGGTTGATGATAGATATACATACGCATTCACAGACACGTGTCTTTAGTGATTTTGTCACAAAATCAAGGATTTCTGTAGCCTTCATCATGTACATGTGCTCCTGAGCACATATCTTATCTAGCTTGTAAATTACGGTTTGGTTACTGTCTCAAAAACACGGAAATAAGTAACAAACGGGAGTTCCTGCAGTAATTACTGTAGGTTCTGGTAATATTGCAGTAAATTTTGTCAAAATCAACCTTATTTTGGGACGTCATGGTGTCACACTCTTTGGTTATCCTATGAAGTACTTAAGTAATTAATTTCACACTCATCCCGCTACCACAGTAATCAAGGTTACTGTCAAAATTACCAAATATTCCGGAACCGGAACTTACAACCTAGATCTTATCTTCCTTTCTAGTCTGTAGCCTTCATCGTGTGCATGTGCTCCTCAACACACATCTTATCATCCTTTCTAGCAGTTCTTTCTTTGTTATGCAAAAATAGAGTGCATCATTCTCACTGTTTGTGGGTCTCAATTTTTGTACTTGTTATAGAGTCATGTAGGTGTCTAACACTCAAGCAACCGTATGTAATTTTAATTTATTAAAATTTTATGCTTCATCTGTTCTAATAACAAACGAGACAGACACAAGCAATGAAAAAAACAGCTCTGGCACTGTATTCAAACTGCACAGTGCAACTGATGATTACTTTTCATTCTACTTCTTACATGCTGCAAAAAATCTTGCCGCTCTGCTAGTAATAACTCTTCATGCTCTGGATGCATATTCATAGACATGGGAAATTTCCTATAAACTTGATCAATAATTTGCCATTCATTATATTCCTACTCACATAGAGTTGGCATAGTTACTGCGACAATTCATGATGAATGCAAAATGATTCAGCTTGGTGAGATGGCAGAATTATTGCACCAGCTACTAGGACTATCCCTATGCTCTCAAAAGAAATATAGTTGGTTTTTGACCTCTTGTATATTGTGATCCATCACAAAACAGAGGTAGTGAAGGTAATGAATAAGTGCGAATAAAGTTCTGTGAAATAAATTAAGAATGTATTATACCAGCTTTCTCACATGAAATCTAAACAACTGTTACAACTTTTAATTTGTATGTTGACACTCCATGCTATTTCATTCACAATTAAACATAGCTGCATCAAACTCCAACTAAGGTTTGGGCTGCCTAGGTTCTGTTACACAGAGGGAAACAGCAAAGGAAGTATCATTATTATTATTTAAGCCAGTCACACAAAGAAGGAAACCCCCCAAAAACACTATGCAAAAGCGATACACATCATGAATACATCTTTTCCTTGATTGTTTGTGCTCTTGTAAAGTGTTATGATATATATAAGACCATTTGACACCAACAAGGCCAAAGTAAGGGACTATACTGTACGCTAGCCCTCTAAATTTTAGTGCAGTAAAATCATAATTGCCCATCTTGGTTGGGCTGCTGTGTGTGCTAACATCAGTGTGCTAAATTATTGTATAGCCCTTAATGTTTGTGTCTTTGAGTGGGCGTGTTCTTATAATGAATCTGACTAGGGCTACTCATCTTTCCTCAATGCATATCCAACCCTTTTTCGTTTCCTTCCTTCCCAATGCAAATCAGTATTTCCATTCACAACTGCCCTTGCCATCTATTATATATGTGATCATGCTCATTCAGAGTGTCTAATGCTTGATTCAAAGCTCAATACTTTGCATGTTGTCACAGTTTTCACCACGCTCATTCATGTGGTTTATGTGGCTATCACCTTGCTCTCCCATAGGGATGTACCTCCTGAGATCCCATATAATGTTACTACAGGAATGGTGTTCAATATAATCCACAACAATGGGATTTCACCCTATCTTGAAAAAGGGTGTCCACTATTCTTGACAGTGGGGGTTCTTGGAAGAAGCCAAGGCAAAAAGAAAATGACAGCAGGCAAGCTAGACATTGTGTGATGGATGATTTGTTAGGGCCTATACCAAAGTTTCCAGACAAGTCTTTTGAGTACGCCTTCTGTATGAATTGGGGCATGGTAGACATTATTCTCTTGCAAAACATGACAAGTTCTGGAGGCAGACAGTATGTAGAGTTGGTTAGCCTTCCATATGCCCTACATCAAGTTTTTTCATGCCCAAATGATTTTATGCTATGACATTTCCATTAGTGCATTTGTCAAATAGTTTCAAATGGGTGGGACCACCTCCAGGAGATGTCTCTCAAAAACACAGGCATGGTGTGCTGTGATGCCTTGGCTAATGTGTAAAGCCAAGAGTTTTGACACAAGGAACATAGTTGACCTTCATCAAAAAGTGCATAAAATTTCTTGAATGATGGGCTCCCTAGATGTCACAATGGTTCACTGGAAGAATTGTTCCACAGCTTGTGAGAAGAATGTTGGATTGGGTTTGGAGGCTGTCATAGATCACAACCTGTGGTGTTGGCAATGTGCGTACTGAAGCATAACAATAAAACAATGACACAAATAAATACAGCCCCATGTAATGGGGCGAACTAAAATGCCATCTTTTTGAATTAGGGCTGCGATGTACCATATATAAGTGAACTCATAAAGCCCCATCAAATTATGGAACAAAGTAACACAGAGCAGCCCAATCAAAATGTACTTATTTTATTTTGTGATATTTTTACTTAGGATTTTCTTAATAAAAACATGAAGGACCATTTAGGTCTTATGTACAATGTCAAACAGCTCAAGTCAATTTTTCATTATAGGCAAACTTATATGGCCCAAACCAATTGTGGGACACTGTAACCTGAAACAGCCCAATTCAATATATACTTATAGTGGTTACTTTTTTACATAGTTGACTTGGAGAAACATGAAGGGCATATTATTTGGAGTTGAAAAATGTCATAGTGAGGTACCTGTTGATGGGAACTTTAGTACCCTAAAAATGGGGACAAAATGACGATGAACCCCTGAGTTTTTGAAATTGAGCTCACCCAGAAGATAGAAAGTGATACAATAACTTAGAGGCAGAATAGGTAGGATAGGTAGGTTAGGTGCAATGAAGAGTACAGAGCACTTGCTAACAAAGCTTGGATTTCTAGTATACACAGTGAGGTATTTTCTCAAAATTGTCTGATTGGTGCACTTTTACACTGTAGGAATGACATGATGAGTGTGTTTGATGATTGGACCAAATCAAACATGGAAATTGACATGAACTGAGTTGGCGCAAAAGGATGCAAAAACTCTGATAGTTAGGACATTGAAAAGGTGACATTGGTCAGCATATAGGACTTTTGGTAATTAAAATGTTTCAAGGCAAAAATGATTCTCAGGGGCGTGGTTTCTGCAATGGCAGATTTGCAGAGAAATTCTGGATTTTCATATTCCTTAATTTCCACATAAAGTTGCATTACTTCTAGATGATTTGACAATTATTGTGTGATTGTGTAATGCATGCACATTTGTTCATTGCAATTCAAGGTTAGTTATGTCATGTTTTGATTCATAATCCATTACCTGCTGTTGCTGGATTGTTTGCAAAATCTTAAAATGGATTATTATTCTTGATGTTTGTCCCTGCATTGGATCCAAGGATGTAGATAGATCAGTTTCGTTTTACTTACGAGCCTCTGTTGAAATGAATCTTTAGGCCAGTTCTTCATGAGTCAGTAAAAACATCAACGTAATACATTTTTGTTCTTCATTCCGGGGTCACGTTTGTTGGTCCAATCTTCATTTTTCAAACTTTTTGTAATTTTAGCAGGCAAGGAGGGCAATGAACGCAGCACCTAAAAGTGGGTGTCTGTAACTTTAGCACAGACATTTATCTAAATTTTGTCTTGTGTTGATGGTTTCTGAGACAGCAGTGTTTTGTGGAAATCAGCAGTGTTGCCCAAACATTTTGCTCTTAAACAGATTGATAGTATTTTAACATATAGTCAGCCATGTATGTAGAACTTGAATTCATTCTCCTTGCATTCATCATGCTTCCTCACCTTGTGAAGGAATGGGTGCAAAAGGACACTGTCAATGTGAAATAACCTCATACCTGTCTACATTTTATTGATCAGAATTCTCTTGAATGGCAATATACCTGACTCTCCCAAACTTAGCCATAAGTAGTTTCCATTGTGCTGGATGGTGTAATCATTGAGACAGTGGTGAGACTGATGGCACATGGTATTTATCATGCAGCAAGCATGTAATAACAGGCAATAAATCTTCATTATGCTGAAAAAACCCGTATCCACATTGATTTTAACCCAAATGCATTGGCTTCACAAGAAGTGTTGCTAAAACTTTCTTTGTCATAGTATGTAACCCTGTGTTGATTCTAATTGACCAAACTTTATATCCCACATTTTCTCCCATTCTTGTCAATGCTCTAATTATTTTTTACAAAATTTGGAACCGTTTGGTGTTTTCTGGGGAGATTGTTTTGCATTTCTTCTCCATAATGTTTCAAGAAATAAATGACTCTTCCTTGTTTTTCCTTGAACAGTTACCATATAACAGAATGTTTTGAAACTAGAAGTTATTTTTCCTTGACATGTTCCAGCAAGGGAATACATTCCAACGAGTGTGCAAAACACATTTGCCAACCCAAGCAAGATAACACAATACCTATGTCGTGGTAAGTTGGGCTTGGACTTGGACTTGGACTTACACATACATTTTAAAACACCCCTCATTGGCAATAAAAAGCTCCATCATTAACATCATCCAAGTATTCCCACAAATAGGGATCCCTTATTCATTCATGAACAGAGTGGGCAGATCAAAGCATTACTGCCAGACAGGCACCTTGGCCAATTTTTAGGAAATTAGTTGACAGTTGCTCAATAGTTTTTGTTGGTTGATAGTGGTTGACAGCCTGTCGACAAGAATGAGTGAGTCAATATTTTGCCCTTTTATGGACTTTTCGGTTGGGATTGGTTGACATGAATGACTTTTGTTTTTCATACTTGTTGACATGTTGACCCCAAATTTGATGAAATTGTAAATTTAACAGGCAGTTAATATTTAGTCACATGTTGGTACGTATTGTACCAAGCACTTGCCAATTGTTTGATAGTTGGTTGAGGAAAGTGGTTGATAATATTGACTCACCCAGTCAACAATATCAATGAAAAAGTTGATACTTTGCCCTTCTATCAACGTTTTGGTTGATGTGAGATGATATTATCAAATAAAGAGTTGATACTATGGATATTTTTCAATCTTACAGCAAATGGTCGATAGTATAGAGACTTGGCAAATAGTTGACCAATTTTTGGAAAAGTTGCCTGTCTTGCTGACAGACAGACACAGTGGATGGACTCATGCCTAACATTTCATCTTGTCTCAGCATTGTCAGGAGGGTTTTGCTGACACAAGTCGGGTAAGGTATTCACTGTGGGGTGTGCTTGAATACTTTTTATTGCATGCTTTGAATTTGAGACATCATGACATCATGCAAGAACTGTTCCATTTGCTTGATACTGTAATCGAGGAAGGCGCCATTATACACTAATGCTAGAAACAAGGTTAACATAACAATCGCTTGGGGTTAGAGCTGCTATCAGCAAGCCACCAACATAAATTAGTAGATATTACTTGCTGAACACGTACAGTGACTCCTTGGAACCAAAATGCTTTTTGATTGCACACAATGCAATGCAATCCTATATGTTAATATATCACCACATCAGTTTTCTTGCTGTCAATAATTTTATTCTACTTCTCTAGCAACCTATAAATCAGTGACCTAAGCTATGTGGAAAAATATTAAATACTACATATGTAGGTAAACATGTAGTACTTGTTGATGTTGATAAAATGTGAGCTTATTTCATACACAGTATTAGAATGGCAAATGGAGGATAGAAACGCAAGTAATCCATTTCATCTAAAAACAAAACTGTGTAGATTCTATATGTTGGTGTTTTATAGCCTTCAAAGGGAGATCTGTTGAGGTTGTTCTGTTATGGTATCAAAGATCTAAAGATATGGATATTTGTCTCTACGAGAATTCTTTGACACTAGGGATTTTTACCTTTTTAATTTCAAACAACAGGACTTCTACTTTTTAGTCAATAGTTGTACTAAATAAAGCAGATTCTTTGCAATTATGTTAAGAGCCAAACAAAGAACAGATGCCATTGTTTTTGGTCTTGCTCGGGTAGCCATTTCAAGCAACATACTCCAGCTGACATGAACATTTCATGAAAAGATTGGTTTATTTGTGTCAATTGTTGAGTATTCAGTTTTGATCACTAAAAAGAGTCATGTTGCTTCTAATTTCATGTATTTCATTGAAGAGGATATGGACTTTACTGGGTCCTTCAGCTGCACACCGCTCGTCTATGCTCTATCTGCAACCTTCATTGCAAGCTTACAGTCAGGCAGGGGCTGCACTTCATAAAAATATATTTCACACTTGTCTGATCAGCATCATTCTTTCCAACTTGCAAACACATATACCTGGCTATGCAATAATGAAGGGAAGCAAAGACCCATTGTGAAAGGCCAATGAAGCATACAGGGATCCCGACCATGTGATTACATAGGCATTTGTTGGCGCTTGTGGTGGTGGTGATGTATTGGTATGTGATGGATTCATATGGTCCAGGAAGGGTGCATGGTATTAGAATGCAATGAATGTTGTTGCAGTTTTCTCAGGGGGGTTATTTTGTTGTGAATGTGATTGCAACAAACATTTTGGACGGATGGTGACTGCTGATGTTGACAGTGAGATGTGGCATTTTTGGTACCCAACTTTGATGGAGAACATTCTTTTCTACAAAAAAGGAGCTAGTGAGTCTAGAGGCCACTTATTTAAATAAAGAATATTCACTTGATGCAAAGTTTCCTGTTACTGTTATTTAAAAAATAGTTGAAGACTTCTCATCAGTGTGTGATCCCTGCTTACTGTCAAAAAGTCAACAAAATAAATACATCAATTTCAAGTGTCCTTGTGACATAATAAGGTGATGACAAAATTACATTCGTAATGTAAAAAACTTTGCTTCCCCTCAGAAAAAACTAAAATAAGTAACAATCCATCCAGTAATACAATTCAGGAGGAGATGAGACAAATTTCTTATTCCTGGTACAATACTTGATCATTAAAATGTTCCACAGCTCATATATTTTTGTTAAAATATGGAAGATAAAGTCAAATTAGTCGCTAGCAGCTAATGCATCAACAACTTGCGTATATGTGCACTTTAGTTAAGTGTTAAACTATTTATCCTATGTCAACATATTTTCCTGAGGGCGAACCCGTGGAAGCGAAATGTGTGTTGTCAATGGATGATGCTGATAAGAGTCTCCAACATCGCCCTCTTCATCTCTTAAATACGGATCGTCATCGTCTCGCATCACCCTTTCACCATCGCTTATTCTCATTGCAATATTACTCTGGCTCTGGCCACATTCCCCTCCAGAAATATAGTTCCAAAACAGCGTAATCATTATTGGGCTCACAATAGTTGTCAATCCTATGATCCACCACATAGTTTTGCTGTGTCTAATTTCACCTTCTTCCAAATGTTCCGGGCAAAACTTTTGCAGCAGGAGCCCACTCATAAATCCAACCGGCAACTTAGCCAAGAACAGTGGAGCAGAGCTCAAAGCCATATCTGGCGGCACGAGCACAGAGAATGAGGTTTCTCTGATGCAAGATATTTGAGCAATACCAAAGATATCATAACTTACAAGTTCCTTCCCTCCCTTCTTGTGCGACCGACATGGTAAAGTCGTATAATCTTGGCGACCACAATGCCTCACCGATGGAAAGAGTGATAACAAACAACACACAAGCGGGAATCGAGGTAGAAAACGCCAAGAAGAAGACGCTCATTGCACTGACATATGTTCCCCTATGAATCATGATCAACGGATGAACGGCTGTCGTTGCGGCCGTGATGATTGGCACCAATATAATAATCAAAAATGGATTGATGGAATACACCAAACCTTTTGGTGCATCGGCACCAAATTCTCGAATCATATATTTTGGCAGTGTCCCATCCAAATGACGAAATACCATGCGCACATTAAGTGTCAGCAAGCATACGAGAAGGAATCGTCGAAAGTTTGGTGTGCGTATAGTCTCGGACAAAATTTGGATAGATGATCCTTTCACGGGTTCGAATCGGGCTATTTTCGGGGCTGACTGAGTTTGGGTGTTGCCATTTTCCTCATAGTAATCAATTTCATCGTCATCATTATTTTCGGGGTTTACTCCTTCGTTTTCAGACGGTGAATTCGACTTCATCTTTGCATCAACTTTGATCTCCCTCACACTGAAAGCTACGCAGACGGCGAAAAAATTAGCTATAACGCCCGATAATATTATGGCACGGTTGTTGGACAACTTCCACGAGGACGACGTATTGTCATCATCATTCAAATTATCGCCGTCATCGTTTGTATCGCTTCCTCCTTTGTAATAAATTGTCAAGATGTCCACCAACGGTCCTGCGACTAAAGCTCCAACGTTCATTACTACGTAGAATAAACCAAATGCAAAACCTCGATTTTCCTCGTTTGTGTATCTACGAATACCCACTGTTAAGACTGGTATTCCTGTAGTGATGAAGAATTTCAAAGACAATTTTGAGAGAACAACGGCGCGACACGAGCATCAAGATGTGTGAGAAAGTTAAGAGATCAAGAAGAGAACAATCTGCCACAAACCTAAGCAATTTGCCAAAGGCAAAAATATCAACGTGCACATCAACAACACACTTTTCGAAGTGCACAGAAATAGAGTAATCCTTGTAGCAAAGCTCAATACAAATCCAATACGGAGGCACATCGCCACTCCCAAATTGTCAATGATCGTTCCCGTAAACAATCCAAACACCGTGATCAACGCCCCCCACGCCCCGTAGATAGTTCCAGCCTGAATATCACTCATACCAAACTCACTGCTCAGGAACAACGTGAACACGAGGCTGAACGAAAAGTAAGCATAGGAATCGAGGAATTTTAAGAGGTAAGCCTTCCATAACTCGGGAGGGGAGCCGGAGAGCGAGTTGAATCCCGATGCGATTTTGAGGTATTGCGTCTTTAATATAGTAGAAACGGACTGACGAGGCGGAGAGGACTCGAGAGAGGGTGGCAGGGAAGACATTCTCTCCATTGTTGTTGAAAGTAAACCTTTGAAGCTGTTGGCGCTTGCACTAGATCTCAAATTCAACCGACTGTTCGACCGATAGGAACCGATAGAATGAGAAGAACCGCTGGGGATGCCGCTGTTCGATCTCAAGCTCAAACGGCTACTCGAACGATGGGGAGAATTTCCGCTGCTATTGCTTTTGGAGGAGGCGCAGCTGTTGGTGCTCAACGCTGAGTTGATAGAATTAACGCTGGAGGGTGCAGGCAAACGGATGGAGGCGGCGTTTGTGCGATATTGCAGCGTAGACATAGGTGTGACGGGAGGAGATCGCTTAAAAATCAACACAATAGATTCCTTTCCCTGTCTCTGCTGATGCTTATTTAGATGGCGAGTAAGTGGATGGTATTATCCTTGTTGGCTGTGCGCTTCACGAACACCTCTATCCAGCATGCATCGTCAGTTCAGACAGCTGTACAGGTTCAGAAGCAGCTTACTATAGGCGCCGAGGTCACCGACTTCTTTTCGTCTAACCCCTATCATGTTACGGTATTGTCTCCCTGATAAAGGTATTGTATTGTACGATACAATACAATACCGTGCATGCCTTGTTGCAACCACTTTATGTCTTACAAATAATGCCAAAAGATACTTTTAAGTGTAACTTCTATTCAGTCCGCTTTTTTAGTGTTTCCAACATTATGGGTCCCTAAAAACTTACCCAATTACATCAAGGTAGCAATAATGTACCCCTCCTGCCATTTTTCCTTCCTTGCTCGTCATGTGCACGATACGTGTCGTGACTTCTGATGACATCCGAGGTTTCTCGGCAACAATCTGGAGCCACGGGGAGCAATGGGTGTATTGCAGGTGTGAATGGGAAACTATTCTTGACGGTTTTAGTTCCATTTGAGGGGATTAAATAACTGAAAAACACAAATGTCAGTGAGACTTGCCTGGTGTTACTGACACACCAGTGTTACCTATAATTCGGGTTGTACAGTAGATGACACAAGTGGTAGACCCAGCAAGACAGGCAACTCACAAAAACTTCCGACATGATGGCGATAAAATTTCAGCAAAGTAATGATTCCTAAAATTCTCATGACTTGCATGACCCAAACTGAAGACATTGTGACAACTCGGACAATGAAAGTGACAAATCGTGACACAAGTGACAACACATGAGTTGTCAAAATGACGTCAGTGATGACCTGGTGACGACCCACTTAGTCATCACTTACAACCCAGTGGTGACCCACTTAGTCTTCAGGAAAATCCGGCAATGACTGATTTGCAGTCAGGTGAGACCCAGTGATAACCCACTTAGTCGTAAGTAACAACCTCTTGACTACCCTGTACCCTGACTGAATTTCTTTCCACGGGCAAATTCCTGATACTGTGAGAAACGGCATGGACAAGAGGTAGCTAACAGGCTCCACCAGGCTCCACTCACCTCTGTCAGCGGAACAAAAAATAATTGACTTCCATATGGCCTACTGACAACTCACCTGGTAGCCTCAACATGCCAGATGAGGACTTTTGAAACAAAGTGACTGCATGTGATGACATTGTGACGACCATTTAGTCATCAGAGACAACCCGACGGCAACTAACTTAGTCTTAGTGAAGACCTCGTGACAACTCACTTGTCATCAATGAAGACCCAGTGATGACCCATTGAGTTTTCAGTTACAACCCAGTGACAACAAATAGAGTAGTCAGTGACAACTTGATAACACCCTGTTTTTTGTCAGTTAGAGATTTAAATGATGACTCGGAGAACCCAACTGACAACAAGTCATGACCTTACTACTCTGGTCACGACTTAAGCGACAACTCTTGCCAAAATTTATTGCCAAAAACTAGATATTTATGGCGAGTTGCCTGTGTTGCAGGGAGAAGCAGGGTTTACATACCTCAATGTAAGTAAGCAACTAGATATGCCAGACAAAAATGATTGACTGAAAATTACCTTTAGAGACAAAAAGCTAGTTGCTGTCTGCATGGTCATCTGTCAGTCAGCTGTTGGTCAGCTAGCATGCAGCATCACTTCAACCTTTTATGTCAATATCACTGAGTTCTCCTCTTCTATTGCCTATCATTTTACAGAATGCCTGATAGTGCACCGTGCATACCCATTTATATTATTACAACCATTCTACATCACGATAGAAGATAAGGTAGATGCTATAAGTGGTAGGCCCCTGGGAGAAGTAGGTTGTACATTCCTCAATGTGAGTAAGTATATATGTGGGACCAAAAATGCCTGACTGAACATTACCTTTAGAAACAAAGAGTCAGTTGCTGTCTGCAAGGCCATCTGTTGGTCATCTATCAGTCAGCTGTTGTCAGCTAAAAGTCAGTGGTTGGTCAGCTGTGATTGTTGGTCAGCTGGTTGTCAGTAAGGCAATCATTTCTCATCCATATTATCAGACTACCTGCTCCTGGTCAAGGGTGTTGTATCGCCCATTACCTATGGTGATGTGTAGTGACATCATCCATCTGTTATGCCAAAAGTTGGTGACAAATTGGCTCTGTAGGAATCAAAAAATAAAAAATTGTAATAAGAGAAGATTTTTTGAGTGGAATCTCATCTTTGCCATCTATAATGTAGAATCACGTTTTACCATTCATGGGTAACTTTTGAAATTGTTCAGAATTATGGAATGACGTCTATTTTGGATGTAATTTCACTTCCTTAGTGTTAGCCGGATCCATCTGGCAAGGACAACAAGGAAAGATGCACCTTTCCTTTTCCTGTAGAATCAAAATCAAATAAGCAATCTGTAATTAAAATCTGCGATGAATTGGCATGATATTTCATTGAAAAATTTGACATGGTTTAGGATTTCTATGGGAATATCAGTTTTACCAATTGAATGAAATTGAAATGCAAGAAAAGAATCAAACAAAGACTACTGCTCATTGGGAAATGCAATTACATATTTTAACATGTAAACAGTGTAATTCCTAAGGAATTGTAATGCGTAGCATTGATTCTCATTCGATGATTCCTGGGGATTTTGAAGTATACAGAATCAGCTGATGATTGCAAGTCATTGAGAAATACCACTATCTATTCTACCAACAAGTCATTAGGAAACACAATTATCTATTCTACCAAGAATCCAGAGGCCCATACACCCAGAGGAGTACAAGTAAATGATGAAACTAATCTCTCATGTCAACATCAAGGATCTTGCTCTCTGTGCTGCTGTCTACTTCTGCTTCAAATGTGCAATGATCAGAATGTTAAATGATATGGCTAAGTTTTGGCAGCCTGACCTAAAGCCGTCCGAGATATATCCTGATTATGCTTTCATGAGTAGGCTGCCAAGGTCCAAGAGAACGAGATGTTGCACACCAATTGGTCTTTTCAGCCATGGACCCTTTGTATTATACCTATTTTGGCTTGAGTACAGGTTTCAGGTTCATGAGTTTATCTTCTGTGTGGATGTACTGAAAGATCCCATCCATATCAGGGACAAATTTGAAAAAGTTCTTGTCGAGATTTTCCCGTACGATGAGTTTATCATCCAAGACTTGGGTCTTCTCAGAACACATAGCTCCACAGTTTGCTGTTATATTTGATGCTGGATGTGGCTGTTCAAAAGTAAGTGTTTGGTTGTTGTTTCAACTTTTGAGAACACTGATTACCCAGGCCGTTGGAAGAATAGCAAGCAATAACATGACACTTACTCTGATAGAAACATCCTGTTTGTTGATGCAAAAGTGGCTGCTGTGCTCTGTAAGGAAGGGGCAGTGACATATGTGGTGGAGGAGGCATGTGGCATCACAGACCGCTGGATTCTGGACTATGTAGTCCCCAACATGGCTCAAGCAGGCATCTCATGTCAAGCCTTCCTTGTTGTTGGTCATGCCATCCTATGGAGGATGTTTCATCCATCAGATGACGATTTGATTCCAGAGGAGCAGCATAGCAAAGTGATGGCAAAATACGGGAATCTTGGGATTGACAATCTACTTGCACCTGAGACCAATCCAGTGAGGAAGGTGCCATTCATTGTTGATGGGTATTATACTGAGGTTCAAATTGATTGAGTTGTTGGAGGAGATGAGGAGGATGGTTCGGTCACAACCACTCTGATCCAGATGTCGGGCAAAGGTTTGGAATGTGCTCAAGAGATACGATTTCTTGCCTCTCAAGGTGCATGGTTTTTGTTAACTAGGTTTGGTATCATTTTACCAACAGTCACTAGGTGAAATCATTGATGAAAAGCACATGTGAAGTCCTTTTCTATCAAACGAAACTGGTGTTTATTGAATTATGTTGTCTAAAGGAACTCTAGTGATCTTGAAAGTAAGAAAATTCTGTAATCTAGGCAGATTGCGTACTCCCAGCTGCTTCGGTGCCTCCAGAGGCGGATTCTGTACTTGGGGTTTCCGAGCTTCCGGCAGCTTCAGTGCTGCCAGTTTCTGACTCTGTGCTTGGAGTTTCTGAGGAACTCGCAGCTCCCGAGATACCAGTGGTTGGAGCTTCTGAGATTCCCGCGGCTCCAGAACTGCCAGTAGTGGACTCTGCACTCGAGGTTTTAGCAGACTCTCCCCCTTCCGAAAGACATTCAAAGGGTTGATTTGCACCACAAGTATAGAAGGCAAAATCTTGATTACAAGTATCTTCACAGCAATCACCACCGTCATACCCACATTCTGGAGTATTATACTCGCTGTCTGCGTCACATCCTCCATCCCCAATCCATTCTCTATTCTCGACTTTGCATTTATCTACATCCACGACAATGGATTGACTGCGTGGATCGATGCAAAAAAATCCAAACGGGCCATAATCCGCGCCTTCTTTTGTATGACATCCATAAGGTGAGTCTTCATTGCATGTATCATGGCAGCAATCGCCAAGATCGTAGGCACAGGCTTCGGTATTGTATGGTTCCCAGGGGTCACAGGCACCATCTCCGAGGTAGTTGGGTTCTTCGACGCAGCAGCCTGGGAGACCTTCGACTTCCTTGAGTCCGTCAGCACACCCGGAGGATGAAGAAGCTTTGGTGCTTGGTGTTTCGGATGCGGATGGTTCTGCAGTGGTGGCAGAATCAGTTGTGGACTGCAGTGACTAGCGGAACGAGGCAATCAACAATGAGAGCATGCGCTTAATGGAAGAAGAATTACCATTACAAGATAAGCTTACCTCAGGTGCTTTAGTGGTGGCCTCGTTCCCTGAAGGTTCAGTGGCGATATTGTTCTCCAACGCTTCAGGAGTGGAAGCCTCAGCCACTGGTGTGGTCTCCGCTGCCATAGTACTGGATCCGGAGGCAGAACTTGTTTCGGCAACAGTGACAGAAGTAGTCTACGGAGCATGCGGAAGGTACAATAAGAAAAAGGCGAAATGGCGAGTGTGGAATGACACAGTGACACATGACGTACCTCAGGTGCTACAGTCGTCTCTGTCGCTGTTGCAGTTGTAGCAACAGATGTCGTGAGAATGGGTGTGGTTGAGGTGGTTGTTGTGGCTTCCTGCGTTGTTTCTATTTCAGTGGTGGTGGTGGTGGTAGCAGCCGCAGTGGTGGTGGTGGTAGTCGTAGTCGCAACAGGCGTCGTGGCAGCCACAGTTGTCAAAACATCATCCATATTATCCACATACTTGATTCCATCCACCTTGACATACCCCTGATACCCACTAGGAACATCCACACCCTCAATAATATCATCCTCCAAACCGGGTACATTCTTCACCAACTTCCAAGTGCAGACATGTGTCCCCGGGTCGACTCCCACGGCATACTCCTCCCACGAAAACGAGGGCACAGTAACAGCGGCCATGGGTACATTATCCACGCTGAATTCCAGCACGTCCCGCGGGGCATAGATGGAAGCAAACACGGCAAAGGATACCGTCCCCCCATCGGGACTCACCACAATGGTCCAACTCATTTCAATGGACCCACGGCTCGAAACAATATCTTGAGAATAGGCAATATAAGACATGTCACCCTCAAACGCATTGGGATCTTGAACGACCGTCCATGGGGCGACGCCATTACTCATATCCAACACATCCAATTCTCCATCCGCCAGAGCATAATCGCCGGTATAGGGCAATAATCTTATATCATCCACCCACGAATTACCCACCCGTCGAGGATCGACTTGGGAGGTATCCTCGGGCATACCATAATACTGATAACTCCAACTGAGGGTATGTTCTCCGGGCAACAGCAACGTCGACACCTCCTCCCAATCCCCGGGATCATATCCGGTAACGGTATCAAACGTTCGCAGGACATGACCGTTGATACTGAAGTATATGGCATCGACGGGCATATCTACCGCGGCATGAATGGCAAAGGTTAATAGTCCTCCCAGGAACACTCCCGTGCCATCGGGTATGCCGTTATCATCGAGGTCGTTGAGGCTGATGGTGAGGTTGGTGGTGCTTCCTTCGTCGGTGAGGATGCCGGGACGGGCAGCGTAGAGACCGTCGTAGGCGAGTGCGGTTCGTTCGGCGGACCATGGGTCGATGGTGAGGGCGTTTACGGTTGGTGAGGAGGAGGAGGTGGTGAGTTTCCAGGGGTAGGAGGAGAAATCGCCATTTTCGAAGGATTCGAAAAAGGAGTATTTGGGCGCTTTGGCTTGTTGTGACGACGACGACGATGGCAATGTTGCTTGGGCTTCTGCCGTGGGTCCTGACTCTTGCATTGCCTGCGCTGCCTGTGTCACGAGCGGTTCGGGCGTCACTTTCACTGACGAAAAGGAAGAAGCAGTGGCTGTCGCTTGAGTAGTTGTGGCAACCGAGTCTTGAGGATCAAAATTAAACACATCGTCACTCCAAGTCGGCCAGGGAGAGAACCCGGTGGCTCCCAAATCCCACGAGGGGAAGGAAGTGGGCGGAGGTCCTCCATTCGCGGGAGAGGGTGGTGCACCATCGCTGGCCGGATTGGCAGCCAAACACAACTCGAGATCAATAAACCACTCGAGGCAACACTTCTCCTCATCATCAAACAGGAATTGATCGGGAGTTAACGAATAGGAATTCGGCTGTTTCCCATCATTCAAACAAGCCCCATCGGGATACTGCTTCATATCAAAGGAGGGATAATATTTATTCTGCCCGCCGCCACCGCTGCTGCTATTGTCACCAGTGCTCTCCTCGCTACTCCCACTCGCCTCCCCCACCGGCAAGAGTTCGCCACTCGAAACATCCCTCCGCAACAACAACTGCAGCCCCTCCCCGTTGGGCTTGACCTGCGCCATGCCCCCCATACATCCCCGCACATCGTAAAACCACGCCTCGCAGCATTCCTTGAGGGAATCGAAGGCAAAATTCCGTTTTTTGGGTCCCTGCGGTATCCGTCCCTCGGCGTTGGTGCACACTCCCGAGGTGAGGGCTGCGTTCCATAGGGGGTGGAAGGGATGGGGTTTTTGTTCAGAATTGGTGGTTGCGGTGCTCGTAGTCGTGGAACTACTGTTCAATTCATCCAAACTTTGAAATCCCAAATCTTGGCCCTGTTCCACCTTGATGTGGAGGGAGGACGTTCCCTCGTAATGCGTCGAGAAGGATTTGGTATGATACGATTGCAGGGAGAAGTCTTGCAGCTTTCGATTGTGAGGGTCGTCGCATCCGCTGTGAGGGTGGCTTCTGCTTTCACCGTCGAGATTGAAGGAGGAGGGAGTGTCGTGTAATCGACGGTGATGATGCCACGTCGATCTGGCCTCGTTCCATTCTCGAATTCTATCGGCTTGTCTATCGTCTTGAATGGCTGGTCGGGCATCGTGTGGACTTCGCTTCCTCGGCCGTTGTTGTCGACGTTGTTGATGGCCTCGGATGGTGGGCGATGCGTGTGTTGCAGCGGCCGTGGTGGCGAGGAGGAGGAGAGAGTTTTGTTTTTTCATGTTCCCTAAATGTCCCTGTTGTTGTTATTATTGTTGAAATGGTGGTTGATTGTGCGATGTATGACTGTGGTCTCGTTGAGGAGATCACACAAGACTACTTCGGCTTTGGATCACGCACTGTCCAATGATAGTTATAATTGTAATATGGTTCCCTCCTTGGTCTCCATTGTGTCGGTACGGCACTATAACCCTGATCCATTCGTAGTCTTCGTCGTGGTTGCTCCTTCACCGGGATTAGTGTATTGTACAATACCCACCATACGCATAGGACATTGTACAGGTTTTTTCTGTGCGCCTTTTTAGCTATCGTGCCAACATCCACTGTGGCCACTTACGCTACAGCCCCAAACTTCTCCCATTCCACATTCTTGCATTTTCCAACTTTTAAAATGACCTCAAACATATTGCCATTCGAACCCAGTCCGACTAAGATGGGGCTGTATCGTGAAGAGTGATCACGAATTGGGGGCTCTTAAGAAATTCATGAGGCAATAATGTCTTGAACAGCCCCGAGTAACCTATTACAGTGAGCAAAATAGGGGACACAAGGATTTCGTCAGCCAGAGGATTGCCCCCTTTCTGCATCATTTTTGGCATGAGCAAAAACTCTGCAAAAAAAACTACAGTAACCTGCCTGTACACTCGAGTGTACCGGTGTCTCAGGCACGTTATTCGCACTGTGTCACACACACAAAAACAGCATTCAATAAAATGTCAAGAAAATCATTATTCACGACGTGTGTGTCCAATTCACAAATAATCTGCTGGGATGTGTGATGTCGCGACACTCTTGCATGATTCATGCTGACCAACTCTCGGTAGTGGCCAATGACCATACAAATCTCATGAAGTTTCCATCCCCAATGTTGTTAAAGTACTGTGTCATTGAGCAAAGAAGAACCGTCTCCCTTTGATGATTTGGCGGACAAAGCAAGTCCTATTGATAGCGAGGCAAACAAAAAGGACTCTTGTGTTGGCCAGGAAAAAACTCCTGACAGTAAAGACAAAGCGCAAAACCTCCCTGACAACAGGGAACAGGCTGATGCTGTTGTCACTGGCAAGAGGGCCAGGAAGAGGAAGCACTTACAAAAGAAGACTTGATGAAAGAAGAGAAGGCTGAGAAAAAGAAACAGATGGCAATCTTTGCACAGGGCATGAAACTACCTGATATTGCCTTGACAAGGGAGGGGGTGATGTTGAAGCTCTTGATACACACTTACACACTGAAGTGGGTAAAATCTTCATAAAGTCCAATAACATCAAGCTGTCTCAATCTCTTAGGAAATCATAGGAGTTGGGGGAAAACTTTACCAATCACATTAAGTCTAAGGACATCAAGGACCAGATCAATGGTCCAATGGAGGAGGAGATAGCAGCAGCAGTAAATCCAAGCTGCATCACAAAGGATGGTGTACTATTCCAAATGTAATCACAATCATTCAGAAAAAAGAGTGGTTTGTGGAAACAAAAGGTTCTCATGATTGGGAGGACCAAGACTCAAGACGACACAATCCTGCTGCATTGCAGTTGATGTGTGACTACTATTATTCAAGGCATGTTGCAGCAGAAGAATTGTCTCTCCATGTAATGACAAGGCTCATTGAGTTTTCAATCAGAGATGATGTTTGAAAAAATACATCAAGTTCAACCATAGCAAGTTTGAAGAATGTGTTGTGTATTTGAACCACCACTACCACATGGCACACAACAAGGATGCAGTTTCAGGACATCATGGGACGTTTGGTGGATGTTTCAGAGGGAAATGTTATCTTCCATACTACCATGAATGCTTCTCTGAAACTGGTCACAAAACACTCTCAAGTTGTGCATATCCAACACTTCTGGCTGGTGTGCACCAGACTTCCATGGAATCCTACAAACCACCCTCTCAATGCAAGTCCTCAGCATCTAAAAGAAGCCAATCTCCTGTTCTCAAGTATGTTAATATTTGTGCAAAGAAGTATTCAGCAGTGGATGCTGTAAACGAGGCTGTTCAAGCAATGGCAGACAGACAGCATAAAATGTCTTCTAATGAAAATTTGATTGAATGATGAAGATGAGGGAGTATGACAGTGCCTGTAGCACCATGATTGACAAAGAGTAAGACATTGAAACAAATCAGGTATTGTTACAAATGAAAGAAGAAAGCATTGAAACTCTAAGCTAATGAGTATACTCTTTTGAAGAAAGAAGTTGGTTATCAATCTGGAGCCTCCTCAGACTCTTTATCCAATGGTAACAACAAACATGATGATTACAGTGACAGAAACAAAAGGAGTGACATTGTTGTACTATAAAATAGTTGTAAAGGACTTGCTAGCAACAATGTTATATACAAGTGAACATGTTATTTATAAGTACTGTTTGACCTAAGCCAGTTGGATATGAAAATATTAATGTAGAAATAAAATGGTAGGATGTATTGACAATTGATGAATTGAAATTATGAGCTTAAAATCTACTCAAAAATGATAATTTATGATCATCAATTATCATGGGTTTATCATGGAATTTACATGATAATCGTGCCTCTGTAGTATTGTGTCTACAGGGGGGCTTTAGCTCCTATGTGGCATTTTACATGATCCTGGTATGCTGCCAGGATCATCATGTGGTGTGGTCAGATCTGCTCAAGTTGAAGAATCAAATCTTTTTTTGATCAGTCTTGCTGTCGTCCGTCGTTCAATCGGTCTGGCTGCCGTCCGTTGTCTGTTGGACAAGTTCCACTTGGCAATAATCGTGTTACTTTGTGGATCATGATTTTATGTGATCCTGTACAAGTTTAAGTGTAGTCCTGGCACGTGACATTTTTTTATGTGTGCACACCATGCAAAAAAAATCACATCACGGCATCAACACTGACGTAGGCCAAGAATCAGCCTGTTTTGTACCCCTGTGTACAAAACCTAAATAGGAGCATTCTCAGGACCCCAAGTAGGAGAATCCACCTCCCGACGGCATGGACTCCCCAACATGGAAGTTCAGAACCCCAAACAAGAGAACACCCTGGGGGAAGATCTAAGCATCTATCAGAAGGGTATGAACATACCATATTGTGTAGAAACCTACACAATGATTGTTTGCATCGTTTGGATTGGAATGCAGTTCCACTGCCTTTCCATCCTCACAATTGTACAAAATATAGCTCATAAAATCAAATCTTCGACACCTGTCGAAACTACCTATAATTTTCGCGTGATATTTTTTACGACGATTTTCGGCTCAGGTCACTATCTATAGATAACCGTGGTGCGACCTTCGCGCACCGAAGCCATCGACATCCAACTCTTCCTACACGAGGTAGGCTAACAAATTTTTTATCACGAGCGGCAATTTTTAACTTTTCGCACCAGCGATACGTTTTTTTTGCACGATCAACGATCTACCCAAAATCGGCTACGCGATCGATGAATTCGTACGGTTTCGCGATCTAGGAGCTCTCCAAAAATTCTCCCGCAATCAGCGAGCATCAGCAATAAACTTCGAGCGATCGACTTCTGCGATCGGGGATTCCTACGAGTCGGATTAATTTCGTGATCGAGAATTCACGCGAAAGAGTTGGAAGCAAGACTTTCAAGAAATAATAGCCGACGAAGAAAAATTTAAAAATAAAAAAATAAAAAAATTCTTTTTCGAGCTAACCTCAACAGGGCACCCAAGACCTTCTTCAAGGCCTTGTTTTATAATACGCCCCTTGGCGAGGCAATTAAGAGGATGTCGTCAAGCAAGTCAAGCCCAGAAGGACTCAAGCCGCAGGAGTGTGAACGGAGTTCAGGGAGGTCCAAGCCACCCATTTCCTACATTCCCACTGCCATGGACACCCCGAAGGTAATCAACAAAATCAAGGTCTCCAACAAAATGACCTTGTCTGTCACCGTCTTCGACGAGGGAAGTCCTGAACAGTTCCTCAACCATGTCCAGACCTCGATGGAAATAATTTCCCAGAGAGGCTTAGACGCGGACTAGAAGGAAGCCTGCAAGGCAGATACAAAGGCTGAGGCAAAACTGACTGTGGCCACTGCGGCCAAAGCCAAGTTCAAAGGGACGGATGAAAAATCCCCCGTCCTCCAGTTGTGGAACAAAGCAACTGCTGCTAAAATCCCCACAAGTGAGGCCATAGTGTCCGCTGGCCAAGCAATCTTCCTGCAGTACTCCACTCAATTGTCGGAGACTGCCCGTCATCCTTGGACCACCATCGTCGGGGAGCAAATCAACTGCGAACCCTGGACAGATGTGTATGGGACCGAGCATCCCACAAAATGCCCGGCATCTTGGACCTCCTTTCAGGAATGTGTCCAGTTGCACCTGCAGACCGTCTTCAGGACTGATGCAGTGGAGCAGGAACGTTTCTACATCAGCAATGGGCTGAAGAAACCAAACAGGGTACCCATCAGGGACTTTGTGCAGAGGATCCAATGCCTTAACGGGTATGTGGAACTCTTGCCGTGCCTGTTTTACTCTTCAAAGGCTGCAAAGTCTACAAAAGTATGCGGGCCATTTGATGATGCCGACTTGGCAAGCCACATCCTCAGGATGGTTCCTAGGAACTGGCAGGACCAATATGAGCTCAGTGGAGCTTTGGTACCACAGAGTGTCAGGGAACTTCTCAAAGTCCTTGAACGCATCGAGAAGGCCTACCCCACCGAGAAGGTTGGAGAAGGACCCAAGACCGTAGCCAAGGCTAACGACTCATCTAGGAAGAAGATGGTCTCTTTTAGTGACCGGATTCGAAGAAACGTCGCACAGAGAAGTACTGTTCTCTCTGCAAGAAACATGGGGGCGCACATACCACCCACAACACTATTGCCGGAAGTATGACTCCAATGGGACCCCGAAGTCAAGCTTCAAGGGAGAAAACCAAATGGAAACTCTCGTGGACTAGAGAGACCTGCTCGAGGAGGAAGTAGCTATGCGCAGCTATCCGCTAAAATCGACAAACTTACCAAGTCCAACAAGAAAATGAAACACGCTATCAGAAAAAGAAGCGTAAGCATCACGAAATGAGTGACAGTGATGATTCAGACTCATCTTGAGATGATGGGTTGGGGAGTACTAAGAAATTGTGTAGTAAAATCGATTGTAATGAAATGATGAACACTTATCTTAGTCCGATTAAAACTTCCCCACGTGCCAACATAACATTTTCTGGTTCAAACAAGACATGTTTGAACCTGGCAGAAGAACTAGGAAATCTTCCAGCCAACCTTACACAGAGTGAAACAATAACCGAATTGTCGGACCCCGAACTGTCGGGTGACCTTTTCAATAGTGTGAACCCCCCTTTGACAGGTAAAGAAGGGCAGGTCACTACTGTAGTAGCACAAGCACGCTATAAAGCGACTGAAAATCCAGCCCGTAAGAATATCGAACACTCTACAGGGCGTCGTACCAGTAACACAGTCATCAGGATCCTACTAGACAGTGGATCTGATGGTGATCTCCTGTTCCATGCAAAGGGAACGGAGAAACGCTTTCCCTACTTGGCTAGGCAGGTGCCAAAGTCTTGGCGCACGTCGAATGGGAGCTTCCTAACCAAAGGAAGGAGCAAAGTCAACTTAAAGTTCTTTGAGTATTCGAACAGTAAGGAGTACACAGTGACTCCTGATGTAGTAGAGTATGATAAGAAAAAGATGGCAAAGCCAGCGTTCGACCTCATTCTTGGATGTCAAACCATGAAAGAGCTCGGAATTGTTCTAGATTTTCGAACAAAAGAAATAACCATTGATCACATCATTTTGCCAATGAGAGACATCAATAGTCTGACCTCATCAAACTTGGATAAAGCCTGGGCTGTTAACAACAGCATGGCAAATGAACCGCAAAGTACGCAGGAAGCGACACAGCGGGTAGTTAAAATCCTAGATGCAAATTATAAAAGGCAGACCTCCAATCAATTGTTAGCACCAATTGTACTCACCTAAGTCTCCAAGACCAAAACTCGTTGCTGGAGTTACTCACAGAATTTGAGGAACTTTTTGACGGAACACTGGGTGATTGGAACACAGAGCCTGTGTCCTTCGAACTTAAGGAGGGCGCAAAGCCATATCATGGCAAGGCATACCCAGTACCAAAATCTCGCAAAGAAACAACTATCAAAGAACTGAATAGATTATGCAAACTGGGAGTGGTAGAGTTTCAGCCCGAATCGGAATGGGCGTCACCATCATTTATCACTGGAAAACAAGACGGAACTGTACGCTTTCTCACTGATTTTAGAGAAGTAAATAAACGACTAGTCCGAAAGCCGTTTCCATTACCCAAAATCAGTACAGTCCTGCAAGAGCTAGAAGGATTTACCTATGCTACAACCCTAGATTTAAACATGGGTTATTATACCATTAGACTGGATCCCGATTCATCCAAAATATGTACCCTCATTTTCCCATGGGGCAAGTATTCCTACCTCCGCTTGCCAATGGGCATCGCAGGTTCACCAGACATCTTTCAAGCAAAAATGTCAACACTAATGGGAGCCTTAGAGTTCGTGACGAGCTTACCTTGATGATTTGTTATGCATCACAAAGGCAAACCTGGAAGACCACCTTGACAAATTGAAAATGGTGCTTACCAGGCTACGCGAGGCGGGCTTGCAAATCAACGCCCGAAAGTCGTCATTCTGCACCTTTGAAACAGAATATCTAGGTTATACCCTCACACGAACAGGGATTAAACCACAGCAGAAAAAGGTACAAGCGATTCTCGCGATTTCATCGCCGAAAAATGTCAAAGACCTCCGTAAGTTCCTGGGCATGGTCCAGTACTATAGAGATCTTTGGGCAAGATGCAGCGAAGTGCTTGCCCCACTCACCTCACTGGTAGGAGAGTGCGGTCACACCAAGGTCACCAGAGCCAACAAGACGAAGAAACGCCCATGGTACTGGGACACGGTGCATCAAAAGCATTCGATGACGTTAAGACTTCAATTGCCAAGGATGTAGTCTTAGCCTATCCCGATTATTCAATGGAATTTGAGATATATACTGATGCCTCGTCTAAACAACTAGGATCAGTTATCACCCAGGGTAATAGGCCCCTTGCGTTCTTCAGCAGGAAGCTGTCGACAATGCAACAGAAGTACAGCGTGACCGAACTAGAACTACTGGCCATAGTGGAAACACTCAAGGAGTTCAAAGGCATGTTGTGGGGACAAAGATTAAAAGTCTACACAGACCATAAAAATCTAATCCAAGACGCCCTCGGATTAACCTCTGACCGTGTCTACCGATGGAGATTGCTCCTCGAGGAATTTGGCCCCGAAATTGTTTACATTAAAGGCATACATAACACTGTTGCCGACGCCATCTCTCGCTTAGACATCGGACCAATACCGAGTGAGCACGAGAACTGGATGACGTTCACCAAATGCTGGTGTCATTACACCATGCAAGAAGAGAGTGCGATAGACACCTCTGCATACCAAGAGGAAATGAATCTGGTATTTGCAAACCGCAGCGAAGAAGATGTAATCTACCCATTTACAGTACGAGATTGCAGAAGCACAAAAGCTTGATGCCAGCTTGAAGACGTTGAAAGACCAGTACTCGACACAATTGGTCAAAAGTACACATCTCCTATGTAAGGAAGGAAAAATGGTCATTCCGAAAGATCTTCAACACCGAGCAGTTAGTTGGTACTACCACTATCTACAGCACCCTGGACACACTAGACTCGAAGAAACCCTTCGTGCTGCGATGTACTGGAAAGGTATGCGAAATACCATCCGTAAATATGTCAAAAACTGTCATGCATGCCAAGTCAACAAGAGGCATAAGCATAAGTAATGGAAACTCCCTACTAAATTTGCCATCACAAACCCTTGGGATGTACTATGTGTGGACCTTATTGGCCCGTATACAATCAAAGGTAAAGATGGGACAGTAATTGATTTCATGTGTCTGACTATGATTGACCCAGCTTCTAGCTGGTTTGAAATAGTTGAACTACCGGTAATCACTGAGGCGATTATTCCCCTGGATACAAAAGGGCGGAAGGGTAAAAGGACCCATGAGGAACCTAAGTTAGCATACTTTGATAAATCATCAGCAATGATCAGCAACTTAGTGAACAAGACCTGGTTTAGTAGGTATCCACATTGTCAATACATAATTTATGACAATGGAAGCGAATTCAAACTTCACTTCAAAGCCCTATGTGACTCATATGGGATCACGAGTAAGCCTACCAGTGTCAAGAATCCACAAGCGAATGCAATTCTAGAACAAGTGCATCAGGTGATATCATCAATGCTACAAACAGCTGAAATAGACATGGCCCCTTCAGTAGAGACAAGCGATATAGACAAGTTCATGACGAAAGTCGCTTGGGCTGTTCGCTCAACATACCACACAGTACTAAAAGCCTCCCCAGGTGCAGCCATCTTTGGACGGGACATGTTGTTCGAGATCCCCTTCCTGGCCGACTGGAATAAAATTGGAGAATATAGGCAACACCAAACAGACCAAAACACAGAATGGGAAAATAGCTCACGTCGTGATTGGGACTACAAAGTTGGTGATCAAGTACTTCTTAGAAAAGATGGTATACTCTGCAAAGGTGAAAGTAGATATGAAAGTGATCCTTGGACTATCACATCAGTTCATACGAATGGCACCATCAGGATTCAACGCGGAACCAAATCAGAAAGACTGAATATATGAAGAGTTACACCTTTTTTTAACAACCAAACTTAAAACCGTATTAACTGTCAGTTTCAAGACGACAACAACGGTCTCTCCCTCTTCAAACAACACTTACTCGTTACACATGTTTAACAAACTTTTAGTTCGTTATTGTTACTCTCATGAGAACCCATTTTTTCACCTAAAAACACTTAGGTTTTTGGTTCCTTTTACCTGATACTCCATTCGTGGGGGCGAGTGACATAGGCCAAGAATCAGCCTTTTTTGTACCCCTGGGTACAAAACCTAAATGGAGCATGAATCAGCCTGTTTTGTACCCCTGTGTACAAAACCTAAATAGGAGCATTCTCAGGACCCCAAGTAGGAGAGTCCACCTCCTGACGGCATGGACTCCCCAACATGGAAGTTCAGAACCCCAAACAAGAGGACACCCTGGAGGAAGATCTAAGCATCTATCAGAAGGGTATGAACATAACATATTGTGTAGAAACCTACACAATGATTGTTTGCATCGTTTGGATTGGAATGCAGTTCCACTGCCTTTCCATCCTCACAATTGTACAAAATATAGCTCATAAAATCAAATCTTCGACACCTGTCGAACCTACCTATAATTTTCGCGTGATATTTTTTACGACGATTTTCGGCTCAGGTCAAACACTCACCCACCATGACTGTCTCCGCCGGACCATCAGAAATCAGCTCACCACACAAAAACCATCACAGATAAAAAACTTTCGGCGCCACACAATCCGACGACCCATCCAAGACAAAACAACATCCCCAGCTGATGGCCTTGATTTGTCGTATTTTTTGAGATTGAATCCCACCACCACCATGCCAATTTTGTTACATTTTTTTGTTGGGGCATGACGTGATGGGAATGCGACCTTTTTCCTGTTGGTAAGCTTTTTTACTGCCACTAATCATTTAGTTTTACAATCTACATTATTGCCTCAAGCATTACATTGCCTCCTACTCCTTCTGGTTCCTCCAAGTTGTCCTGTGCTTGAAGAACTCGGGGACCGGGTTGGGAAAAATAGGCACAATACAAAAATTATCAGGTGAGTCATCTGCCTCCTTCAACTTTGCATGATAATTCCCACCAGACATTGTAATGATGCCTTGCAAAAGCAGTGTCTCACATTGTTGTGTTTGGTTTCATTAGTTTGTTTCAAGAGCAGGAAGCTTTTGATCAAGGACGTCAGGAAGTTTAAGAGTCTGATAGTCTGACAGAGAGGGCTGGGGGGAGGGGAACAATATACATTTATCGCTGCCAATGAGTGAGCTGAGCTAGCTGAGCTAAAGGATGGCAGCAGGAGTGAGTTCTCATAGGGAAAAGACAAAAGGAATGATTGTGGGTTTCACTGCTGGCCTCAGAAGAGACACAGCAGACGTGCAGGAGAAGAAAGTCATATTATTGTAGCAGCTAACTTATTGTATTTTGTATTGCATCAGCTTGGTAAATAATACAAATAAAAATGAATTCTCCATGAAATTCTTGATTTATTGTTGGTTCTTCTTTATGTACTATTAGTGCCAGTTCTTTTCCTAAAATGAAACCTCTTCTGGTATGACAAGGTCTTTGCATAACTCCACTGCAGGCTCATTGCAATGGCTGTAATTCTGCTGATGCATGCTTTTTGGTCATGGCCTTCAGCACCACATATCCCTCAACATGTTAGGAGTGGGCCCATATAGTGTTGACGTGGGTTTTAAGAGCTCGGGACAAAGTTACAGTTGATGTAACATGAAGGCTCGGTGTGGCAGAGATGTTTTTTTGTGTGACCATACAACTTTGGTCAGAACTTTCAGGTGGAAGATGATGTCACAGACCTGTGATGTCATGTATCAAAATGATCTGCAGAAGGTAAGAAATTGAAGTATTTCACACAAAAATGGCATGCGGACGACGTGGAAAAGTTATGATTTGTGAAAGGAAATCAGCGAGAATTGTTATTTTTTTGTTACAAAATGGGATGTGTCAAGACTGCACTTAAACTCGTAAATGTTATAGGTCCAGGGCTTGAACCCAGACCAGTTATAGGTCCAGGGTTCGAACCCCGGAACAAATGGTAGGATATTTCTGTTTCGTCCTGGGTTTGATTCCCAGGCCAGTTCGCATGTTTCAGGCCAGTGTGATCCGTGGCCTATGTCACTGTTTGTTATTGATTCAACATACTTTATAGTGCGCTCACAAATTCTCTCTCCCATTCTTGACCGCTCACAGACAAAATGATTGCCCAAGTTGTTTCCTCTGATACTTTTCTCTACCTCTCAATGTTATGAATAGATCTGAGAATGCTGTGCTCATGAAGATGTTCAACAATTGCATCTTGAATATGGATTATTCCAGGAAAGATCTGGAAATGTTCATCTTGAATGATCAGCAGATAACTCATTCCAAGTCAGACATGGGGATATGGTGCAAATTAACAGTTTTCAATTTCTTCCTCTTATGTCTTGAATTGTTCAAATAAGCCATCCTCCAATCATGAACAAGTAATTTGGATAGTAGAAGCATGGCCCATACTACACACAATCTTGCAGCTGAGAATGTGAAACTTATTCACAAGCCTCCCAAAAGCCATTTCCATGCAAAGTCTCAATTGTGACAAGTAGTAGTTATAAGCACCACATGCTGGATCAAGCCCATTTGCACCTGTGAATATGTATGCTGCATCTGCAACACCATACAGTCCTAGAGGAAGAGTATCAAATGTTTCCTCCACACCCGGAGCTAACTGACAAGATATATTATCATTCATTGACCCAGGTGAACCAACTCCAAAATACATAAATTGCAAGCCAGCTTTTACACAAGTTTGATGCTAAATCCGTAGGACTCAGAATGTCCTGAGTAATAGGATAGTACATGTGTCACTTCTCTTTGTGAAGGTTTTGTTGTCCATTAAAAGAAACCATTTGTGCACCAACACACCCACCAATTATTTCATCTGTACTTTTTGGCCAAAACTGCTCATTGTTTTTTTTCCTTTCTTCAGCATCCAATGCTGGACATAAGTTGATGGCATCAACAAAGTCATTGAAGGCTTTGTATGCAGCATCCTGTGAGATGCCAACAATGTGATGCTGATCTTTTACTCCCCCTGATAACTCGTAATCCTATGGCAACTATATGCTCAATTGAGATGGGCACCTCTGTACAACTGTTATATTTTGTATGCTCAAGAATAGGTCTGTGAATTTGAATGAGCTTTCCGTGAGAACAAAGTGTCATTATGTACTCATTCTGGAAAGTTCCTTAGCCTTAGTGTAGGAGCTCCTCAACATCATCATTCCAATTGAGGCGCCTATATGTCCAATTATCATTCTTGAACGGAATGGTTGATTGTTGGAGAAAATGCAAGTCTTGAAAACAATCCAATTCACAAGATGAATCATAATCTTTTTTGCTTGCATTCATGAAGTCTGTGCCCCCCTCTAATGTCCTCCATTTTGGGGGGAGTTGTTATCTCCATCATACCTTAGCTCATACAATGAGATGCATGATGACAAATGAAAAGAACACGAGCCATCCATGCTCCTATCAGATGATAAATCATCGACAGAGCGCGTAATTCCCCTTGTGAATGATTTGACAAATTATTGCCGGTGTTTGATGCCTTGGTGGGCGAAAGACATGACAAAATCCTGGAGTGCAACAGCTTTAATCATGGCACTCTGTACGGAGGGAGGCATCCTGCATGGCAATCCAGGCCAGAGATTGCGGGGCAAAGGGACGAGAAGATTCTGGATGTTATGTGGAACCGGAATCTGAAGTTTGTGAATGATACGTTGATATTTTGTGAGTTGGCTGCTCCTGTGATAGGTTGGCAGTTATTTAATTGAAATTATGTTTGTGGTGTTAGCTAAAAATATGGGTAAAAAGGTGAAGGTAATAATAAATCAACGTAAATAACACCCGCTGCTGCTTATTGTTCGAAGTAGGTCAAACTCAGTCTGTGGGCTGAGTTTTGTCCATTGCTGTGATAGGATGGCAGGCATGTAGCATTTAATTGCATATTTTTGTGACATTAGCTAGAAAACACAGGTAAAAAGGTGAAGGTAATAATATACCACCTTAAATAATACCCGTCACTGCCTTTTGTTGTTTTTAGGTGACAATGTGGGGCAGTAGACCGCACTCAGTCTGTGGGCTGAGTTTTGGCCATTCCTGTGATAGGATGGCAGGCATTTAATTGAATATTTTGTGGTGTTGGCTAAAAGACATGGGTAAAAAGGTGCAGAAAGTAATAGCTCACTGTAAGTAATACCGGTTGCTGCTGTTGTATAGGTGATGATGTAGGGAGGGAAGCCAAACTCAGTTTGTGGCCTGAGTTTCGGCCGTGTCTATGATAGGGTGGCCATTATTTAATTGAATTTCTTTGTGATGTAAGTGAAAGAACATGGGTACAAAAAGGTAAAGGAAATAATAACTCACCTTTAAAAAATACGTGTCACTGCCTATTGTTGTTGGCTAAGCAGCGATGCAAAGTGGGGGGATGAACTTAATCTGTGGGCTGAGTTTTGGCCATTTCCATGATGGGACAGCAGGGTACCAATCAAATTGAAATAAGTGAATTCAAGGGGAGAGCAAGTGTACCCTAGAGCTGTCTCTATGGTGCAAGCAGGTGTGTTGTAGGCATGGGATTGTACCATACCATACCATACTAAAGATGTATTATTTTATGATGTGTGATTATTCTTGCGTTCGTAATTTTTTGTGCAGTCACTTTTCATAGTTGTTGGATGCCTTAAAATAACAATAATTTTACTTAATTGTTCGTGCAATCACTTCTGGTGGTCACGTTTTGGATACCTTAAATGCTGGAAATTTATGCATACATCTCAAGTGGAAAATGTATGATGTAATCAAGACGTTAATCAAAGAAGATAGGCCTAGCCAGTGAGTAACATACTTCTGGAACAGGAAGTCTCAAAATTTGACTGAATTCCTATTTATGATTTGCTTAAAAAAGTGAACTGACAATATCAAACCAACTGATTTGTTGATAAAAAATAGAACAAATAAGCTATCACCCATAAAATGCAAAAATGCAACCTTAGAATCACCTCCAAAACTAGATCCAACAGGTGATCTTCTATGAGATAACACATGATTCATAAAACATCAGTCATGAACTACCAGTATGGCTTGATAAATGAAATTTTGGCTTAAACAATGTACAAAACATCCGGTAAGCTGTCCATCCACTCTGACATTTTGCAAGTGTATGGGCAGATTACTGTAGTTTTTTGGTTGCAGTGAAAAATATCGGCTATTAAAACACAAATTTTGCATCGATCTCAAAGGAGCATTCAGTACAGTCAATAAAAAGTTGACAGAGACACCACAAAGAAAGAACAGTGTTCCATAATGCTTGCCTTTTTTCAAGTGCTCACTACTATTGCTGTGATTAACCGCTGAAGATGAAGATGCAGTAAGAATCTGAATGTTTTATTAGAAGAATTAACACAGCGTCATCAAGATTGTGGGCAAAATGTTGAATGAAGTGACAGCTATCATGAAAGATGTTTTAGAGATTACCCCAATGGCATTGTATATGAGATGACTGCTACAACTTTTCACTCATCATTGGCAATGATCTTTAGCGGGTGGTAAAGTATGGCAAGAGGTAGATCGCAAGCTTTGCTTAACTGGTATCAGTCCAGATAGTGCAATGATATGAGTATAATTGTGATTCCTCTAAAAAGTAGCGATGGTCAGGAGTACATCTGATTTTTCATCAACATTGTATCTCATCACAGAAGGATGCAAGGTCATGAATACATGAGCTTTGAGTGGTGGTAATACATCAAGGGGCTGGGAAGAGGTAGAATAGCACTGATATGAAAGAATGGGAGCAGTCAAATGAGTATCCAATCATCATCCTCTTCAAAATAATTACTTGCTCTTAAAAAGCCTCTGATGAATGTTGTGAAGTGAAGTGGCAGTTATCACTGATGTTGCCACTCTTGATGATGCTGATGGCAGCCTGAGGATGCTATGGATGTGCTGATGCAGAGAAAGAATGGTGGGGTTCAATATGACGATTTTAGTCCAAGGAGGTACAAATCATATACTAAGATGGGATCAAGTTATCATAAACACATCTTGCTTTACACAAAAGGAATATCATTCTCCTTTAACTCAACATTGCCCACGACACCTGGCGAAAACAGTGGGCAGTAACTTTTCGCCACTTTGAATGAAAAAGCCAGAAAGAAAGAAAATCATGTAACTCACCTGTGTTGTTGATGCCATTGAAGTTAATTTTGTGCATGACTTTGTAAGCAGCCACTTTTGCCGAATCTTGAATGAACCAAAATATGTTGAAAGAGCCAGATGAAGCCAAACACACCCATGTTGCTCTTCGAGCCATCTGTCTCGATGCCATCTGGTGCAGATGTCGGCCAAGCAATAGAGAGAACAGACGGTACAGTCAAGGCGATTATACCACCGAGAAGGAGAAAATTCCCAGTCTGTCACGCAAAAAGGAAATGTCGCATTTGAGACCACAGCCATACTTCGAGAACCCTTCATGCTTTACTTCAGCATGCACATCTGTCCCAGTGGCCGATTTGGTTGAAACTAGGAATGTTAGGAATAGATAGGTCCTTCGACCCATGTATTCATTTTTTTTTTTTTCTTTTCTCTCTTAATACCATTTCAGTTTGAAAAGAACTTAGCATTGCAGCAAACCTTAGGTTGGTACATAAATTATTTTACTGACCCCTTGACTTGACTATAAGTTGATCCTATTCATTAATCATATCATAACACATCTTGCTTTACACAACAGGAATATCCTTCTCCATTAACTCAACATTGCCCACGACACCTGACGAAAACAGTGGGGAGTAACTTTTAGCCACTTTGAATCAACAAGCCAGAAAGAAAGAAAATCATATAACTCACCTGTGTCGTTGATGCCATTGAAATTAATTTTGTGCATGACTTTGTAAGCAGCCACTTTCGCCAAATCTTGAATGAACCAAAACACAATGCAATAGAGCCAGATGAAGCCAAACACACCCATGTTGCTCTTCAAGCCCTCTGTCTCGATGCCATCTGGGGCAGATGTCGGCCAAACAATGGAGAGAACAGACGAAACAGTCAAGGCGATAATACCACCGAGGAGGAGAATTGGTGCAGGCTTCACCTGCCAGAAGAACTTGGATCCAGTGCGAGCACTGAAGAGAGTAAGGAAGTCAGACACGGAAACTTTGAGATAGATGGCTGTGGTGATTTGGCCGTAATCAACCCCACTCATGCCAACTTTGGCGAAGAAGCCATTAGGGTTATGACTGTCCAAGAGCAAGTACAGAACGAGGAGAGATGACAGGCAAGATACCATGCCAAGGATGCTGCTAATAACAAAAAGCGCCGGGATGTTCCACTTGTTTGGAGTCTCCGATGCAGTTGCGTAGTCATATGCAATTGTAATAAGTGTCCCGTCGTTCAAAAGTGTAATTAGCATAAGCATCAGAACGGGCATGTGAAAATATTGGGGCCACTCCTCATAACCCTCAGGGGTGTAATCAATAGGGTGGAAAGCAAAGATAGCAATGAAGAAGAAGCAGAGCAACTGAAGAGTTGCAGAAATCTGTGAAGAGTTATAAAAAAGAAAGACTGTAAGAAGACAAGACAGTTTTATGGTAAACTAACACACACAAAACCTTACCCTGTAAGTGATAAAGTTGCTGATGCGAGAAAAGATTTCACGTGCGACAACAATGCCATGGATGATGGTACTGAGACCTTCCTCAGTGAGAACGATCGCCGCAGCAGCTCGCGCGGCGTCAGTGGCACCAGCAACAGCAATGCCGACATCAGCGCGCTTCAAGGCAGGGGCGTCATTAACACCATCTCCCGTCATGCCGACTGAATAACCAAGTTCACGTAAGGTCTCAACGATAAGGTACTAAAGTTTGGGAGAAGGGATGGAGCGTCAATGCATTGAAAAATGAAAGACCAATCAACATGTATGCCATGATTGAAGTCACCTTGTGCTCTGGGAATACCTGCGCAAATCCTAGCATAACCGAAATGACACGTACGACATTCGTTCAAATATGTCCACATAAATACATCCACAGCTAGCAACTGCCTAAACTCACCATCCGCAGCTAAGCACAAGTTTCCATAAGTCTTTCCAAGATTTGCAGGCTTCTGTTTGGTTTCGGGGTCAAGCATTGGAAGATTATCAGACCCAAAGATCTTATCCCCCATAGCAAGGACTTTGGCAGTTTGTTTGGCAATGAGTAAGTGATCACCAGTAATCTATGCAGAGGAAAATGAGAGTGTTAGGAAACATCAATCTTGTAAATTAAAAGCAGTAGTAGTGCACCCTTTCTCACCATCTTCACATTTACACCTTGAAGTAGATGTAGAAATAAAACATGAGCAATTAGCATTGAAAGAAAGTAATCGATTCAAATGGGAAACTACTATGTGGGTACGCACCATACTTGTTAGCATCAATAATCGTTTGTTTCGTATCTGGTCGTGGGGGATCCAGGAAGGTAAGAAGGCCCATCATCTTCCACTCATTCTTGCCATCCTTCAAATCCATCTTGGCAATTGCCATACAACGGATACCCATTTCACCAAAATGGGCGACATCTGCCTCAATCTTCTCTTTGGTCTCCATGTCAGATGGACTGAGCAAGTTCATAATGATATGAGGAGCTCCCTTGGTTGTTTTGAACTCGGCGCCAGTCCTGGTGTTTTTCAGCGTTCCTTCGGTACGTTTAATTGTTGGATCGAACGGCAAAAAGTCGACTTGTTCATAATCCACGAGAAGGTCCATATTAACAGATCCAAGCGTCAGTCGATCCAAGGCATCACGAGGCGGTTCCTTCCATTTAGCGGCAAGGGCAGCATACACCAAGACGGACTCTTGGTTTTCACCTTCGTTGTAAACCGGGGTTTCGTCTTGGAGAACCATCTTGTTCAGAGTGAGAGTACCAGTCTTGTGATTTTGTGGAGGGGGAATTTTGTTAGTTCATCTAAATTATGGCCAAGCAGTAACTGAAAACTAGGAGATCGTTCGCGGATGCCTAAGCGTACCTTATCAGAGCATAAGATGGACATGCCTGCCAAGTCTTCAATTGCCGAGAGACGGGCGACAATGGCTCCATGGTGGGAAAGAGATTTAGATCCAATGGCGAGAGTGGTGTTGGTGACGATTTCAATGGCTAATGGGATGGAAGCCACAAGAAGGACAATGGTCTAACAGGTGGGTACATCGCAATAGATGAGGCCACGTAAGAATAAGCAGTTGTGTTAATATCACCCAAGAGAATTCATCATACTTACGAAGGACAGAGATTCCTTCAACGATTCTCCCTCTATCATCAAATACGCAAAGTTGATCAAACAGAGCGTCACACTGAAGCCCACCAAAATCATCATAATTTTCATCAACACCTTTTGTAAATGGCTAACTTCTCCCGTATCGGCAAGAAGACTCGCCGTCTTTCCGAAAAAGGTGTTGATGCCGGTGAATTCAACAGTAGCCTCGACTTCTCCTCGGACTACCGTGGAACCCATTTTACAGGAATCACCCTTGTAGAAAGTGACTGGGAGGGATTCACCGGTCAGTGCAGCTTGGTCGACGTCGATTTCCGAGTTGTTCACGCGGCAATCAGCAGGAATGGCTGAAATTGTTGTCATGGTTGTGCAGATGTAATGTGAAACATGAATTTGGTAAGAAGGAAGTTGCATCCATGAAATGACTGCTTCATGCCTATGTTACTTACCGCTACCACTACCCAACAAAACCAAATCGCCAGGAACCAAAAGAGTGGCATCCAAAACATCCCACTTTCCGTCTCTCTTGCACGTTGCCTGGGGCTTGAGGCTAGATTTCAGCGCGGCCACGGCATTCCCCGCCTTGTTGAGCTCATAGAACGAAATGGATGCATTGGTGAATTGAATAAGAAGGAGAATACCCATGTCAATGTAGTTTTGGATCGAGATTTCAATGATGATAGCAAGCCAAATCATGATGGGCATGGGGGCATAGAATTGTTGGAGGAAAAGGAGCCATTTGGGTGTAGCCTGCGAAAGTCGAATGGCGGTGATGTCAGTGCTTCATAAGTCAAGAGCTATGATGCAAATGAGCAACTGGCGATTGCACTGACCTTTTCAGGCAACTCATTCTTCCCATACTCCTCCAACAACTTGGCCGCCTCCGCACTAGTCAATCCCACATGATTATACACAAAGCCATCCTCCTCCTTCTTCTCGATCTCCTCCTTAATGACCATATCACTCAAATTACTAGCCTCTCTCTCCCTCGCAGTACCATGCACCACAATCGCCTCCGCCATCTTCAAATCATCATACCCCAACTGAGGAGCATAGCCAAACTTGGTGATCTGATCGGCATTGCTCACTTGACGCTTCCTGCCTGACCCCTTCTTGGCATCCTCTCCCAAAAACCCGGCAGCCATCATCGCAGCAATATCGCTCTTGGTCTTCTTCCTCCCGCTCTTGTTGGCGGCATTCAAGATTTCATCTTGAAGTGCCGCCTGGTCCTTTTCGGAAAGACGATCCAATCCCGAGGTGGCGAAGGGCATCATGCGAGCGTTGTAGGGGGCATCGCGGAGGATCATTCCCGAGATGTCCGAAAAGCCCTTGGAGCGTGTTCGATTGTGGTTGGTGGGGGGAGCGCGCATGGAGGCGACTTGGTCTTCGTCTTCGGTGGCGGGGGCGGCCGAGGCCGTGGAGTCGTTCATCGTTGAAATATGAAACGGATTAAGACAGAGCTAATTTCCCTTCTTTTAAAGTTTTAAAGTGGATGATATCCTCGCTCGACGTTAACGCGCTTATGATTATTTATGAGCGAATGATGAAATAGAATGGACGATTGCTCCAATGAGCAAGGATATATTATTGATTTTGCAATATCGTAAACGGAGATCAACATCAATGATTGGCTCGGAAGAACTTAGGCATCGTAGGTGCCAATTCCCATTCATCCATCCGTACATCAATGGAAGGAGTTGAAAGAATCAATCCTAGAAGGAGTTGAACGTCTGTCGCTTGAATTTTTGTAGACTGCGTTTTCATTGATGGATCTTTCCTTTGTGCTGGCAGTATGCACAGGAACACCTTGAAAGGCATTCTGGAACACAGGCACCTTCCATGTCCCGACGACGGTCAAGGAGAGAGGAGTTCCGATGGAGTACAATACTCTATAACGTATGATATCATGTGTATGCTACCTTAATTTCTGTAGCCTTCATACGTTGCAAAGCGGTGGGATTCCAGAAAAGTCCAGAATACAATGGTGGGTACGTTGTCCCATGGCATAAATCGCTGATGATGTGACAATGATGCTCAAGTGATGGCATTATGAAAAAAATTGCATGAAGTGTTGAGTGGTCAGTTGGTATAAATCGTCACAGGAGGCACGGACCAATGAAGGAAGTTATCTCTATTATGACACGCCACAAGGATTTCAGCGCTAGAATTCATCTGAGTCTTCATGAGTGCTAAGAAAAGCTTTGTACCGCTGTGTATCTATTCCTGTGTAGCCACCATGACAACACCATTGAAAAGTATTACTAGTAGCCCCTGCAAGATTTTTTAGCAGCCGTGGGGAAGAAGTCTTGCTTTGTTAAGAAGTAACATAACAGTGGAAGTGACACATGGTCCTGGTAAACGGGTGTGCAAGCTCAACTCGCACGTCCAAGCTTGTGACACATGATCTGGTAAACTGCCTTTGTTCCTAATGAGTGATAGTGCTCGTGCAGCATGCACCAGAGTGCAACCACTCATAAAGAGAGGTACAAAATGTTGTATTCTGCCAACATACCATTAGAAGCCATTTTTGGAGCTTTGTGAATTGGGAAGCTGCAAGAAGTTTTGTTTAGTACATCATAATGTAGTACTATTGAAAGCACGGGCATATCTTCTATAAAATTTGATATTCTACTAGGGTTCATAAAACAAAAAGTTGCCATATCACTATGCCATGTGGTGATGTCTAGATCTACCTAGTTATTGTGTGGCATGTGCCATACTACCATGTAAGCAAGATTATGGGTAACACCAGTGTACAAGTAACACTGGGCAAGTCTCACAGACATTTGTGTTTTTCTGGTTTTTAATCCACTCATATAGAACTCAAATCATCATTCTGCATCACACGAGCAATATGCATATATGTATTGCATCGATGCTGTTGGACGTTACCACACAACTTGTGTACATGGTATTGGGGTGGACAGCATGGATGAAAAAGGCAGGGGAAAAGGCAGGAGAGGTACAATATTTGTGATTTACACCATAATTTCTAGAGCCTATCATACGTTGCAGAGCAGTGGGATTCCAGAAAAGTCCAGAATAAAACGGTGGGAATGAGGTGGGTATGGTATACCATACTTATGGTATAGTAGGTTGTCCCGTGGCATAACATAAATCGCTGATGATGCGATGATGATGCGATGATGATGCTCAAGTGATGGCATTATGAAAAAAATTGCATGAAGTGTTGAGTGGTCAGTTGGTGTAAATTGTTGCATGGAAGATCCATGGACCAATGAAGGAAGTTACGTTTCTATTACGACACGCCCCAACAATTTCAGCTCTAGGATTCACCTATGAGTCTTCATGAGTGCTAAGAAAAGCTTTGTATGTATTCCTCTGTAGGTGCTGTGGCATCACCATTATATCTGTCACTGTGGTACTCTCCTTTTCAATGCACATGGGTAGTCATCATGTTTTGATGTTTGTTTACCTGTAAACTATGTCTTACTTCCAAAATGGGCACATTCATGTGCGCGGAGAAAGTGCTCACTAACCAAACTACTTAGACAAGCCACTTTATTTTTAAACCTAGTGCTTCATCTGTTTCAACAATACTTCTTCTGTGTAGATTGCTTCACAAAATCTTGCAGCGGCTGCTAGTCATTTAATATTACTTACTAACAGCCCCTGAAAGATTTTTTTGCGGCAAGCTATGAAGAAGGCAAATCATTGAACCAGAGGAAGTATTAATATTAAAAACAAGGTGGCCTGTCTAAGCTTGGTTAAGTGGGCATGTGCGCTTGATGCGCTTCTCACAGGATGGGTGAACTACCCACTGCCTGAAAAATGATACATACTGTTTATCTTGGTGCATAAGATCCACAAATGTCAAAAGATACATAAAAACATATCTTATAATCCATGCAAAGCTAGTGGTGCCAACACGAGAAAAATAATGGTACCTTTCCTATTTACTTTGATGTAGTGTCAGTGTACCCTATTAATCCTCCCACCAGATCACTTGACTCGCTTTGCTGTGCTGTCCACTCCTCCACCATGTTCTCGAGATGTGTGGTGAATTTTGCTGACATCAGAGGTTTCTTGGCAACCACATGGAGTCACAGGGAGCGACTCAAATGGGTATGTTGCTGTGAGAAGGGTGAGTCTAGTGATAAAGGGTTTAGAACGTCCCAGTTTGTGTTTTAGGTGAAAAATACAAATGTCAACAAAATTGAAAAAAAACCTATCGTATAATCTGTGGGATCTCGTGGACCAAGTTATACAGTAGATTTCTTCGAGATTTTGGCAGGTGACAGGCCAAATAAGTATAATTGTGTAGGATTGCATATACATGGTACAAAATTGGTAGGTATCTGATTTCAGGGAACATTCCTTCAGGGACACACTGCTGAAGGCAGACTGTGAAATTATAGCCTCAAACATTATGCATTATGTGTGACATCTGTGGTCTCCATTCTGTCCCACTTATGTGAAGATATGTTCACTCCTAGATGCCAGGTCCTCTTTTCAAGTGGCATGTAATTGTATGCCTATAAAGTAAATAAAAATGATTGTGTTAGAATTGATTTTGAATAGAAATATTTTGCAAGCTTGGAAGGGAGCAGACACGACCCTAGCTGTGTCAATCAATAAATAGAAGAACCAAACAAGTACAGAAAGGCCAAAACGAGCTGTGCTGTCCCCAATAGGAGCCCTAAACATGGTCCCCCGGTATCTTCTAATAGAAAACAAGGTTTGGATGGGGTCAATCTGACCAGTGTAAGCCAAGCAATAGCACTTTGAAGTAATCCGATGGGGTACAACAAAAATCCATAGCAGCAAAACTAGAAGCCATACAGAGGAGACAAAACGAGCCACACCTCCCCCAAGATGAGCCCTAAAACATGGTTGTACAGTGTCTTCCAACACAGAACAAGCTTTGGATGGGGTCAATTGGACCAATATAAGCCGAGCAGTTGCATTTTCAAATTGGCCAATGGGGAACAACAAAAATTCTATCTTGCCAAAACTAAAAGCAATTAAGATGAGCTTAAACGATACATGCTGCCCCTAAAAGGAGCCCCAAAACATGGTTGACCGGTGTCTTCCAGTAGATAACAAGATTTGGATGGCGTCAATTCGACCAATGTGAGCCGAGTCATGGCACTTTCAAATTGGCCAATGTGGAACAACAAAAATAAAATCGCACCAAAACTAAATGCCATACAAACGAGCCAATGTTGGAAGTCTTTGTAGCTTGTACTGTTGTAACAGCTAGTAGAGTTCTTAATTCTGGATTTTATGACTTTAGATCTAGAGTTACGTCACTCGGACTATCTTGGGTGACTGTCTTGGTGCGCTCCGGTTTCCTGTCTTGTCTGAGTCCTGCAAGACGTAAAACCCCGCGCTACTTCCCCTCTTCCGAGTTCGGGCGATTTCGCTCTCCGACAGCCTCCCTGCTTGAATCTTGGGCCCTCAGGTACTCGTCGCGTCCCACGTACAACGGTATGTGCCTGTCAAAAATAACCGACGTCACGTTCTTGGTGAATATGTCAGCATCATTTGACTCTCCTGAGATATGACGTATGACCAGTAGTCCCTGGTCTTTAAGTTCACGCAAGAAGTAATTGCGTACATCCACGTGATGCGTTCTACCTCCTACACTCCAACTATTTGCTATGTCCACTGCGCCGGAATTGTCCATCTCCAAAATCATAGGCAACTCCACTTCAAGTTCCAGTGATTCCAGCAGCCTGTATATGTACAGCATATCCTGCGCTACCATGACTCCAGCTGCTATTTCCGCCTCTGTCACTGATAGAGTCACAAACTTCTGTGTGACACTTCGAAATGATATGGGGACATCATTCACAAACACATGACCCCCTGAAATGCTTCCTCGATCGTCCGGATTGGTCGCGTAATCGGAGTCTGACCTTCCGTGTATTTTGAACTTGTAACCATGACTCCACATTTCCGTTGGGGAAATCAACAGGCCCCGATGCTCTGTGTGCATGACGTATTTGATTAGGGTCTTGAGTGCGCGGACATGAGCCTCCCTAGGCACAGTCATGTGCCTAGCTAGTCCGTGTACGGCGTTGAGTATGTCAGGGCGCGACCATTGCATCATAAACATGCACGTTGCAGTCGCGGACCGGTACATTTTTGTGTCTCTAGTCTCTGTACCGTTGTCATCTCCCTTAACGAGTACCTGTCCCGCTACTGCAGGAGTCTTGGACACAGGGCCTTCAGGTACCTTGTACTTGTCCTTTAGTTTCGTAATAAGGACTGGCTGTGTGAACTTTACAGTGCCTCGCCCGTTCGCATCACGCGTGATTGACAGTTTACTGCCCACGTATTCTGTGAGCACCTCTTCGCGTTTGCACGTGAATGCCTTTTCTAAATCACTTTGGACTTGTTCCACTAAGTTGGGAGGGCCCAAGACACGTCATCGACCCAGGCGACAAACACGATCAAGGCCGCATTGATCCATCCATAGTACAGGCATGGATCTGCCTTTGATTGCTTGTAGGTCACGTTTTTGATGTGAGTTGCGAACGTCTTGAAAAAGCAGTATGCCGCCTGCTTGGTACCATACAACGGTATGTTCATACGTAGTATGACGTCACCTGGATACCACTCTTCGAAGCCATCCGGGACTTCTATGTAGAGTTCCTCACCGTTCGCAAACTTTCCTTGTAGGAATGCCCCTTCAACATCTATAATCGCTGACGTCCATGTCTTGTTCATGCAATATAACATTAGTACGATTCGCACTGTGATGGGATTGGTCACTGGTGCGGCAATAGAGTCTGATGCATAGTGACTCCCATCTATTTGCTCGTACCCACGTGCGTTGATCCTTCACCTACGGGTTCCGTTCGACGTCTGCTTCATAGCCCATGTTGTGGTGAGAACCTTCGCACCCTTTGGTAGCGAGTCTCTTGGGACGGCAGTTAGGGCATTATACTTGTCGAATCGTGCTTTCTCGTTTTGGATTTCCTTACACCACTCATCCGCATCAGGACTTCGCATGGCCTTCTTGTAGTTAAGAACCCTGAGTTGACTCGTGTGGCTTATACCGCCACCTACACTGGCTCCAATAAGGGCCACTTCCATGCTTTGCAAGGCCATATACGTATTGGCCAGCTCGCCGTGGTCTAGCTCAGCCATCTCTCCTAGGTACCGTAGCTCCACAGCTGGCGCATACGTAAGCCTGTTGGGGGGCTTAATTGCACGACCTGCCCTCGTATGTCCCGTACCGGTCCCCGTGATCAAGGGTGTTCCCCACCTCACCTTGCCTCCCGGCCCATTGGGCTGATTGTTGGTTGGTCCTGATGTTGTGACATCATCCTAATTTTTGGTGTCTAACCCTGAATCTGCTCCTAATTTGGATTCTAGGTCCTCCGGGGTTTCTAGGTCAATGACTCCTACTGTGTCATCCTTGAAGAACATGTGTTTAAGCCATAACACATCACGACTGACGATGATGCGAGATGTCTGCATGTCCCACATGTGCACGCTGTCACTTTCACGATCAGCGTACCCCACAAACATCATCGTGGCACTGCAATCCCCTGTCTTACCGTCTTTTCCCTCTGCGACCACGCCAGCCTCGCCCCATACTCTGAGCTTACTGGACCACGAGGGGTTCGCACCGAACATGTGCATGTCACGGGGGGCCAGCTTTCCCTTCACATCAACCACGACCAGCCCATCCAGCTGTGTTGTGCACGCGGTGGCCTCTAGGGCTACTTTGGACTTGATGTCCTCAGGTACCTGTGCTGCGCCCATCATAGCTCGTGCCTTTCCCGCCAGATACGGGAATGCTAGTTCAGCCAGGCTGTTGTGCTGTGGTGTGTCTCGTGACGTGAACTCGAAGTCCAGGGGCTGTAGTGCTGCCCATTTGCTGTTCGCAGCGCGTTTTGCAAGCTTGTGGTTCTCACCAGCTGGATCCAGTCGTATGTACCGCACTGCTATCCCACGTGACTTCATCTTGTTTAAGTGTTCACAAGTACCCTCCACCGTCTCACTCTTGGTCACGGTGAAATTGCTCCATTTCTTTCCCGTCGCTTTGCAGACTAGGACCTTCCAATTATCACGGTTGATCGTGGTATCACTTGATGCTTCCGTCTTGATCGTTATCTTGGACAGATCCAAGTATATCCTGTGCCCTGGTATGTCAGTCTTGGGCATGTTCGATTCCTTTCGAACGTTTTTCTGCCTAGCCTTGGATTGCGCACAGTGTTTGCATGGCTTCAACGTGCCACGCGTTATGACCCAGCCTAGTTCCCTAGCTGTCTTGCGCATGGAGTCTTCATTCCGATGACCCAGCAAACAATGGGCCATATTGATGTTAAGCCTCATTGGCTTGGTGATACTCCCAGCGGTCACTTCGACGTTTCTTGCAAACTTGCACGCGTATATTGCCCCTTTCTCAGTGGGCACTACTATGTCAAAAACAATGCTTCCACCCTTTCCGTTTTCGATACGTATTAGGGTCTTGTCTCCTTGCACTATTTTCCACCCTTGCTTGTGTATCAGCTTGGACATGCTAAGCAAGTTGAAATTGTGTTTCGTGCTGAAACTGCAGTCCTTTAATACTGCCCTCATCCCTGTTTTCCTGTCCTTGTCCACAAAGACTCCTGGGATGTCAATCAGGGCGGTAGACTCCATTGCTGAGCCTGTATGCCCTAGGCTGTACACCATCGTGTCACGTACATTTCTCGCTCTGATGTTACACCTAGTTACGTGTGTGCTGGCCCCGGTGTCACAGATCCACACGTCATCCTGGCGCAACATCGCCAATGCGTCATCACCTTTCTCAGCCGGTACGACCACTCCCAGCTTATCCGGGACCAATGACGTCAAGGATACCTTGACACTCGAGGATGCCGCTTCTGTCTTGGCGGCCTTCTCCTTGTACCATGCGGGTGCCTTCTCAGGATGTTTCTTGTAACACTCCGCCTCTTTGTGACCCTTCAGGCCACAGAAGTTGCACTTCTTGTTCGAGCTATTGCCCCCTTCGTTGTTGTTCCCATGACCACCATGCAACTCCCCTTTGCATTTCTTGCAGTCCGCAGCCTTGTATCCACATACTTTGCCGCAGTTCCTGCACTTTCCCTTGAACGTTCCATCGCCCTCAACGGATGCAAGGTTTACCTCTTTCTCTCCGGTACTCCTCTTACTCCCACTTTTTGTGAGCCTCTGTATTTCCGAGACGCTGTTGCACAGCCCGTCGAAATCGGGACTCGATGACTTCAATTCGTCCAAGATCAATCTTGCATATGACGTGTCGTTGTTCTTGCGCGCCATCAGCATGCATAACTCCTAGTCAATCTTCGTGACCTCATACTTGTCGAGAACTCTGACCACGTCATTATAGAAATCCCTCGCGCCTTTCAACTGTAGCTTATCCAGCTCAGCCTCCAACTCAATCATGGCACTGGCATCCAAGGGCTTATTCGCCTTCTTGGCCTTCACAACGAATTCATGTGCGAGTCCATTGGGAAAGTCATCACTCTTCATCTTTCCCAGTAAGGCAATACTGTGACTCTTTCCCTGACCCAGCGCGATTATTGCGCACAGCTTCTTATTTGCCTTGTACAGCTCAATAAGAGTCGTGTTCGCGGGATCCGTCATGTCCAGTACTGCAAAATCCGACTTGGTCGGAGAGTTCGCCATCAACACGGGATCCAATGCATCCCCCACACCCATGAACTCTGTGTACGCTTCAATCTTGCTGACGTACACACCGAAACTCTCCGCCTTTCCGTCCCAATACGGGATCTTGCTTAAGCTGTTATCACTCATTTTCGATTTCTCGTTGGGCTCGTAACTTCCTCAAGTTACTTCGAAGTATGTTGGAAGTCTTTGTAGCTTGTACTGTTGTAAAAGCTAGTAGAGTCTTTTAGTTCTGGATTTTATGACTTTAGATCTACAGTTACGTCACTCGGACTATTCCCCTCTTCCCAGTTCGGGCGATTTTGCTCTCCAACAGCCAAAACAAGACATGCCTCCCCCAAGATGAGCATTAAAACGGATTGTTTTGTGTCTTATATTATATAACAAGCTTTGGATGGGGTCAATCCAACCAGTATAAGCCAAGAAATTGCATTTTCAAATTGGTCAATGCGGAGCAACAAAAATTCAATCTCAGCAAAACTAAAAGGAGTACAAACAATCCAAAACAGCCATGCCACCCGCAAGATTAGCACTCAGACATAGTTGCCTGATGTCTTATAATAGATAGCAGGCTTTGGATGGGGTCAGTCAGACCAGTATAAGCCAATCAATTGAATTTTCAAATTGGTCGATGCAGAATAACAAAAATTCAATCTCAGCAAAACTATAAGGAGTAGAAACGACCCAAAACGAGCCACACCACCCCCAACATGAGCGCTAAAACATGGTCGCCGGATGTCGTCTAATATATAACAAGCTTTGGATGGAGTCAATCCGACCAATAGAAGCTGAGATATTGTTATTTCATGCTGTGGCTTACCATTTGTTGGATTGGCTGAAGAATGAAAAATGGGAGGTGAGCTGGGTGCAATCACGCTTAGAAAAATGGGGTACTAATGTTTTTTAATTGTTTCTCATAACTATTAATCCTTCTTGATACTAACACATGTAGATAAACATAATGTTTCTGAGAAACAGTCATGATTTTGGGTAATATTCTGGTAATTCAAATATATGTACCTAATTACCATCAGTTCTCAATAAGGTGTATTGTTGGCATTTTAATGATAGAAGAATGGGAATGGATATACAAGAAGAAGGGGAACAATGGGAGTACAGGGTACAAAGGGGTAACAAACATATATATATAATCCATTCAAGAAGAATACAATTGTAGTTACGCAATAATTCTTCTCTTCTTCCACTATCACCTTTTGCCAAAAATGGGAAGCAAGAAGTAAGTTGTCCAGAATGTTGGATAGCAGGGACACAACTAAAACTGTACTGTCACTCTTTTCTGACCAAATTTGATTTCACAATATAATGAAAAGTAGCATGCCTCCTCACTTTGCCCTTGACCCGGATACTGGAGTTATAATTCCGCAGGCTTTGTATTCAATTGTTTGTACACAGCAAAACCGTGAGGACACCAGAATTGCCCCTGTGAGAATCTACATTGAACAGTAAAAGTATCTTTTATTTTGGGTCAAGTGAGCCCTCTATCATGACTGTCGTTGCAACTTCTAGTGCAAAAGCCAATGTGCTAGCTCTAGGAACATGTAAAGAGCATATGTCCAGCAAATCATGATTGAATGCAATCAAGAAGCCCCAGCTACTACAGATCTTCAGCACACTATCTTGAGAGATTGTGGTTTGAAATAGTCTTCCATTGAGCCTGCTATATTATTTAGAAATTAGTAGGAGTAGGTCTGTTACTTCATTTGTGAGCAAACAACAAAATGGGAGCACTGTTTTTGCACAGATGTTGTCCTAAGAATATAAATGACACCTCATCAGCATGAGCTAAATCATTTAGGTACCAAGAATGTGCTTAGGAAAATATCTGTTATTCTTGTCGTGTTTCACATTGTACCTATGGTTTGGAATTTATTTGTACTGGTACTCTAAGCATGACTGACAGCATTCATCAATATGTCAATTAGCAGCAACCACTGAAAGAGTCTACAAAATTCTGTTGATTTTGTCCAAATAAACTTTCAATGTACAAAGGAATGAGAACTGAAAATGTTCATTTGCTTTGAAACTAGTATTAGCACAAACGAGGGAAACTTTTCCTGCTGTTGTAATTGGTATGATTGGAGATGTCTGCTTGGATTTGATGGCATGATGTTTTTTATGTGGTAATCATGCCAAGAAACGAAACATCTCTGCCTGAGCTGTACATGCCACAATGAGACTTGATGCCTTGTCAGAGACAAAAAAAATCTGAATTGGATACAAAAAGTGAAGGACTTACAGCACAGGGTTTTAAATGTTACTTACTTGGATATTTTTCATGACTAGATTTGTTATATGATGTCACGATCATCAAATAAGTGTTGTGGTGGACATGCCACAGAAATTAGATTGTGATATATAATACCGATTTTACATCCATCTTCCAAAAGCTCAAAGCTCCATTCTTCCTTTGATACATATAACTCATGCCAAATTATTTTTTGTCAAATTACCCCGCATCAATTCTTGTTCTGTTGTATTTGTCTTTGAAAATCTTTTTGTGGCTGGCAACAAATCAGAACACACAAAAGGTATATTTTTCCTTTGCATATTTGTTCATCTTGAATTAGAATGCACAGAAATTTCTCGATTTAAAAAATAAACAAAATATGTAGGAGAAAATTCCTACCTTCTTCTTTACTTACGCTCAATTTGGATCACAAAACAGAAAATATCTTCACTTCTGTTGTAAATCACAAGAAATATTCTGATATAAAGTTCTTATAAAAAGCAAAGTACTGTACATAAAAAAAGATTCCTTGACATTTTTGATTCCCCTTAATCTGAATAAGTTGAAAGTTGCTTCATTTTGTTTGTAAAGTAAAGGAAATATTTCCGGGACACAATGTATCTGTTGTAAGGGTAAGTACTTATTCTGGATGAGAAAATCAAAAATTCCTATTCCCAAGACAAAGTGTCTCTGTTGCATCGATAGTCGTTGGCAAGGCATTGTTCCAGTGATTGGAGGCGTTTCTCAAGCTCCTGTTGTGAGCGTCGAATGCGGCTCCAACTGTGCGGGGTGTGGGTGTGCTCTCTGAATTGATGGTGACAGCCGTCGATTCGGTGCATTCCTCTATTCGTTGGCGGGCGGCGATTTTGCTGAGGTTGGTTTCAATCGCCTTGGTGTTGTAAGCCCGGATGTATTCCGCTTGGGCGGCGGCAAAGGATTTGAGGATGGCTGTTCGAAGGGTGTTGAGGGCACCGTGGTGTGTGCCCGAAGCGAGGGTGTGATGGAATGAGACTGTCGAGCACGACGAGGGGGTGGTGGTGCCGTCGCCGGTGCCTGTGATTGTTGATGAGTCTGTGTTGCCGCGGCTGTTGGTGTGGATGATGTTGATGGGCATAGTGGCTGGCACGAATTGGTTGTCACTGGTGTGGTTTGGGGGTTGTGTTGACATGTTGGTTGTCATTGTTCATCCGCTTGAGCGGAGGGACTTTCGCGCTGCTGCACGGGAGGCAGCTTGGCTCTCACGGTGTGATTGCTCTGCCCGTTGGATGGCATCGAGCTCTTGCGTGGTGTATTCATGTGAATAGTGGAAGATGCTGTCGCCCCGGGAGTATGGGTTCAGTGTGGTGTATAGGGGAAGTGGGTTGTGAGGGGTAGGCTGCGCTGTTTGCAGGGAGGGCTGAGTGGTTTGCGGCAGCGTGAGATCGTAGGCGAACGCTGCTTCGAATTCAGCTACAGCATTGTGGTCGGTGTTGAGAGTGGTTGTGGTGTTAGTCGGCGGTGTGCGCTGGGTTGGCGTGGGGCAGTTTGTGCCGAGATGTGGGGTTTGGTTTGGGGTGGGTAGGAGGGACAGCGCGGTGACGAAGTCAGTTGGAGGTGCGGTTGTGGCGGCCGTGTTAACAGCGGTGTCAGCACACGGGTTGGGTGTCGTGTTGGCGGTGAAGGGATTTGGGAGAGTGGGCGGGTTAATTGGTTGGGTATGAGTTGGAAGAATGGAGTTCTGTGGGAGCGCGTTAACTGGGTGCGTGGTGTTTGTCGCGTTGGATGGGTGCTGGGTGTCAGGTTCCGTTGTTGTTGGTGGTTTTGTCGGCTTGGTTCGTTGGGTGAGCTGGAGGCGGTTCGGTAGTTTGTTGACCTCTTTGTAGATGTCAATGAAGCGGTCGAGGGACATGTTGATGTGCCCGATTGCATCCAGCTCGTAGTTGGACAGGAGGTCGGCGACGAGGTCATGTTTGTTGGTGCTGGTTGTGTTCACCTCGGCGAGGAGGATTTCGGCCATGTTGGCGAGGCCTTTGGCGTATATTTCAATGGACTCACGCTGTTTGTCTGCATTGTTCAGACACTTGCACTTGAGTATCTGCGCGGCCATTTTAAGGCTGAGTTTGTTTGAGATCCATGCCAATTCTTCGGCGAGAGCCTTGCATGCCGTGCTCTCCCTGACCCTTTGCGTCGGCTGCATGGAGATGGTGATCCTCCAGGACGTCAGGCAGTAGGTGGGATCGTCCTTTGTCTTCAGGAGTGTTTTGCATTTGCGGTAGAAGTCGGCAAAAGTGTGGAGGTAACGCAGTGCGTTGTCCTGGAAGACGGCTCGTTGTTGGGGGTAATGGAGCGTCCGCACGAAGGCTTTGATTTTTGCGGATGCCGTTTCAAGGGCCGAAGTGTTGGTCGAGACTCCCGGTGGGTTGACGTTGGATGCATGGGGAGGGGCGGGGATGTTGTCGGTGTTGGTGGTGACCGTGAGGGAGGAAGCGTGTGATATGTCAAATATCTCCTAGGTTTCGAGGTGCCATGCAGTGCGCTTGGTGCCTGAAGCCGTGGATCGATGCGACGCAAATCCGGAGGACATGGTTCGTGGATTTATCACAGTTTTTTGGGGGGAAAGGATGTCCAATTTAACTTTTTAATTGGTTAAAAAAATCGGATTTTATCCATTAGTCTATGTAACAACGGGAGTTGCCAGTGACCAAACAATGGCATCTCTTGTTTCGCCCTTAGTGGCTCATCAGTGGTGTGTTAGCAACATTTTGGGCAGCTACCGCAAGTATGTAACATAGTGGCACACACATTTTTTGGAATGTGTGAAGTATGGGACACGGCAGACCCCATAATCGGATATTTTTGATTCTTGGATATAACATGGTGTTTGACCATTCTGGACATTTATGTGGTGGTTGACAGGATGGATTTTTTGAGGGCCTGGCATGGCCTAGCTGACGGAGTCAGATGCCATGCGGAAATGCACAATGGCACTCCACATCTTAACGCTGCCCCCGTAGCATAACATTCTTGGAATTTGCATTGGTTTGGTGCTGAAGGAGAACATTAGAATACAAAGTGGGAGGTACATTTTGAAGGGATCTTTTTTCATTCAGACACATTGTTCGAGATGGCTGATTCGCAATGAATGCAGCTTCACAGAAAGTAGGAGTACATACAATTTGGTACCTTCTGTAGATAGCATGTAAAGGATATCTTGATTCCCCCTACCATTGTCAATAGTGCATTTAGGTGGTGGTACATGTGCAGTCTTACATTTACTACATCTCTTGGTTTGTCAGGGCTTACTTCTCATCTCCAGCAACATTGCTTATTGTCACATGTATGCTTGTATAAATGGAGGGTTGAATGAGTTCATTCAATAGAAGTAACCAATAAGATATGGTACCTGTGGGAGAACTAGAGTGTCAGAGAGTATATCATGATTTGTGACTCATTAGCAGTCAATTTTCCGTTTTAGTCATATTTTATCAAAGAAATCATCAGTCACAAATATTCATCTTTTGTGTCCACAAAAACTTAATAAAATGACAATGACAACATTTTTCCTGGATGAATTGCTTTCTGATTTGAATTATACATCATAAGTTGTTGTGCGGCAATGCCAGAAACCTTGTTTGAAAATTCATGCATCTCATATTTCACATGAAGACAGAGCACCCGGTTAATAAATGCATGTGACAACGTTTTGAAATCCAACATGCTTCTTGATCACATTTTTTTGAGACTAGAGAAACCTTTTGATTGGACATTTGCCTGTGAGAGCTGGGCATGCGCAAACAAATAAAGGTTTGCGTCATAAAGTTAAGATGAATGGAAAAGCTGATCCTTGGGATGCAATTGGAAGTATGCACATAACACCTTGCCAACATAACATGTGATCTTTAATGCTTTCTAGTTAGTATTAAAACACTTCAAAGCAGTGTTGCAACAGGTGGAAAATGTGTAGTCCTGCCAGAATCTCCTGCGAATGGCCATACCCCTTATGTCCATCCTGGATAAAAACACTTGGAACTTAATTGATGTTCATTCTTGTGTAAAAATCTGGGACTAATGATGACATACATGGTTTTCATATCACTATGGGTTGAACATGATTTGATGGTGATTGGTTAAAATGCAGTCTATGAATGATCTGCAGGTTGCATAATTTCAGCTACAACCAAGGACAGATGGTGCCGTGAAGACAGAATCCAAACAATCCAACAAAAGGAGCATGCATGGAATATGTCAGACAGATATCTATTATTTTTTGTGTTAGATTATGACAAATCGAATGAAGTGTATTATTATCAAGTGTGTAGACAATAATTACTATAAAACATGTTTAATAACTGGTGACTTCCAACCAGTCACTTATCAACACCCCCATTTCTCCAAAATACAAGACAAAGTAAGTTTCCCTTGTGTTCAGTGATGAAATATATTTTACAAAATGTTTAGGAAAAAGTATCAAGTATCTAGATGGGTCAACAGCAGAAAACACATGTATTTGGACCAGAACCAGTTATTTGAAGTCAGTCGCTATTCTAGATCCCCAATCATTTTGTAAATCACAAAAAGTAATTTTCTAATCAAAAGTTTGACATGAAAATTTAGATTTATCTTAATGAATGCTATCCACAAGCGATGCCCAAGTTTCATGACAACCAGAGCAAAAGGATTTTGGCATTTTCACCATTGCATCCCCTACTTCATGACCTCCTCAACCCAACCTCCACCATGCCCTGCCTCCCTCGTAAGTCCACTGATTGTCAAGATGAATAGAGCACTAATAAAAGTGTTAAGAATAATCTCTCATCACACCACTTCTTTGTCATTCATCCATAAACATAAAGGGCATAGTATTAAAGGTTGTGAAAACATAGATGCACATCCTCTCACACTACTGTTAACAAACATGTTGTGTGGGGTTTATGGTTACTAAGGCTCCATTTGCCTCTCCAACCACAATGTGCCTCTGTCTGCAATGCATTGCCTTGCCCACCAATAAATGGTGGATTCCCAGCAACAGTGATAGGTGGTTGTGATGGAGGTGTTGGAATCAATTGATTACAGATCATTGAAATGATGACAACGTAGTCTCATGTGATGCAGAACCCAAGGAGTAGGTTGTGCAAAATGAAAAGAGATAGCTTCCAGTTTATTCCAAAATGTAGATCACCTGAGTTCTTCCTCTAGATGCTCTCAATAAATTGGCAATGGAAAGGTCACCATGGCTGGAAGAACCAGCACATTTGAAACAACGCAAGTATAATGAAGAAACGGACCCAAAACAAAAATATGGCAAGAAGATATTACCTGAAGTGATCCTACAATAATCTCACTCCAATCTTGTAAACGGACAATTTATCATTCCAACCTTGGGGAAATAAATGAAGAGAAAGGAAAATTACACAAAAAGTTAATACCATAGGACAGTCATTGCTACTGTTTAGGCCACTATCTAGAAAAGATGCAATTATTGCTTCTGCACTAGATTGAATATTTTTGAACATATGTGAACACTTTTGAACATGTTCAAAAATATTCAAAAAGGGGGTTGGTACTATGATTAAGCATAATTGCAGATTTTTGACTATTATTGAACTGAATTGTATATGTTGGATCCCATTTGAGCACCGTCCCAGTTCTAGAACTGGGTGAAAAATTCATTCAGTTCTAGACTGGATGTTTTTCTCCCTATTGGTGCACCATACCTCAATGGGGCACCCAGTTCTAGAACTGGGACCATGATGAAAGTCCAGTTCTAGTACTGGGCGTCCAGTGCTAGAATTGGGACTAAGGCTCAAGTCCCCATTGCGGCACCAGTCCCATTGGGGCACTAGTGCCTTAATTGGGATGATCAATTAGTCCCATAGGGGCACTGGTGCCCTAAGGGGCAATCAAATTGTCCCCATTTTGGCACTACTATTGTCTATAGTCGTGATAGTGCTCAATGGGATTGCACTAATCACCTAATAACCTAACACAGAAAATTTGACGTAGTAATTGTCCTTACCTTGATCAGAAGTGATCCCCGACGGGGCACCAGCATATGATTTCAAGGCACAGTTCCCCAACGGAGTTCTAGAACTAGATGTTTTTCTCCCCGTTCTAGAACTGGGGCAGTGCTCAAATGGGATCCAACATATATATTCAGAAATGTTCAAACATGTTCAAAATTATTCAAGTATTCAAAAAAGGTTTAAAAAATCAAAAATGTTGAAAGATGTTCAAAATTATTCAAGAAGACATTGGCATCAATGTCATTGTGGTTGCCAAGAAGTGGTTGGCAAAAACTATAAAATGTACATTTACATGTTTGAATATAAAACTTTCTTTTGATAGTCGCCAATTTTCTGTTCATGTCTAAGAAGGCATAAAAATTCTTTCGTGTAGTCTACAAAAATGTTTCCCTTCAGGCCCCCTTCCAAAAATACTTCCCTTGTTTCACAATTTACCGATTCTTCCTGTTATCAAGATCTTTTCAAAACCAAGATGTTTTCAAAATCTTTGTCGTATTGGAAACCAGTCCAGTTTGAATCCATGCCCAGACTCCATTTCTTCTACTGTGATGAAAGATAATATTTATTATTGTACTTATTGTAAACTGCCCTCACTATGTAATCTCTTACTGCCAATGGACCTTGTTTCCTCTTCCATCTTCCAATCTGCACATCACTATTGTGTTCCTTCAAATAAAATATTCCACATACCTTAGTCGCAAAGGAGCGACTTTAGGTACTTTCACTTTTGTTGAGAATATTCATCTCCCAAGAAAGATTTTGGTTATTCTGCCTTGAGACAGAGATCCCCTTTTCAACTTGTCATCTCAAGACTCAATGCAAGCATTGACCTGAAGAATATCATCAAATTGTTGTTCCCCTTTGAAACAATGAGGCATTTCTTTGAATGCTACCAACAATGGCATTTTGATACTAAGCCTTCTTCCATTTTGTAGTATCCAAGTCGATGTCACCAAAAACCACTAGATTATCCTCCTGTATGTGGTCAGCACTTTTAACCGATGCATCAAGAATATCTTGAGTGAAATGCTGAAAGCAAGTAATCATGGTAGAGTCTTCATCTGCATGCACTTCATTTTTGGGACAAGTATCTTCCCCATCAATATCCACCAACTCAAATTCAACATCATTGGCTACCTGGCCCTCTACCATTGCAAGAGAAGACTTTGGACATTAGGTTATGTATGCAGAAGCTCCTAAGCACTATCAAAATCCCTGCAAAAAGGTGACATTGTATCTCCCCCAACACCAAACAATTTCAATAGAGGCAACATGAGCCTCACAGATTCTGAAATGATCTTTTGTGCAACCGACCAAATCTGGTAAACAACTGGAATGGCATGATCAGTTATGTTGATATGACAGTGCCTCTTTCTTTCTTTCTTTCTTTCTTTCTTTCTTTCTTTCTTTCTTTCTTTCTTTCTTTCTTTCTTTTTGCACTGATGACCCAGTCCAAAAGTGTTGCAGAATATCCTTTATTTGCCAACTTGCTAAGGGAGAGATTCCATGCAAGAAGTGCAAAAAAAGCAAAGTTCTCCCGTAGAAATTCTTGATAAAACCTCCTTAAATTTACGAAAGTGTGTTCAGAAGCTTAGTTTCACATGTCCGCTGCGTCCGCATCCAAAAATTGTTGAAAAAGACACCGTCCAGGACATGTCCTGGACACGTCCTGGACACATCCAGGACATGTCCTGGACATCTTGTGTTTTTAATGTTATCAAACAAGGACACAGGAAATTCAATTTTAGACACAGAGAACACAATAGGACGTGAGAGGACATGGAGTGTTTCCTTCATTTAAGGGTCCATTTTGATACTTTCAGGTGAACTATACCAAGAGTGGTGGCTGTTGCATGCATATTACATTCATTTAAATGCAATCCATAAGGCTTGCAGTACAAAAATATTCAAGATAACTTGGCATATGCCTACATACTGTTATGTAATGTATGTGAGTCAAAAGTTCTGAGGACACAGGGCGGACATGGGACTCAACATTGACATATGTCCTTGTGTCCACAAAAAACCCGCGTCCTAGAGAAATTAAGGACATAGGACGCATCCAAGGACATGTCCAGGACATGTCCAGGACATGTGAAACTAAGTTCAGAAGGCTTGCTTGCACATTGTCTCACTTTCTAAATGTTATATTGCAAGATCAAGAACAAGTTAGCAATGGTTTCTGCAACAACATTCCATTTTGAAGTCTTTGAAATACCAGAAGTGAAGGTAAAAATGAGCATTGATGAGTACAAATTCAATGCTCAATGTTTGGTGGAATGTGACTGCCATTAACAGCACGCAAATACAATACCATCATTGTGAAAGAGAGTGCTAATACTCATGCATCGCCAATCAAACCTACTTGATTTCTGTCTTCAAGTCCCACTGCCAATTTCTTCAAAGACCTATATGAGAACAAGGTTGCTGCCAGCCTGTCTGAACCAAAATCATGAACTCTCCATAAATCTTTAACAAACTCCAGACAATTGGAGAAGCTCACAGTCTATGACATACTTTCCAACAGTTCCAACACACAAACCACCAATGAGGTGATACCTGTTACTCTTGGCTTTGTGTTTATTGTCAACAGAACCAAGAGGCATCTTGCTTTTCCATCTAAGAACTTGCAAACTTTTGTCATGACGTCATAACTTTCAGCTGATATACACCATCAACGGCAAAGTTAGTGAAGAATACCTTTGATTCAATTTCCAAGAAGATACTTCCAATGCTATATCAATGGTATTAGTTGTGACAGAAGATACTTCATTTGAGGTTTCAGGGTGTGCCCCTATTATTTCAACAGGTGAAATACCTGGTGGGAAAATCTGAAAGCTAATAATGACAACTTTGATTTCCAATTTGACTGATGTGGGTTAATCTAGCTTCTGACTAATAAAATGCTTCATCTCCTGTGATGTCATATTCATTGTGGATATGTTGTGGTTATTTGATGAGCACCACCCATGCATATGTGGTGGAGATACCTATTGCAGAAGGCACTCTGATAGCGTCTATTGAAAGAGACAAAGAGAGTAAAGATCCTCCAAGCCGTTGCCACTTGATTGCATCAGCCGCATCCATATAGTACCATCTGAGCAACTGTTGAGTCCAAGATGCAGTCTTTTTGCTAACGTTTATTGGGTTTTTGCATCCAACGCTTAGTTGGACTACCAGGTAAATAAGCGCTGACAATTTCTGCTGCATTTGGACTGGTGGTATCAATGTAGCGGATGGCGTTCGTAATTTTGCGCTCAATATTGGAGCTGGGGTTCTTTTTCCCAGATACCAATTCATATACCAAGGACTTTGTAAATATGACCATTAAGGTATTCTGTTGGTTTCAATTAGCTTCAAGGACTTATCAGAAACTGATGGTAAGATATAAAAATAAATGGTGGTCAAATAACAAACTTGCATCAGTCACAGGTTAACCACTCACATGAAGTGAAATTTCTCCTGAACTCCCCTGGGCTCAACACAACACCCGATGTGGCAACAACCTTTTCACCCTCAGCATGTAATTTTGAGACCACATCTGATACACAGTTCTTATAATCAATTTGGCAAATAGCCTCGTGATGTAACTACACCATATTGGACAAAAATCCTGACAGTTGCTGATGCTTCCAACACTTTGCATCAATTATATTTGATTAAGTCAATTTGGCTTGGCTTGAGCATTCAATGGCTTTTGGAGGACAGGACAGCATGTTTTGATTAAAATCTAGGATTGCTATTTCCTCTTGCTTTTCTTATATATTGGCATGGGACACATTGGATGCCACCATCAGGAGATTTCAACTTAGAGTGAGGTCAGTTCATCAATGGAAAAGAATACAACAAAGAAAAAAATTTCAGTTCAGAACAGGATATGGATAGGAATATTGAGAAGTCAACTCATGTCATCCGGCGGTATGGTTTTTGAAGTTCAAGATGTATAATACATTGTATTCTCTTCTTTGTGTCTGTGTCAAATCTCCAATCAATTGGATCTGATTTGTGGGATCTGCTATTTGTTGTTGAATCAGTTTGATGTCACATCCACTTCCATTGCTTGGTGGATGAGAAACATGTTGAAGTTCAACCTATCTCTCCCCACAAGCAACAACATGTTGTCTGCTTTATTATTCTGATTCGGACAAGCAAACAAATAATCTAACTTACGATGTACCTTTCCATCCTATTTCACAATTGTGGAAAGTATGCGGTTGGATGCCGTTGGATGAGGGATCACAACAGGATCATAGTCTACAAAGAGGATAAATATTATAAAATAAGACTATCTCAGATATTATTATCTGATCTCTACGAGCCACGTGTCGAAGCTGCTGAGCGAAAGGTACTAAGTCAATCACTTCCTCCTTTTGTATCAGGTGCCCCATACATCCCTAAAGCTCCTCCAGAGTGGAAGCAAGCATGTCAGACTCCATTTGGGTCAAATTTTTTAGCTCCCCACAATCCCTATGCTAACCATGTCATCACCACTACCAAACTCCAGCTCCAACAGCCTATACCCATCCCAAATCCATATGCCAAAACTGCTTCAGCAAAGTCTTCTCTACCCAATGACATCACAAATGTGGCTGTATCCAAGCCTGTTAATGAAGTATCATGGTGCCAGCCTGCATCTCCAAGCAATTCTCCTACAAAGAAGAAGACAAAAATCAATGCAGAAGACACTGATGTAACTGCACCCAAGAAAGCTCCTCCACCTCGTGAATACAATTGCCATCAGTACACCTTTCACAATTTCCTTTCCAAAGGTTAGATTAGAATGAAATGCAGCTTCCATCGTAACTCAGCCTGCAAAAGTTGCAATGCATTCATCAAGGTTCTTCAGTATGATGATGGCACTGAGGCTATAATATCAGGTGGTGAACATGTTCCTGCTTGCATCACCAAGAACAGTGGTCCTGCTCAGCATCATGATCAAGCAAAAGACTGCACTGAAGTCATGAAGACTTTTGCTACAGCGCGTGCAACAAGCAATGATCACCATACCGACCTCCCCAATAAAATCTGGAATGATACTGTGGCCCATTTTCCATCCATTATGGATCCCAACTCCCGAAGGATGACCAAGAGCCAAGTGTGATCTCTTGTCTACAATGTTCGTGAACGCTCCTTTGGAGGTGATGTTGTCTCCAAGGTTGAGCAGCAATACTCTGGAGATATCAAGAATTGTTTTCTAAGGCACCATGTCTCATTTCCTGATGAAGATTGTTGTCAACAAATAATGTGCTTTTCTGATCCCCAACTGCTTGCTCTTTCGTCATACGCTTCAGTGAGTATTATTTGCTGCATATGTTTAACTTGTTACCAAGTGTATAACACATGCCATTTTGTTCAGGTTCAAATGTTTGTTGATGCTACCTATGGTATTGTTCCCCATCCCTTCTATCAGTGTCTTATCATCATGGTCTTTTATATGGCTCGCCGTATCTACATTCCATGTGCCTGGGTGCTTATGACAGGCAAGACCAGTGAATGTTACTGGTAGGTTCTTTACTGGCTTACCACAGCTTGCCCTGATCTAGATCCTTCCTACGTTGGAGTTGATTTTGAGAGAGCCTTTTTTAGCAATGTTTCAGCACACTTCCCACGAGCTAAACTCATTGGGTGTTTGTTCCATTTTAAACAAGCTGGGCATTGCAAGATGAAGAACCTTGGCTTTCCTGACAAAGAGGTTGCCTTTGCTATGAGACAAGGAATTTACGACCTTCTCACTATCATTCCTGTGGAGCATCTCACAGTTGGCGCTGAATTTGTGATGGAGATGATTTTTGTTCACCTTCATGAGCTCTATGTTGATGATGATTCAATGTATGAAAAAGCTGTCAGCAGGAGGACTCCCTTCTGGAGTACTTATTTCTAGTAAGTTCATTCAGTTTGATGTGTCACATCAATTTGGCTTTGAAATAATCCAAAATTCAATTCATTTTGTCATTGTTGTGTCAGTGGATTTTAGATGCAAGATGAGATTGTGGTAGTCTAGAATATTGCTGAAATCATTGATGATAATGAGAAAATAAAGCTTGTCAACAGGACCAGCAATGGGCTAGAGCATTACAATTGTCATTTCAATTCTATTTTACCTTCCCATCATCCCAATTAGGTTTCTTTTGCAAAGGCTATTCGAGATGAGGCCGGTCAGGTGATCCAGAGGATGGAAAATATTGAGAAGCGTCGTGAGATTCCTCCAAATTACAATGAGCCTGTCTTTCGTGAGATTCCTGATGAATTCTGGAAGAAAGTATCTGCCAAAAAGAAGAGGAAAGCAAAGGTTGGGGGCAGGCGGAAAACGGTTTAGGCTCTGTGGTGTTGCAATCTTTGTTTTGTGCAGACATTTGTCATTGTACAGTCATTAAATAAGTTGTTGTTTATGTGATTTCAAAATCAAAATCAATTATGTCTTAAAATGGGTAGTACTTTGGGGTAACAATGGGGGTGCGGGTTATGAAGGGGGTACCAACTTAGAATATTCCTCTTGAATGCAAAGCTTGGGGAATAAAAATCCAGTATCCCAGTCAAGGGCAAAGTGAGGAGGCCTGCTACTAGTCATAACATGGTAAAATCGAATTTGGTCAAAAAAGAGTATGTAGCAGTACAGTTTTAATTCTGCCCCTGCTATCCAACATTTAGGACAACTAACTTCTTGCATCCCATTTTTGGCCGGCAATTATAGTATGGTAGCATACAGAAAAAGAGAAGAATCATTGCGAATCGTAACTCTCGTTCTACACAATAAAGTTGTTTTCATCGGTACGGTATCTATCTCTTTTAGGTCCAGTGAACTAGTGGTCATTTTATAATCCTATGTGTAGCCGATCTAGAAGCGCGGGAGATTCTCAGATCTCATCTACTCCACCAAAAATAGGGCGAACAATTTCATGAGAGAGATTCAGACAATCCCTCGGCAGATATTGTACGAGTATTGTACGTCCCTTGTAAAACTTTTGGAAAAGGAACCGAAGCGTGGATGTGCGGAGTGCGAGGTCGTTCGATTGCGATGGTTGTCCGCTGCGAGGTCGAGGATGGGAACTACGGTAGACCGCAACTATACCAAGAGTAAGGAGCTACCATTTGTCCGTTTCACTATCCTCTCCGGTAGAATATAAGAGACCTCGAGCAAGAGAATGAAGACCGCCGCTCGAAAATTTCTCGCCACGGCGGCCATCGTGGCCATTAGCAAATCGGACGCTTCGACGTCTTCTGTTCGCGGCGGTGGAAAATCAAATAGAAATAGCCGTATCGATAGCGCAGGTTCCAAACATGATGGAGGTGATGCATTCAATGGATTGCTTTCACGACGTTCTCTCAACCATGTCAGCATACGACGAAACGACGAGACATCTCAAGCGAATCAACGACAAATCCAAGAAGAGCCGTCATCCTACTGGTGGCTGAACAAAAAATCCAACGAAAAAGACATTGCTTACAAACCCAACGAAGATGAAGCAATTTCTACCTATTCGAACAGCCTCTTCAAGACACATTACGAAAAAGAGAAGGAGGACGGACTAAACTCCTTTTCGGTATACACCATTGCAGTGGACAAGAACCCCGACACATCAGGGTTGCCTTATAGGTCTCCTTCGAAGAAACCTACCGAACGGCCAACCTCGTTGCCCACAGAAGATATTACCACCGATGCTCCCACTCCTCATCAAAAGGTTGAACAATACACAAAAAAAGTAGTTGACGCTGAAAAGATGTATTTCTATCCAATATGGGCCGATACCTTCAAGGGATGTGCTTCTTCCGCTGTGCCACCCGACGCATACCTCGCCTCTCCATCGGAATACATCTTTACTGCACTATCCGAATGTTGTCAATTCTGGTTTGATTCCGCCGCGGAATGTCTGTCTTCGCGAGATAGGAGCAAGGAGGATTATTCAGTAAATATGGATGAGTACATGTTTCAAATGAATGGAGCGGAGGCATACAGCGATGGCGATGCGACAAGTGAGGATGTCAATGCTAGTCTTGATGTACCCACTCCTCCGCCTCTCCCTGTTGTAAATACCATGCCACCTGCCATGGCATCGTTGTTTCCTACTCCGGCAGGCGATGTCACTTTTCCACCTGTCGGAGTTACGTCGCCCACGCCGACGTATATGCCTACTTTGGGGGATGGGGTGGAAGTTCCGGGTGGCGGAGTTAGTCCTCCGTGAGTTATTCTTTGTGATGATAGGATGAATTTCTGTTTTCGACAGGTGGTATCATTGTTGTTGCAATTGTATGTGGAATCCAATCTAGAATGAATTATCGTTTGTTCACTTCTGTGTTTCATGTGGCGCTTGAAAAAACCTCTCATTGCGATAGTTCAAATACACATGTTTTGGACACGAACTCCCATGTGGATTTAAAGACCAATTGTGTCTGGTTGCACGAAGAAGTTCAGTTGTTTGAACTCTGGTGTATTATCAAATCAGATTTCACACAAGGTTATTGTACTTCAAAGCATTGCTGACTATCCATGTCTGTTTCTCGACCCCAACTCGTGCAAAATAACCCAAGACCCTCACCGGCAACCAGCATCAATTACACTCCTTATCCTACTTTTGGTGCTATAATCGAGCCCACTCCTCCTCCCGTGTTCGAAGGTACCGTTTCTACTCCCTCGCCGAGTCAAATCGGTGGGGCCACAAGTCCTCCTTATGGCACAGGAGCTGTCTTGACCCCACTCCCTACATATGCAGGATCGATCATGGCGACAGCCCCGCCTGTTGGTGGGAATGCGGTCCCGTTCACACCCCAACCGACCCCGTTTGGATCGAGTACTACATCCAGTGGCGGGACCAGTCCTCCTCCCATGATGAGTGTTGAGGCGACTCCGTGGCCGACGTTTTCTGATCTTACCTCCAATCCTGATGTTGCTGGTGGTGCTTTTACACCGCAGCCCACGAATGCTGGAACTGCTAACAGCACCACTGCGAGTTCGATTCCTGGAACTATTAGCAGCACCACTGCGGGCTCGATCGCTGGAACTGTTAGCAGCACCACTGCAGGGTCGATTGCTGGAACTGTTAGCAGCACCACCGAAGGGTCGATTGCTGGAACTGTTGGCAGCACCACCGCAGGGTCGATTGCTGGAACTGTTAGCAGCACCACTGTAGGGTCGATTGCTGGGACTGCTATCAGCTCCACTGCGGTCTCGAGTGCTGGGACCGCTAGCGCGACCACAGCGGGAACGTTTATACCAACTAGTGCATCATCCATTGCATCGAGCAGCGCATTTAGTAGTCCTGGTACTAATAGCTCCTCATTCATAAGCGATCAAAACATCACCAAACTATCACCACTGGCCTTCCGGGATCCCCTGACATCAACACCAAACTCAGTGATTTATTCCGACTCATTTGAAACTGGTTCGATTGATCTTTCTAAAAGTGATCAATACTTTTCGTGGAGTATGGATAAAAGTTCCGATAATGTGAGCGCATGGGAAGTCATCAGCTCATCCGATGTGAATTCATTCGATGGGAGCAACTTCATTGCACAGACTGGGTTATTCACTGGAGAAGAGAGTGCCGTGAGTAGTTTGACCCTCACGGTGGGAATGGTTGATAGCAACTATGATAGCAATATAATCGAGGTGCTCAAAAATGGAGCATATGTCACGTTTGCCATCGACTTAGACGTTGCATTCCCGATTGATTCTTTCATGTTCAGAGTTGATGATAAAGTTGTGAGGTCGTGGGACGCACCCACGGATGGATGGCAATTAGTTTCCGCGTACTTACCGCCTATGGAGATAGGAGAACAACACAGTTTAAGCTGGAGCTATGGCTACTTTGGGGCTACGAGTAGTGTCAAGTCAGGGGCTTGCAAGCTGGACGCTGTTGTCGTTGAAGCACTGACTGGTGATTTAGATATGTTTGATGAACAATCCGAAGAAGACGTCAGCCATGTGCTCAATTTACATGATGACGACAGCGATTTTGCTTGGAAACTTACTGAGGTTGGTGAAGGAGCTGCCTATGAGGGAGCTTTTGCTTTCACAACATCTACTCGACAGATTGAAAACGGCTTCAATGCGAAAAGGTTATTCATGTCACATGCGAAAAGTGATCTTATGGTTCTAAGCGGAGACGCTAAAATGAGCGTGGCAGTAATTACGGGAGCAAGTGGAGGCACGCTAGAATTTGCTGTTATGTCCGGAGTCTCATTCCCTCTAGACGTGCTTGAGATTGGAGTCGATGGCAGTCCCTTTGCATCTATAACGGAAGTCAGCAATGACTGGGAAGTTCATAGATTGGAATTGATCCCTGGGAAGCACACTGTGTATTTTAGACACATCGCAAACCCGACGAATCTTCCCCAATCTGAACTCGAAGAGACTACTCAACCAGATGGATATAAAGGTGCATCACTAGTAGACGGCATCAGGTACTCTGACAATAATCCTACGCATCCATCGTTGTTCCCCAGGATAAGAACTACATCTCCCACCATAATTTAGTATGTGATCCCATAATCCAGCTCACTTGAATATGGATATGAGCTAAGAGACTTTTGATCCCGATTTTGCATATTAAAATGATGCGGACCCTTTTCACTGCGAAGACTCCAATACGTGCCGATTATGTTCTCCATCGGGGCGGCGTTGAATCAAACTAGGATTAGAGTGGACTTTTCATTATGTTTGTCCGTCTAGGTGGATTTAATTGACTTTGTAGAATTCTTAGCCGAATAGTTTAACCCCATGGAACACTCTAATTCATCGAATGTTGTAGGTAAGCTTGTGCTTTCTCTGGTGGAACTAATCCCGCCGTGGCACAAGCCACGAGACGTATTAAGTTACATTTTTTGGTAGGAAAATGCCGGTTGGAGGCACGCGTGTGTGACTGCCCCTTTATTCATCGAGTGTGAAGACAAAATGGTGATACCACGCTAAAACTTCTCAAAATAATTCGTAAGATGTAATACTTCTACATTCACTACACTATCATGACCAAAAGTCGTACGAAGTTCACTTCTTAGAGCGCAGAAAAGTGGACGCGTCCGCATAATAGACAGAAGGGTCGATATACTCTTGTGAAATAAAATGCATTGCGCCCTTTCTGTTCACTGAGTCTCCACAAGTAGAGCCGTCCTCGGTGCAAGGAATGTTCTTCACAGTGAATTGTCCAGGTGTGGCCCAAGCTACACCGTCTTCGATACCCAGCATATTCTTACCTAATACAACACGGAAGAAACCTTCTTCGCCCCAATAGGAGCCCCAGCTATTCCGCACTTGCCAATACTCTTTCCCAGAGTCAGCATCCTTCCCCCAACCTACGATAGATATGATATGATCAGGTTGGGTAGGATGGCCATCTTCGTCGAATATTTTACCGCCCATGAAATCACGTAGCGGGTTGGCATTGATAGTTGCAGCAACGGGGCCCTAAGGAGTTGTTCATGGACAAATGGTAATGTCTATCAAAAAGAATTCATCCGAGGAGAAAGAGCAATATTCTCAAATACCATGTTAATTCTTACCCGTGCCTTGATTTCCTTCTTAATCTTCATGACAGCATCTTCCTTGTTTTCTCCATTTATAACTCCGTACTCCGCAATAGTGGCATTGGGGTAGTAATTCAGCCCAACACAGCTGCCACCGTTAGAGCTGAAGGTGCTGCACGTGCGACACGTGTTGAGCGCATTGCAGGTTGTGTCGACGTGTCCGCAGAATCCTTCTTGTGAATCAGATGAGCATGCTATATATGGTTGACATCTATCGATGAAGCAAAGAGAAGAATTACGAATGAGATGGCAAAGTTTTTGAGTTTATGAATTAACATCAAACCAAATCATACTGCCTTCTTGAAACACTCACGTATCATAGGGAATGGGTCCATGATCCTTAATAAATTGATAAGTCCCAGTATGAGAACCCCCCATGCATGATCCGGCTGTCTCCGTACCACAATTCAAGACCCACTGAATTGAAAGGTTGATGTCATCCCCCTGCGCATCCCTCGCGATCTTGATCCGATCAGCAAGCGCGCTGAGTGCCCCGTGGGCCCAGCAAGATCCACAATATTGAGGTACGTGTTGGTTGAGAAGGTGAGTTAGGTAGCATTTGCCGTTCACGTTTTGCCAGGTGAATTCATCGGGTATTTCGTCGTCAGAGAGGTAGCTTTGAGATACTCGACGTTGGCATAACATGCATGAGGGAGATCTCCGTTTAAACAATCGAGATGTGAAAATCAACTCACGTATGAGGCAAAGGAGAATAATAACTCTCACGAACATCGTGGCCCGCCATTTCAACATACTCGCTTCTATATTGATTGTCGGCGCCGTTCGAGCTGTTGGCTCTCACGATGAGCGCAACGAAGATGGACGTTGAGGCGGGAGGAATCTTCATCTTCTTGGTCTATCGTTCGTTATGTGTCTTCTAGAAGGGCTGACAACTTAGAAGACTGGTGAATTATCTGCTGCGCTTGCTCTTTCTGTGTCTCTCAGGTGTCCTTCGATGTCGCACCATTTTGTACAGGAAGCATCTGGAAAGTTCCGTTGCGCCCACCTTTAGAGGTCCATTCATGCCCACTATTCTTAATTCCCGCTTGCCGGGACTAAATAATTTCTTATCAAGATTTTTTTTTAAATCTTAGTTTGTCACTGAGCATGTTTGTTCTTCTCCTTTTTCTTCATAAGACCTTTTTTTACTATTGGATTTTATAGGTTAATCCACAGATACACAGCTGAATATACCTGTAAACGCCTAAGTTTTTTGGTTTTCGCGCATGGGTATTCAATTACTATTGATATATGATTACCTCTAAAATTATATCTAAAATTAATTTATAGCGTGGCCAAAAATTGTGCTATGGAACACATCTCAAGTATACGCATCATGAGGTCATTTCGACAAAAATTGTTTTCAATCTCAGCGCACACCCAAAAATGGTCAATGAACACACCTAAATGCATCACGCTATCATATTGTAAAGAAAAAAATTCACTTTCAACGCACATCCAAAAGCGGTCAATGAACACAGGTAAATGCATCACACTATTACTTTGCCAAAAAATTTCCATGTAAACGCATTGCACTATCCTATAGACACATTCATCACAAAAAAAGATTTTCAACGTAAGCACATAACTTACATTTTGAACCGCATCGTCAAACAAAAATATTTCAACGGACACATCATGTGAATGCATTGCGGTGTCATAAATAGACACATCACAAAACATGATTTTCAACGTAAGTACATTACTTACATCTTGAACCACATCGCCAAAAATAATTCAACGGACACGTCATGTGAACGCATTGCGGTGTCATAAATAGACACATCACAAAACATGATTTTCAACGTAAGTACATTACTTACATCTTGAACCACATCGCCAAAAATAATTCAACTGACACATAGTATGAACGCATTGCGCTATCATAAATAGACACATCACAAAAATGATTTTCAACGTAACTACATTACTTTCATCTTGGAGCAGCGGGAATAGCTCACTGGAAAAATTATCTAACACATTAAAGTTCATTGCTTTTTCCTTTGGTTCAGTTTATTTTTAACTAACCGTTGCTGTGATTCAATTATCTCAAAATTCGAAGTTAATTGTTCAGTGTATTCGCAAGAGAACTTCGCTTAGTTTGACGTCTTTCTACAAAAATTATTTTAGTTTATTGTATTGCCACTTTTATTTTTAGTTTCGTGTCTTTCTCATTAGTTTAGCGGATAATGTGTTTATAATATTACCGTTCGCGCTCCTTACACAAGCACGTGGAGAAACGTGATTCACGAAAGTCAAACGTCACGAGTGCAGAAAAGACAACGTGTAGCCGCGGTTCGAGCTGTACCACACAGAAAAGAAATACACATTAGACGACGTCTTCGCCGTTCCTCACCATGACGATTTCCGCAGGCGCCACCGCCAAGATCACCTCATCAACAAAAGTACCTGTGCAACACCAGCTCCGCCACGATCGCCCTTGCTTCCACATCCTATGCGACGATCCACCTTATTCATTTCGTCTCATTTTGTGTGCTTTTTTTTAAGATTTTAAACCATTTTCACCACTGCAATTCTATTCCGTGCTGTCGCAGACAATAGACGAAGGGGGGCGCACAATTAAAGCTTGCCATCCCGACATTTCCGCCCTCGTGCCATGTCCCGCAATCTCCCACATCTTGAGAAAGGTAAGAATGAATTGATACTTCGAGGATTTACAAATCTCCCATCACTCACACATGATTTTTTCGATTAATTGGTCCTGCTCAAGCTCCTCATAGTAAATAATTGAGGACCAGGTACAAAAATAATAATCAACAATCAACCGTATAGTGGATACATAGTGGGTGCGAGTTATTTTTAAAGATTCTCTCACACAAGGGCATGTAACAACAGACGATGGCTATTACATTCATGTCAGCTAAAAATTATTTCTAATTGTCCATATTTTATATCATTGTACAATCACAATTAGTTTGAAAGTACTTCTGTCTTTTCATAAGGGAAATTGACAATTACTTTGATATAAGAATATTTTAGCATTCTTCTCCACTCTATCATAATCTATCATAATGGACAGAGCCCCCCTCCCAATTTCACCTCCGAAACTCATAAGAACTTTCAAAATTGCCAATTGCCTGATCTCCCCTTCATCACATATTAGTAAGTTTTTAGTTATCACATAACACAACAACCTAATTTGACAACTAAAAGTAAAGATTGAAGATGGCCTTAAAATCATAAAGTCAGTACAAAGCACACTTCTATCATTCATTGTCATTGTGGACAGATGCTTTCACAAACGAGCCCCTGTCAATTACAGTGTGCAGTTTCTTTTCAAGCTAGTGGCAAGGAGTTTGAAGGTATGAGCAGCAATAAATCAATGAAATCTTGAATTAGAATAACTTATCTGAGCTTGGAATGCCTTCCACATCATTTTTTCTTGTGACAATTAGTAGCTCTATTGGTAACTCATCAAGCAGCAATACATACTCAGCAGTAAATCCTGCATGCATTTGTCAAAAGTTCCTAGACCTTTGTCACAAGGCTTTCTCAGCAAAAGTGCAATTTTATTCTGACAACAGTCTTGTAGAGGGGCTAATAAACAGTTATATGAAATGAAGCCAATGCCAACTTGACACTAACTAGGCTGAAACCAGGCCTCTTGAACTACTTTTAGTGGAAACATTGATTCCCAACATATTTGGTTATGAACATCTTGGATGAAGGAAGTCATCTTTAAAAGTTAAGACCTCTTTTTGACAGGCACATAAGCCATAGTTATAAATTCAGTCATGATCAAATAGAATTAGACATCACTCACACATTCAGACTGTGGGTTAAGAACACCGTGATACAAAATACATTCACATTCATTCTCAAATTGATTATATAGAACCTTAGAACATAAAACGAAATTCCTCATATTTGACCTGCTTGAAATATGATACACTTGTCCAAACCATTTTCAAAAAAGGACCACCCAAAACACTGTCACTCCTTATGTTGCAATCTTTTGTAATTCCGACTTGTCCAAACCATTTTTAAAAAGGACCACCCAAAACAATGTCACTCCTTATGTTGCAATCATTTCTAATTCCAACTCATCTTCAACAAAGGACCACCCAAAAAACTATGAGCCATAATGCAGCAATAATTCCAAAAATTGCTATCCCTACTCTGCACAATTGGAATTATCAACTCAGCCATCTGGAAGGGAAACATCAAATAATTGTATCCTACACCACATTGTTCTTTTACATAGATCCTGATAGAAGAACATGTCAAAATAACATTACAAACAAATTGTTCTTCACATTCTACTCCATGATAATTATTGTAGTAGTTCAGTAAGAAACACAAATCTGAGCATTTATAGACCATAGTTTTAATGTACCCCTTGAATATTTTGACACTATGATTTGGACTTGAATAGCAACTACTTAATGAATGACCAGGTGACTCTTACTCTACATGAGAGACATAGCCAAAAACCCCAGAAGACTCATCATACACAATACACAATACAAATAATGACCAACTCATATGTCCTAAAAGATATCAAGCCTGTAAGACACACAGGACCGTCCGTTAAACTCAAAATTATAACACTTAAATATGATCTCCCCTAGAATAATAAACACAAATTTGCATCAAATATTTGCCAACTATTGTTTAAGAGACCCCCTCTAATCAGTTCTCGTTATTATGCCTGTAAATGTACATTATGGCTGGTGTCTGTCTCAGTAGGAAATATCACTCTCTCCTGTGATGATACCCTTACTCAAGTTTCAGATTGCATTATATATCTATGGTACTAACATTGTATGAAAGGGAACCATCTCTTACTTGGGCATTCAAATAAGTCCCAGTATCATTTGACGTGCTTTTTAACATGATTGTTCCGTAGAAGGCAATAGGATACCTCTTGCATACTCTACGTCACCCATCATGTTCTGTTAGAGTAAGATAGGGGCAAAGGTACCATACTGTACTTTTTTACACTTGGTAATACTTCCACGTTTAACAAGTTTGCCTGTGCAATGGAAAAGTGGACGAGATAAACATACTGTGCTATTACAATTCCCCTTCTTCTGTACTGGTACTACAACAACCAACCACTTGGAAAAGGTCACAACAGGGACCCGGAAGACGGAAGAAGAAAGAGAAAGGGTGGAGCGAATGAGAGACCCTCCACTTGGTTGGCTTTATCAGAGGGTTCAGACCAGTGGTGAGGATGTCGTGAACCTTTGGCGGCTTTAAACGTAGACGGTGATGCTGCCGTATCACATTCCTTTTGTATTGATGAACAACAAAGGTGGGGAGAGATTTCAACTCCACGACTGTACATCTGGTGAATACAATCATCACTTACTGATGTTGATGCTGATTATGATTTGTTGTTGGGAATATATGAAACTCCATGCAAACTGGGAAGCAATACTGCCAAATTTATAGATTGGACTGCCTAAACACGAGTTCACAAGCCGAGTGAATTTGAGAATTGTTGAAGAAGCACACCGCTAGACATGGGGGCAGCACGAAGCAGGCATCTAAGCTAATTCAGCCTAACATTTACTCAGTATTTTGCATTTTTGTAATCACAAGAGCCCTCCAAAGCTCAATGCCTTTATCTATTGCTATGAATATTGGCTGAAATGGAATGAATTGATAGGTCAGAATCAGGTATAAAGATTGTTGACCCCCTAGACACCATCTAATATGTGAATATTCACACATTAACTTCAGACGTCTAGAAAAACGCCAAATTCCGACAGAATTGGTCCAGAGTTGATCAATACCCTCAGTATAGATGTCAATTGACAAGGTTTGTGCACTGGAAAAGGTAAAGGCCATTTCTGTTTCATGGTACACATTCCCAAACATTGCCCTTATTTTGGCTCATTTATGGCCTTATGTGTGAATATTCACACCATGCTGTATATTTGTTAGGCCCCAAACGTGCAAACGTCCATATGGGACGTCCCAAAGGCGCAGGGACCACACTTTTGTATGGACATATACAAATTGTATGCTTGCGCGTTTGGGATTCATGCACATTTGGGTCCTAGCATATTCACACATTAAAAATATATCACCAAAATAGTACAAAGCCAGTGTAGTTATGTATGTGAATATTCACACATGAGAAAAAGTTAGTAGTAAATACATATCATTATTTCGTATTGTCCTCTTTCTTTTCCCTGTTGATGAGCCTCCCAGAGTTACTTTTCTTGACTTAATTGCAGTACTTAATTCTTTCACAACATCATGCCAGCGATGATAACAAGTGTTCTTATTCTTCCCATGGACCTCTGTGCACAGCGGTACCTGGCATGTCGAACAAGAAATCCTCTGAGGCACTCTCTTCCTGTCAAACTCATCATCCTTCATTGTCACATCATCTCCATCACTATCATAGTCACTACATTGTATCCCACAACAATACAATACTGTTCGATTGTTGCTTTTGTCGCGTCCTTTCGAAACTCCATTTGATTGTTGCTTTCATTTGATTTGATTGTTGCTTTCGTCGTCTGTTGGAGAAACAGTTGTATTCATCATCGATTTCTTGATTGTTGTGTCGGTTCTTGTCGTTGCCATTGCCGATTGCCGTCTACTTGATTGTTGTGTTGGTTATCCAGTGTCGTCACGGTTGTGAACTGTGAGCGCCACTGTTGTGAGCGCCGCTGCCATTGTCGTCGATTTGATTGTTGTGTTGGCTGCCCATTGTTCCTCTTCGTCACTCACTCAATGCCTCCCGGAACGAAATGACGAGAACGAGCACGGAAGGCAAAGCACGAGAATGTTTGTCCATCCATCCTGGAGATAAGATCCCTTCCTCGGGTCATCAATGGAAGGCAGCCACGACGATGCATTGATAAGGATGACGGAGGCAGCAGTGGAATATTGGTCGCGGCGGGAGGCGGAGGGTCGGTTGGAGGGGGTGGGGGTGACGATGCAAGACGGAGAACGTGCGGGTTCGTGAGAGGGAGGAATTGCCAGTCGCGAGGAGCGAGGAGAGGAGCGATTGGCACAACGACGACAACAAACGATGTTGATGACGATGATGAGGAGAAGGAGGGGTGCTCATGGTGATGACGGGGAGCGGAGCATCCATTTGTGTGGTTCATTACGAGATACTCGTTGGCGGGCGTTTGCGGGCGTTGGCGTGGAAGGAGAAGGATGGGTGCTCAGTGCTCACGGTGATCATGATGGGGAGCGGAGCGCGGCAGGTTGTGATAGATTTGATGGGAGAGCGCGGACGGATCAAAATATATGGTACAACCTGGTGGTGTGTTGCGCTGAATTTACGTCACCATGTTGACGACAACAATCAATTTGTCGTAGAGCGCGGGCACCTGCCTCTGTTGTCATCCACTCGTTGCGGTGATTTTATCAGATTTTTTTTGTGTTAACGATTTTTTTTTGCGTGCGACCATTGAAAATTACATGGAACACGCTCCATCGTATCTGATTATTCACTCATGATAGATTTTCCCAAAGAGATTTCACGCTCATGCGATTCAACTTCAAAGATTGCATTGAACTCTAGAGGTACATAGTGAGACTTTAAACTGCAAATCGGCCGTCAAACTACTAAAACGGCACTTAATAGATCCTTAAAACTAAAATAGATGGTTTTTCTGTTCATTGAACTAAGAAAATGCAACTTTCTGTCCAGCAAACTACGAAGACGCGTTTTTTGATCCTCTAAACTAGAGGCGGAATTATTTTTTAATCGTATTATGTATCCCAAAGCATTTCATTCTACTCTTAATTACTCCGATGCAAACTTACTGATCCATTGAACGGAAATGTATCGAATCCCATTTCTTTTCAACCATTCCCGCAGCTCCATAGTCTTTTTTCTCGCAGATAGTCTTATTATTCGCATAAGGCTTATTTCTCGCAGATAGTCTTATTTATAAGACTATCGGGGAGAAATAAGCCTTATGCGAAAAATAAGACTATTGGCTAAAATAAGCCTATTTTTAGAAATACACTCTACATGTATTATTTTTCAAGCGGTCGTTAAATATTAATACGACCTCTGTTTTGTAATTCTTCAAAGTACTATATATTTTCAAATGCCTACTTACCTGTACACCCTAATATAAAGTACTACATTATGTGTGATTCCTACATTAGGCTTTTGCATTATCACCAACCAAAAATATTTTTTCCAGTACACCTACCTATTGAAAGAACAACTTTTTTCAAAAATAACGTTATCTGTTTTAACAATAGTCCTTTTTTTGAATATAGTAAGATGCCATAAATACTGTATACTCTAGCTACAAAGCACTATTTTGCCAGTTTCCCTCAACCTCACTTACAGTCTTATCCGTGACATGTCTTCTTTTTTAGTGAGTCGAATTTTGGACAGGTTCCAAATCATCGTCTGAGAGAAATTTGTTTCTCGGTCAAGATGAAAGAAGTGTGGAGCAATTTAGTGAAACACGCGGAAGACGAAGTGAAAGGTTGAAAGAAACTCCCGTAGTGCCTCCTGATGCTCCTTGCAAACTTTTTCATCATCTGAAGTCTGCAAATTTGTTACTTTGTTTTCTTTCAGACAGATGGGGTATCTTATGAAACAATATGAACCTAGGTGATTGTTCTGATAAATGTTCGTCAATATATCAATTCTAACCTTCAAGCCTGTTCACGAAGAGAAGTAGATACAATTATCTTTTGGTTGGATGCTTTGTCCATTGGCTTCTCAGTAGTCATCATAATTAGCAAATGAGGGTATGATTGCAGTGATGGTAGTGATTTGGAAAGTGCTGCATCACTCACATCACCATATATCCGGCCAAATTACAATAGAGTTTTGACAGTTCAATGGATACTTTGTTTAAGCAGAGATACATATCTGTACTTCTACATCATGATATGAATCAGATGCATTTGGTGTGATGTAGATGAACTAGGTTAGGGCAATTGTTACAAAGCACAAAGGTTTGGGGGATCAGGGGGATCACCAAATTGAGTGCATAGCTACATTTTCTCATTTAGTCCTCTTGGAAATGAATAAATTGAAAATATAGTCCTCTCAACAGTTCCTATGAAGTGTTAGTAGTGTGAGACAGGAACAGAGTGTAGCAAGTAACAAGGAACACTCAAGGCTTGCAATAGATCCAAACGGCAACTTTGATTGGGCTTTGATAGGTCACCATATCTTATTAGGTAATTTACAATACTTATTTTTTGTAATTAAGTTGACCCTAATCATAGGTTTTGATCTGTGGTCAGCTGGTATTTGTCACATCTTTCCAATACATCGCTGTAGAAATTGTCACATGATAACATGGGCAATTCGTAAATATCATCCACTTTTTCTATCCAATTGTGACATGGCATTGAAAACTGTGATATAGATTCCTAAGGTGATGAAAATTTTGGGTCCAAACTCTTCAGGTAATAACCTCCACCATAACACAGTCTTATGTTTACCCAAATGCATCCCAGATCAGAATTTGTGATTTTGTATATCTTGATCTTTTGTCTTTTTTGCTGAAATTTATGCACTAGTGCCCGTGGGACTACCACAACTTCCAATTCAAGTACAACCTGTAGAAAGACTATTAAAGATGGTCGACATGATACTTTAAATGATGCAACAGAGAAAGGAACCCAAGCAAGGGAATAGCTAGAAAAAGATCCTCAGAGATGAAAGTTTTTGTTGAGAGTTCTGTTAATATTGATGCATACAACCAGTTGCAGCCACGGATACTATTTTTAGGTCGAGTTAGTTCCTATTTTTGTCCTTACTTTGTCAAAATTACAGCAAAACCCCCAACCCCAACTTCACCAGTGCAGCCATGGTAAGACCGGTTGCAGCCATGGGTACTATTTTTGGGTCGAGTCACTATTTTTGACAAGACTTTGCCGAAATAGAAACTATACCCTCAACTTTGCTGACGCAGTCACGGTAAGCATTCCACTAAGTTGCCAAAAAATAGTTAAGGTAATTTTTTTCTGACCGTTTTTTTTTTCGAGGTCATTTTGGTAAACAGTTCTATTTCTGTTTTTTGGTCACCAAAAATTTTCCAACTCAGTTGAATGGGCCTAAAGAGATTCTAGTATTAATTCCTACAAGAAACAATTGCATCGCCCTGTCACTCCCATCAAACACACTTTTGTTCCATTGCTCATCACGACCGTCACACTTGGGCGCAATGCGAGTGGCGGTGGATCCCTAGGGCCTCACGAGACATTCGACGAACTTTCTGTGAGGACGTACCCCGTGGACGAATATCTGTGGATGTTCCAGGATTTGGCTCGGCAGTGAGTTCATTTGGCCATTTTGACGTCTTGGGTGACAGGCTTGCTGAGACAGGTGGCATTGGGATTGGACTTGGCTTAATCGATGGGACGTTTGTGTATCTGATAGGATCCTGGGGATCCCACAATGAAGAAGACTGCATTGATGGAGCAACGTTGGAAGTCCTTGCCGCAAAGACAGAGCAAGTCAGTGGAGTCTTGGAGGAAGAATGGGGAGGGCCTTGGGCTTTGGTGACACTGTCGGTGGAGGAAGTTTTGGTGTCTTTGTCGGTTGTCTTAGTCTCCGCCAAGGAGATCGAAGGCGACTTCAACAGAATTTGGAGGAGTGAGAGGAGGAAGGGCAGTGAGGATGTCATCATGGTTTGGATGGTGATTAGCTGCCGATTGTTGTCAAGTTTGTTAGTGACTATTCATGTGCAATGATCAATTCTGAGAGTGGCCATTTCAAATTGCAATCTTAGTTTGTGAATTGAATATAAAATTGTAAAAGAAATTTCGTTTTCACAACAAGAGCAAAAAAGTGGCTAGGCCTGAGTCTATGGATTTGTATAAATAGTCTATCACTTCAATACTTATAAATGTCAGGTGGGGAATTGGAAGTTCGTGCAGTAGCTCCTTTAGAAACTTGATAATATTGCCATCCGAATTACCAAGATAGTTTTGTTCTATACACACGGCGCCAATTAGAATAGATGTGTCACTGACAAAATCAAGTCAACTATTATAAGGCCCGAATCAAGCCAACAATGCACTTCTTGGCAGACTGTTTGTCATATATCAGTTGCAAAACCAGCAGGAGGTACTCAACAATGGCACAGGTACGGTGGCTGCCTTCTGTGTTTGCAGTAACCATTAGCATGCAGTTTGGTCCGTGGGAGATGTGTTTACATATTTATATGTGTTTTCCATATTGTCCCCTCTACAGTTGGCACCACAGCTCACGGATGGAACGGCGGTCATGGGAGCATCTAAAGATATTTTTTTTGATCCGAGTATGAGGTGAGTCTCTTTTCAATGTTAGCAAACTCTAGTGTTAAAGATTAGAGGGATTACCATCGTTTGATGTTCTCTCCATTGAAGGCTGCTTGAGAAGCTAGACTTGTCGTTCAATAATCTAGCAACTGTTCCAATTGAAATACGCATTTTGGGTAGGTTCATTGAATGTCAATTGATGGTATCATGAAACAAGTCTCATTTTGTCTTCATCATTATTCTGTACACTGTGTTTTATACAGTTTCACTAACAGATATAATCTTAGACAACAATTGTTAACAGAACCTATGAGATACCATAGCCAAATCAGTCGTAATCGACCATGTTCCTCTTCCTGATTGATGGAGACCCTGTAGCAATTCAATGCTGACGAATGTAGCCAATGTCTTATTGGTCAATAAACTCATCAATAATTTCCTCAGAACATCTCTTGATGGCAAATACAACAAGGAGTCATATCCACTCTTAATCCAGGAAGACATTGACCAAGATGCAAACATACTATTGTAACATTCCACTTGTAAGCAGGATTGTGTTTTAGTAACCGAAAATATTATAATATGGCAATCGTGACTGCACATCTGATGTCAGGTGCGGGTTAGAAATCACTTTGACGCATTAAATGTCAGATATCTTTAGCCGCTGGTGCGGCCTATAAATACACCCCATGAGTCCCGGCCAACATTGCACAACCCTTTGGGACTATCTCAGTGGCTTAAGTCCAGCTCGACAAGTCCTCAGAATGGAACGAAGGCAGCTGCAATTGCAATGCAGTTCAACCAATAAATGGGCATAATGCGTCAAAGTCCATCATGTAGAACTTAGTATGGTTTCTACGGGATGTCCGTGTCAGATAACAAACATCGTGAAAATTGTGGGATTATGCTAGGATAACGACACTTTATGCGCATCCGTGCGCATAATTTTTTTATTGTCACCTTAAGTAAGCCACGGACAGACTATCGGACACTTCACATCAGAGATTTTTTGTCAACATATGTACAACTTTACGTAGGAATAATACACCACGTCCATATTGCGTCAAAGTCCACGTAATGCGTCAAAGTGATTTCTAACCTGTTCTAAAACAATAGCAACCGTCAGAAATGACGGTCACTAAAAAATTACAAAAAAAAAAAAAATAGTCGCTGGGCCGAAACCAGCTAGAATTTGGTTTAGTTACCAAAAAAATATAGTTCACCTAGTTTTTACTGACGGGTTCCTTGTTAGGGTAGATTTGGTAAAGGGTTCCATTTTTGTTTTTTGGCCACTAAAAAATTGCTAACTCACTTTATTGGTGTTCACAGAGATTAAAGTAGTAATTCCTTTGTACCAATAGTATTTTTACTCCTGATCGTGGATCACTTCTCAAATGCTGACCTACTCTTTCCAGACAATGCCCTCACAATGGTTCTGGGACGATTATCTCTGATATGACTTGGTGGTTTTTGTTTGAGATAATGTGTTCGGCGATGCAAGAGAAGGCTTTGTAGGCTTGGAAGGGATTCCGCAATGAGTGCTTTCCCCCTTTGCCTTCAGTGTGTCATTGCCTTCAACATCTCCCTAAACCATCTGCTGCTCAATCTGTGCATTCCTTCCTTCCCGGCAACATGGACACAGCTTCAGTGCCGTATTTGAATGCTTGGGCATGATGAATGCTGGGTGACAACAAAAATCCAACGGATTCAAGCTGCATGTTGCTAATTCAAGCGGCAAGTGCAGCGACAGCTTGAGAGTGATGATGCATTGATCGTGACGTCGATTGTGGTCTGTTTTTGCTGGCAGTAAATGGAGGAGACAGACCCTTTTGCTGGAGGAGTGATTGCCATTCTGCCCTGCCGATGGGGAGGAATTGAAGCAGAGCTGCTTAGTTTGATTGGGATGCTTTTTGAATCGCTACAGCGGAGGATATGCTATTGGCTATTGGCGGCACCAAAACAACATCAACATGCGGTTCTGCTGAATAAGTTGGCGCTGCTGCCCCTGACATTGATGATGCTGCCACTGCATGAGCTTCTCTTAATATTGGGCCGCTGTTGAGAGGCACGGCTTGTGTTGGTATTGCATTATTGGGGCCAGAGGCCAATCAGATTGGAGGATCATACATTGTGTCAACAAAGCATCTCACTAATGCATGGACATCAACTCATAAGTTGTCGGATGCAACTCTTTGCACCAGTGGAACAACGTTTGCACTCATTAGATGTAGCAATAAACCAGAATACATTGGGGCATACAAAAAAACTAAAGAAGAATTCTGTTTGTAATGAGAGAAAAGCCGGGGCACTTTCATGTGATAAATGCTTGCCTGATATTTAAAAATGATTAATTGAATTTACAATTTTACCCAGTGTGGCTGCAGTTGTTAGTAAGATATGTTTGCCTGTGATAAGAACATTCTTTAGGTCATCAAAATGATCACCCAATGGTGATAGTTTTGGTAATCGTATACTCTGATGGTCACCAAAAAATTAGGAATCAAGAAAATAGCAGCCTTGGCTGCAACCAGTCTCAGTGCATCTTCTAGAAGCTTTTGTTGAGGTTGAGGAAGTCGAAGATACGAAGGCAGATTTGGAGAGAAAGTCAGAAATCCACAACACCAGTCACAGAAATTGCACAGATGACTAATTCAATTTTATGGAGTTCACAAAGAATACAGTCCATGCGGTCCAGACTAAAGTTTCAGTAAAAATTATAGGGATTCAGAGGTAATCTTCTGGTACCCATCATTTTTCGGTCGGAAGTACGTTTTAAGGGTAAGTTGTATATTATGCACTCCACAATGTTCCTCTCAGACTTCATTTTTTTGCAGTTTCCATTCCCTTTTTGTGGTCCATGCAGTCCAGATTGCAGGTTGACTGCAGCAAAAGCATTAACTGAAACTTTCACATGATCTTGTATGTAATTGAATGAGAGCTTGTCCTATAAAAAGACATGGCAATTGTATGTGAGAACACAATGTGCGGTCTTTAATTTCTCATTTATTTCATTGGTATCAATTATTTCTGATCATTTGTCCTTTTCTATTGTTACTTTTTTAATCATTTTTGTAGCTTTGGAATTTTCATTGATTGTTATACCTTAGATGTTGCGTCTTGGACATAAAGTTGAAGTTGCCAGTGAATTTTTAGTATCCCATTGGTACAAAGGATGGTTGATCTCTGGCCTGTCTCACAACAATAAAAATCAGAACAAACCATTTTTATCAATTGTAAGTGTCCAAAGATCACTAGACAAAGCTCACTACTTGTTTACATATGGAGGGGTGACTTCCACTGGTGGCTTTGCTTGCTTTTGAGCTAATGTGCTCTTTCGTGTAGAGTAACATACGTCATAGTCTCTGTTGTCCTTCATAGTCTCTGTTGTCCTAAAATCTCTATCTCACCTAAATTCTTTGTTTGATCGCCTCAACCATGATGAAACAAAACATCAACACTATATATTGCCTATCAATGAAGCAATTATCATCAATCCATGTCTCTTCATCACTTTCTTTGATATGGGCATACAATTGGGGAACTGTAGCTATCAGTATTGCCATACACTCCTCTCCCTCAATAAATGGGGATTTGTTTTGTAACAATTCTTACGGTTGTCCAGATCTCCATTGTTTGCATAATCAGGGCAAAAAAGTTGATCATTGCACAAGCTGGTGCAAAATAAGAAGATAAAAATATATATCGTACTCTCTCATTTCTTATTTTGTACGGTGTAGGAGACCACGAAGAAATTTTGAAAATTTCAGGGCCTACCAGGATTCCGCCAGATTCCGCCCTACCGTCCATCTCCATTTCGAGAAGCAAACAACATATGAAGAAATGGATCAACGCGATTGGAAAAAGCTAGCCTTAGAAGAGCTCCAGCACTCCATGGCCGAGTGGGCCGTGTCAAAATCGACATCAAACTCGGAACATTCTGCCTTTAGGTCTAAAGCTATCGGACATTTGCAATCATTCCTGAATGTGAGCCCTAGCAATAGGGACTCCATGAACAAGAATCGATTCCCCAAAGATCTCAATTCTGCATATGAACATGTACTTCGTGTAAGTTGTCCTGTTGGTTGCATAGAGCTGAATGAAGGGTTACTTCGTGATTCTTGTTCCTTGTATTCATTGCGTTCCTACCTTGTTCTGTGTTGACTAGCACGATGATCCCCCAGGTAACATCACAACTTATTCAGACAAACTTGACATGCAAGGCTACCTTGAACCGTATCGACGCCAGTATGATCGCAACGACAAAACAAAAGTTTATAGCTACATAATGAAGCAGGAGTACAAACGATACTCCTCAGACGAGTTAGATCCACTCGAAAGGTTTACGTTTCACATTCTATCAAAGGAAGAATTTCTTTTTCAAGAATGGTTCCTTGTCGATGACGAGAATGATGCTTCTCACCTTGGCCTGTTTTACGAGACGCGTTTAGCTTGTCACGCGCTTCAACACGAAACTTGCTACAACTGCAAATTCAAAAATGCCCTTAGGTGGAACGGTGGGGCCAGTTCATCGTGGCAGGATCTCGTGTGTATCAGTTGCAAAAGCACGTATGAGGTAAAGACAAAAGCCGACATGGAGCGAGTGGAAAATGCATTCAAATGGAACAATATCCCCGGAGGCTCCTTTTCCAAGTGGTGTGAACTCTACAATGAGAAGCGCCAACCGGATCAAAAGCGATTTTTGGTGGTGCTCCCTCGAAGTCCTACCTTGAATCGTCAACTGAATAAAGTACACCCCGTTCAGATCGCTGAAATTGCAGCGGTCCTTCCAAGTCTGTATCCCGGGTCATTCAATCAAAGGAAGGAGATCATCCAATTCAAATCTACAATATCTGTCAAGATCAATACCAAGGCAAAGTGGTTTGATCTTCCGAGCACATTCAAAATGGTAAACACTTTGGAAATCGCCAAGAGGGTTTTTATCGAACGCTTTTCTCAGTCGACGTTTGATTCCTTCATGGAATTGTACCTTTCTTCGTGTGAGGACAACGACGAGAATGCCTGTGAAGGCAGCAAGGCAAAAGATTACACTCTGTCTGTTGATGAACACGATGCCACGAAGCTAGATGGTGGAGATCACCCCAACCTTTGGCTCACAAGGTTGATGATGCCTTTATCGACACAATACGGTGAATGTAATTGATCAGCAAGGTCCCTGAAACGACAACGAAGTCCATAAACAAACAAAGAAGTAGGTAGGAGTCAATTCCCAGAAACAAAAAATGAGAAGCTTCTTGAAATACTTCATTGATTTCTCAGAAAGTATGATATGTTTGAGTCGGAGTCTTTAGAAGGTTTTAATCGGCTAGTGACACGCCTACTAAAAAATTATATATATTCAGTCGTGTGATCTTCAGGCTTCAAATTTCAACGCATATGTTAGGCCAAAAGCTTGTCAAAATACAATTGTCAAGCATTTGTTCTTACCACTTTGCGATTCCTTGTCCGTAAAAACTTTGACAAGTAACTGTAAACTCGCCGTTTTGCAATTCCTGTCCACTGCCCTTTTTTAGGGATTCCAACGAAATTTCCTAGATTGGCATCAATCGAGAAGCCCAGCATGATTAATTGTCATCCAACGCTCAGGTCATGACAGAATGGTGTCAATTTGTAATGACATCACGATTCATTTGAATTCTCGGTTGGCTTCAACAAGACATTCCACGATTTGTATTACCATTTGATTTCATCTTGATTTCAATTCCTAGGAATTCTCATGAGTACAGGAACATTTTATATGCAAATGCAATTGCTTAGCAATCGTAATTAGATATCACATGATGCTAGATTACAATTGTCAAGCAATTGATATCAGTCACCTCATCTTCCAGAGTGTTATTCCTTAGCAATTGTAATCGTAAACTGACACCCCAAAACAATGAGAACACAGATGGATCTCATACTAAGGAAGGATTTCATACAAAAAATAGAACTTACAGTTAGATACGTTTTGGCGCCATATTTTTTAGAGTTGCTGCCAAAGTGTAGTAACTCACACAATTTAAATCTAATTACACTGTGGGTGAGGAATGGTTTCTTGGTTTTAAGGGTGAGTTTACAATTCCTTGTCAAAGTTTTGACGGACAAGGAATCGCAAAGTGGTAAGAACAAATGCTTGACAATTGTATTTTGACAAGCTTTTGGCCTAACACATACATTCAGACGGCTTGATTTTGAAGCCATCTGATCACACGGCTTCGAATTTTGAAGCCGTCTGATTAGACGGCTTCGAATTTTGAAGCCGTGTGACTTCCGATTGACATTTTTTCATATGCTCACAAAGGTACTCATTCTTTCGCACCCTTGACCTCAAGAACATTCCAGCCTAATTGTAAGCACTACATGTAGAATTTACCTTTATGGGTAATAGATATTTCACATGGCTTCAAAATCTGAAGCCGTCTGTTTAGACGGCTTCAAAATCTGAAGCCGTCTGTTTAGACGGCTTCAAAATCTGAAGCTTGCGTCTGTTTAGACGGCTTCAGATTTTGAAGCCGTCTACATGCACGACTGATTTTTTGAAGTAGCACTTCGCACACAGGTTCAAACATGGTGCCCACTTAATAAATGGTATCTATTGGCGAGTAGTGGGAGTGTATTCCTACTTGTACATTCCTCTTATTTTACGCACCTGTGGTAGGAGTTGATGGCTCGTCAAGTTATTTGTGGGTGAGGATGACCCGTTCATACGAGAAAAAGGCTGAAATCGGGGACCTTGCAGTTAGATAATTATTTAATTGTGAGCAGTCGCTCATAATTCATTCTGCTACTGTCTGTATTACGGTATGTTTTCTCCTCCTCACAATATCTGTGTATCCAGCAGATGGTGTCTTATTGGATATTTTGCTCTTGTGTCCGGTACCTTTATGGGCAATGCGAACTGCTGCCCACATTGTGTCACTGCGTGGTCCAACACACTCCTGTGAGCCACCGGAAATTGACTGAGATTCGGTGTGCTCATTCTTTTGGATCTGCTCATGTATTGCAATTCTCTTTTGATGTTCCGACATCAGTGCGTCCATGTCAACTGCACTATACTTGTCATGATCACAATTCATGATGATATTGTGAAACCGACGGAATTTGGCTCCACCGAGCGGCTTGGTGAAGAAATCACCAATCATTTCATCTGTGGGACAGTACCTGACGGTAACGTGCCCGCAATCCTTGCAGTCTGCGACAAAGAAATATCTAATGTTCATGTGCCGCGTTCCTTTGCTGCTTGAGCCGCGTCCATTTGTTTCTAACAGCATCGCGCTCTGATTATCCTGATGTATGAGTCTCGGTCGCATCGGGTATCCCTGTTCTGCGAGAAAGTATCGCATCCAGAGGATGTTTGGCATGTTGTCATGTACTGCCACAGTTTCAGCTTCGGTGGAGCTTGTAGTGTTGATTTTTTGTTTGTTGGAAAACCCGCCCATCATGCCCTTGCCGAAAGTCATATACGACCCAGAGTGACTGCGCATGTCCTCGTGCACTGCAAATGCACCGTCTATGAACCAGTGATTTTGGTCAAGATGGTACGCCTCCATAGTGAGGCGCAAAAACTTAGTTCGTTGTAAGTATTTGATTACTCGGGTGAGTTTCTTGTAATCGTCTTTGTCAGGGTGTTTGACCCTGGTGCATAGGAATGCAATTGCTGTGTGCACATCAGGCCTCCCTCGTTTGCATGCATATAGGAGCTGTGCCGTCACCTTGTGAAACAATTCCTTTTCCTTCTGATTCAGTTTTGTAGCATTATCCCTAGTTCGAAACAGATGTTCAGCAGCAGGGGTAGTCGCCGTTCCTGCCATGTCGTCTGGCAGTTCCTTCAACACATCATCAATGTAGTTTTCCATCCCAATGATAAACTTCCCAGGCTGTGAGAAATCCAGTGTCATTCCAAGTTACTCGTGTATCTTTCCCCGTCTCACAGTCATGGTTCCTATTTTCTTATACTCGGCCTTGAGAGATGCGATGATTTCATCAACAACTTGTGTCTCCACATGGGATATCTTGAGGTCGTCAACATGCCACAAGATAGTAAGTTGCTTGCCGTTGACCATCTTGTTGGCCACACACCAATCGTATGGGTTGAGGACGAACCCCCTCATTCTCAGACTCCTCAATAGCTTCCTCCAGAACAGTACAGCTGCCTTCAGGGTTCCGTATAGTGCCACATTGAGTTGGCAGTATATATATGCCTGTCCTTGCTTGTGATGCACATATTCTTGGTAAGTCTCGGGAGATATCTTTGCTAATAGTTCAGCCATTCTCCCGTCTAACACCACATGAACCACATCTTCATCCTTTGGCATCTTGGTTTGGAGGAACGCCCCAGGTATATCTAGGGTGGCAACATCCTGTCCTTCATATGCATCTATGACACATGTCATGATCATTGCAGCTAGTGCTGCCGTGGGTGATGAGGTCTTGCTCCTGGGTGTATATACGCGTTGTGGTCTTCCATCTGCGCACCCTCTTCCTTTTAGTTTCCCATCACGCTTCTCCTTTAGGTACATCAGGTATCTGAGCGCCCTTGCGGGCTCCTCCTTGGTAAGTTCGTGCCAGTGCTTTGGCTGAAAACCCTCCATATCGTGTATTTGTCGAAGCTCATTCTCAATTGCCTCTTTGCCCTTTTCGTGGAAGATCTTTAGGCCTTTTCGCCACCCCATTTGGTCGGTTAGGAAGAGATGCTCGGCCAGGAGTGTCACAGCGTTCATGTCAATATTTGCTTTTCTCTGCTCCATTTGCTCAACCTCGGGAAGACCTTCCTTCCATCCCAGGGTCTCGGTGAGGAACAACCATTCGGCCTCGTCTTCATCCATAAATTGCTCATTCATCTCCATGTTTTCATCAATTTGCAGCAGGACTATATTTGTTGGAAGCGACTTTCCTTCCATATTGAACACGTCGTAGTTTCGACGGGGTTGATTGCGCAGGTTCATCTGAACTCCTCCTCTGGGTACCTGGTAGGATCGTGTGACCACAGGTTCGTCCTCATTTTCCTCCTGTTCATTTTCCTCCTGTTCGTGATCATGGTCGCTGTTGTTGTTGTGTTCCACTCCTGCATTTTCATCTGCCACTCCTGTGTTCTCGATAACCACTCCTGGGATTTCGTTTTGCATTCCTGGGGCTTCGTTATCCACTCCTGGGTTTTCGCCTTCCACTGTTGCTTCTGCGGTTTCATTGTCATTGTCGTCATTATTGTGGAAGTCAATGTCATTGTCATTGTCGTTGTCAAAGACATTGTTTGATTCGTCATCGTGGCTGGACTCATCATCGCTTTGTTGTGAATTATCCTCGTCCTGGTGTGTGGGGTTGTACGTTGAGTCATCATCGTCCTCGTCGTCGATATCTTCGTTGTTGTGTTCCATGTCCACTCCTGCGGGCCCCGGGCCTAGGTCCGGGGGCCCGTCAGTTTCATCGTCAGGTAGATCATCTGGTAAGTTTTGATACAGCAGGTCGAGGTCTTCGTTATGGATGTTGGTGAAGGCGAGAGTGCGGTTGGCTTTGGCACGGCGCGTGAGTCGATGAACCTGGTCGATCACAATAGCGGGCATTGGCAGAGTTGTCCAGTCACGGCGGTTGATCCGGCGGCCAGTGTCAAGAGGGATGAAATAGTATCCACCCTGAGTGTTTCCTGTTGGTCGAGTGGTGATGGCCCCAACGGTACGTGTGCCCATGCTATTATCATGTTCTTCATGAGTCTCGACATACTCACCATATGCAACTTTGCAATGTGCATTGAAGTCAAGCTTGCGGTTGAGGATGAGTTCAGAAGGGCTTTGAGTGTGGGAGATGCCGCCTTTAATTGCAAACATATTCCTCCAAAATACCTGTGCATATACAAGTTCAATGATGAAGACTGGTGGGACGAATTCAAATGGTAGGACATTGTAGGCAGTGCGGACTCGTTCTTTGATTGTCCTGTTGAAGCGTTCAATCTCGGGCACATGCTCGTCACGGGAGACCACGTTGATGATAGCCCCTAGGTTGGCCAGGTCGCCTCGCATGGGTTCGAACTGGTTGTCGGCAAGGATGACAGTCACGCGGAAGCCGCGGCTCGCATATACGCCAATCACCACTTTGAAATGACTGATGATGGTTGGAGCGGACATGTTGTCGAGTTTGCCTGCTGAGCCGAATTTAATATGCCTAGATATTGTCATTAAAAATGGTATACCGTTGACCTTCACTACATCTGCAGACAGTGTAACGTGTCTATACTGCGCCATGACATGTAATGGTATAGTGTAGGATTGTGTGCGAACTGGTTCGGGTTGTGTCCATACTGTCTTTCCTTTTAGCCCACCTAGATCGGGCCCCCAGATAAATTCTGCATTGTGTATGTCCTGGGTGGTTATAGGACAGTTTGGTAGGAGATTTTGTTCTACAAAACGGAGGAAGTCTCGAGTGGAGGGCCGACCGATACGCCTCTGTATGCTGCGTGCTAGCTTTGCTCTAGATAGGTCATAAGCTGAAAACTTAGCTTTATTTTCATCTACTGTAGTCACAAACATGGTGAGTCCTCATGTCGTTGTGCAGTGTCGAAATAATAGAGCCGTCGTGGCACCTCCCTGAATTTGAGGATCTTCCCATCCTTGTGCACATGGAAGCAGTTGTCGAGTGCACTGTCGAAGGTCACTCGAATTTCTCCTTGACCCAACTCACAGACAGAATGTTCGCTATTCCGTCAGGAAATTACCAGACGGACCCGTATCCCGACAGGTGACCACGGAGGTTGGTGCTTTTCACGCCAGCATTGCATCTAATATGCATGGTTGTGTCAACTTTCTCGATTTGTTCTAATAGTTCCCCGTTGCTAAAGACGTCAATGGTGGATTGACTGTCAAGCAGGATCCATGATCCAGGTATCGCACCGTTAGAAGACGGTTCCGGGTGGTGCCTACTGCCAGTGTCAGAGTTGATGAACATGAGCGCAGTGGCGTTATCTCCAAGTGAACCATACTCATATGATGGACTAACCTCACCCCCCTTGGTGGCTTCCCCTTCGTTGTGGAGTAGAGTACCGTCCTCGTGCCTCTTAGCAATGCACTTGTCGATTGTGTGATTGGTCCTGCCACATCTATTGCATGCCTTGTTCGCCCCCTGGTTAACAAGTGTATCTCCGCTAGTTTCCCCGGCATCCACCGTGTTGAATGATACCCCCATCATCATTGGCTGATTGCGTCCTCCTGACGTCTTCTTCCATCCCTTGAGGAGGGTGTAGGCATCGTGCAGCATTTTGGGGTAGCTACTCCTTCGGTCCATGAGGTAGGCGCATTGAAAGTCCTCGATTGCGGTTCCAAAACGAACTCGGTCACCACCCATTAGGAAATGCATGGCGACCATCCTGTCACACCCCTGAGACATGTACTCTGTCTTCTTGTCTTCAGATAGGGTGGTGGCATCCTCACCGTTCTCTCTTGCAATGGCCTCAACAAACCCGAGATCGTCGTGTACGTTGGTGTTCAGTGTTTCGTTCACATCTTTGAGGGCCATGAACCGTTCATAATATTCCTGGACGGTCTGGTGTGGCTGTTGCTTCAGGTTTATAAAGTCCTTCTTGGCAGTCCACATGGTCAAGATAGGCTCCTGGCTTGGTTTATAACTGAAGTTCACATTCTGCAGTATTTTGTGGAGCTTGATGAGGTCCTTGTCCTCATTGACCTGCATTGATGTGGGATCTTCGGCAAGACTGGACTTGATGTCCTCATCGCATTGTCCATAGTATATCGCGAAGACCTGCTTCATCTCCCGCTCTACCTTCTCGGTGCGGGTCAACCATCGGTCAAACCTTTTACCGTACATAATTTCTTCCATTTTTGATACCGACCATCTGCCTCACTCACAATGGTGGGCTCGGGCGGTTTCGACACCCTCATCTTCTCAATGGACTCGAGTACATACGGGTCAAACTGTTGGCCCACAAGGGCTCGAATTCGGATGTCAGTTGCAGTGAAGTTTGCGATCTGACTGGTCCGGTTTGTACTGGTTTCGAACACGAACCCGGCTAGATCGGGATGTGCTCCCTGAAATCTGTCCCTTTTTATGAACCGTTTGGTGCTGTTGGCATTACGACGACTTGGCCCATTGCCTGATTCACGACCCTCGTTTTTTACGAGGGCTTTTGTTCTCCGCCTACAGCGGGAGTGTCGGTGCCCATGATGGCAACCAGAACAATTAAATAATTATGTTGATGAACACGATGCCACGAAGCTAGATGGTGGAGATCACCCCAACCTTTGGCTCACGAGGTTGATGATGCCTTTATCGACACAATACGGTGAAAGTAATTGATCAGTTAGATAATTATTTAATTGTGAGCAGTCGCTCACAATTCATTCTGCTACTGTCTGTATTACGGTATGTTTTCTCCTCCTCACAATATCTGTGTATCCAGCAGATGGTGTCTTGTTGGATATTCTGCTCTTATGTCCGGCACCTTTATGGGCGATGCGAACTGCTGCCCACATTGTGTCACTACATGGTCCAACACTACGTGGTCCAACATTCCCTTCATGGGCACTGTGGACAGTTAGGGGGAGAAATTTAAGTAGAGATGGCATGAATTACAACATAGTTACCATATAATTAAAACGTGCTTTGGCAGATGACGGTCGCGAGAGAAGAGGGCAAAGAGCTGCTATAGAAAGGCCCGAGAGAGGCTATCATCTGACGTACACTGGAGCGGACTACGGATTACAGTGTTGCCAAGCAACCGCTCCATCATACAGGCGAAGCAATCCCTCACCGATCACTGTTTCGTGGGTAGCTTCTGCAATGCCAACCAAGAAGAAGAAAGGAAAGAAGAAGAAGGCCTGTGCGACGGACACAGCGATTGCACATGGCTGTGGAACCGAGACCGAGCCCTCAACGTCAGTGTCATTTTGGACCGTGTCTCAAGAATGTACATATTATTCCAATCTTGGTGAGTATTTTCGATGGTACTATATTATGTCTCGTGGTCTGCTTTTTTTGAGTTGGGATAGTTGTAGATTCTCGTCATTCGACGAGACGAATGGTCCACAATACGTTTCGTGTTTGTTGAATTAATAAATTTGCCATATCCCACTTCCACGTTCTAGGGTGTCACATTGCCAACATCGCACGATACTCAAACATCACAAGAACAAAATCAGTTACCGGCAAAAAGAGTTCAAAAAACACATCAGTGCTGACATGCTCTCAATACAGTGAAATGTATCAAGCAGCGATGCAATGTCATCCCTGGTTGTTGGGAATAGAACGCTTCGATCCGAGTGAGTACCATCCTGAGGACTTGGACAGAATACCTGAGATTGGGTTGGATGACGGACTTGTTGAGGATGAGGACGAGGACGAGTGGGAGGATACTGATATTGTTGAAGAGGGTGATGCGGGTACCCTCCATCGACATACGAGAGGCACAGGTCTATGACTCTGACGCTGACAAATGTCAAAGATACCACAAATATATGCTTTATAACAGTCTGGGATGTGGATTTATGTGGGAGGGATGAAAAAATATTAACAAGCGGTTGGAATGTCACTCAACATGTTACGCCGATGTCTCTTTCAACTGGTTGCAAAGAAGCGGAGGCGGTATCAATAGATGAGGACTCTGTCACAGCTCGAAGAAAGTGCACAACATTTATTGTATTATGCCCCCCTCGAACGTTTGTCCATTTATGTCATTTAGCACCCAATCAATCAATTTCGACCACTGACGATGAAGTTGATGAAAAATCTGGCAACATTGGCGGAAGGATGCCAATCACGAGTTGGTCGCAGGTAGAAATAGAAAGCGATATTCAACCATGGTCTCTTCATGAGAATGTTAACGATGAACACTCAACGTTGATCCATTTCCCATTTTGCGATATGCAAGCCTCGATTCATAATGAGGATACCACAAACGAGCGACGGCAATGCTACCAATGCATCCAATCGGAAAACGGACAACTAACACATTTCTTCCATGGAAATTATCATGCTATCGATTTTGGCGTGTCCCATCGGCACCCCGTTGTATTCTCCCGTCGACGGGGTTGTCACAAATATAAATGACAATAGCAATCACGGGGGCGATACGGCATTTGACAACCGAACATTAGAAGTAAGTGGTATAGCTGCCACCAATTTGTTTAATTGGAACTCGATCATGATACGTGCGGACCCAACATCCACTTCGAACGACAACACTTCAAACCATACGAATCCACTCTTTATAGAATACGTTCATATCCAAAGCAATAGCTGTCTGGTCCAATTAGGTGACCATGTAGCAAAAGGTCAATTGATTTGCAAGAGTGGCTCCGTGGGATTCAGCCCCACTCCACATTTGCATTTGGGTGCATATCGTAGTAGTGATGATGGAGCTGAGAGCGTTCGTGTAAGATTTGAATGTGCTGGTGAGATGAATGGAAGGGAAACAGGTGTAGATGGAAAGACTTACTCCTTTTTACCTTTAGCTGGTGGATGGTATGATGAATTTGGTTTGGTTCAAAGTGGAAAACAATAATAAAGTTGAGAATCAGAAGCTATCAGAAGGGAGGTTGTCCCCTTGACACAAG
>JABMIG010000006.1:0-260000 GCA_013187285.1 Cyclotella cryptica
GAAAATAGGGCTAATTCCACTTAGCGATGATGCGAAAAGGCACATGACTTGAAAAAAGATGAATGAAAGGCTGTTCTATGTGAGCTCGCTGAAGACCTCCTTAGTAAAACTGAGAAAGAGAAAAAGACCACAGAGTCACTCTCCCTAAAGGCCGAGGTACTTGCCTTAAGGAAAAATATGACCGACTCGGCCCTAGAAGTTTTCAACTTTAACGCCAACCTTCTCACTGAGGAGGCTTGTCGGCCCTGGGACTTAATCGTCAAGGAGCAGACAGAGTCAACATCCTTTCACGACATCTTTGGAGTTGAAAGGAAGAAGTCCCTGGGCAAAACGTCCAAGTCATTTTGAAGGTGCCAGTTTTTCCACCCCCAATTATGTTTTGCACATGACGCAGGCAAAAGTTTAAGATTCTATATGTTTACTTGCCTCAAGAAGCCCAACAAGGTCTGGGTTTGTCAATTTGTGCAGCGCGTGATGCCGGTGAACAATTACATGGAAGATCTCCTTTGCTTGTACTCCAGCCCAAGCGCGAGTATGCAAACCCAACCGGTCTACTCATTCACGGATTCGGTCTCGCGCCACATATTGAGCATGGTGTCCATTGAAGTGGCAGGACCAGTACCACTTGCGTGAAAAGTGCTATCCCAAAGGGGTTAAGCCTCTATTGCTCATTTTTGAGCGCATTGAGATAACTTTTACCAGAGGATGAGAAGCACACAACTGCTAGGCCTGCAAAGGCACAAGCGGTCAAACAGACCACCAGGAAGTTTGCGCCCGACGCGCGCATTCCCAGGAAGCCAAAGCAAGCGTGCACGTAGTATACGCACGTTGATAAGAACTGCAAGCTGTGCAAAATGCATTGGGGCACTCACACTATGCACAACACCGCAGAGTGCCATAGCTACAACAAAGATGGAACTCCTAAGCGGGGTACTTTCAAGCAAGCCGCTTGAAAGTCTTGAAAAGATAGCCGCCCCAAGAAGTCCTATGCACAGGTGTTGGCTCGCATGGAGAAACTTGAAAATTCTCTCAAGAAAGCCAACAAAAAAGGCAAGAAACATCGCCGAGCAAAGAAAGCGATAGTGATTCCGACTCCTCCTGAAGCATTGGGTCAGGTAGTACTGTGGAAATTGAAAATAGTAATAAGAAAGTTTAAAACTAACAATGAGTCAGATAATTACACTACCCCTTGTCCGATAAAAACTACCAGTAACCAGAAATTGGAGTTAAATAAAAAAGATTAAACTACGGATTATTTGAGTCACCTAGTGGACGCATCTTTGAAAAATCTCACGGATGCCTCTAACTTATCGATCAACTTTGAAGTAGGCCCCGACTCAGAGAGGGACACACTACATAAATCAAAGACAATTGAGCCATCTATCCCACAAAAATCAATGGATTCAGTAACAGCAGTACTAGTTGTGCAAAAATTAGCGACCGGAATTTAGTCCTCAACAAAACTCAAACACTTGTCCAGCAGTCACAAAAACAACTTCTTGAGAGTTCTGTTAGACACTGGTTCTGATGGTGAACTCATGTTCCATGAAGAAGGAACCACCAAGCGTTTTCCCTACTTGACTAGGCAGGGGTCAAAATCTTGGCACACATTGAATGGGTGCTTCCAAACCAAAGGAAAAGGCAAAGTTTTCTAGAGTACTCCAACAGCAAGGAATACACAGTAAAACCTTATGTTGTCGAGTATGGTGGAAAAAGATGACTAAGCCAGCGTTTGACCTCATCTTAGGTGTAAAAACACTAAGAAAGCTTGAAATTTTTCTGAATTTTTGAACAAAGGATATTTCAACTGATGAGATCATCTTGCAAATGAGAGACATCATCAGTCTGTCAACTAGCTCTAAGATTGAAAAAGCTTGGTCCATAAACCACAGCATGATTCATGAACCACATAGTAACGAGGAAGCCACTCAGCACGCCGTTCACATCCTAGATGCAAAATATGAAAAAGCAGACCTCCAATCAGTTGTTGCCCCACCTGTCCTCACCTCAGTTTACAAGATCAAAATAAGTTGTTGGGGCTCCTCCGTAAATACAAGGACCTATTTGATGGTACACTAGGTGATCGGAATACTGAGCCTGTCTCCTTCAAACTGAAGGAAGGTGCCAAACCGTACCACGGCAGAGCCTACCCAGTGCCACATTCAGTCAAAGAGACTCTCATGAAAGAGCTCAAAAGACTATGTGACCTAGGGGTACTACAGTGGCAGCCCGCATCTGAATGGGCTTCACCATCGTTCATAGTACCAAAAAAGATCAGAATGTACGTTTTCTAAGTGATTTTAGAGAAGTAAACAAAGGATAGTTAGAAAACCATTCCCGTTACCTAAAATTAGTACAGTCATGCAAGAGTTAGAAGGTTTCACTTTTGCAACAGCCCTTGATTTAAATATGGGCTACTACACCATTAGGTTGAATCCATATGCATTCAAAATCTGCACCATAATATTTCCATGGGGTAAATACTCTTTCCTCAGGTTACAAATGGGTATTGCTAGTTCTCCGGACATTTTTCGATCAAAAATGACAGAACCAATGGCCACCCTTGACTTTGGAAGAGCTTACATTGATGATCTTCTATTCATCACCAAGGGAACCCTGGAAGACCACCTGGCTAAATTGGAATTGGTCCTCTCCAGACTGCAAGCAAAGAGAATGCTATCTATCCCCGGACAGTTAGAGAGATTGCTGCAGCTCATCACACGGATAACACGCTGGACAAACTCGGCCTGCTTGAGGTGTACAAACCTCAGCCGGTGGAAAATGTTCAAGTACTGTGCCAAGATGGTAAACTTGTCATCCCACAGGAACCACAACAGTGGGCAGTGCAGTAGTACCACCACTACCTGCAACATCCAGGGACAACCTGTCTCGAAGAGACTCTTTGAACGTCAATGTACTCGAAAGGTCTACGATGATCCGTCTGCACCATTGTCAAACAGTGCCATAAATGCCAAGTCAACAAACAGCGCCACTGCAAGTACAGTAAATTACCTGTGAAACTGTTGTGTTGAACCCCTAAGATGCACTCTGCGTGGACCTGATAGGACCATACACTCTCAAGGGCAAAGGCGGCACTGAAATTGACTTTATGTGTTGTCACAATGATCAATCCAGCTACCAGTTGGTTCAAGATTGTGGAAGTACCTGTAACTGAATTCAATTCTGTTACTCCCACAGGTAAAATGGGCCACAAGACTGCAAACACACATAATAAACCTAAGGAAGCTTACTTTGATAAATCATCAGCACAAGTGGGCTCTTTAGTGAGCAAGATCCCGTTTAGCTGGTACCCACATTGTCAAGTAATCATCTATGACAATGGAAGCAAGTTCAAGCTCAATTTCAAAATCCTATGTGATTCATACAGTGTCAAGCGTAAGCCAACCAGCATCAAGAACCCCCAAGCAAACACAATACTAGAACTGATGCATCAAGTAATCATGACCATGCTCCATACAGCTTAATTAGACATGGCAAATACAGTGGTTCCAAGTGACATAGCAGACTTCCTCATGGATGCTGCATGGGCCATTCGCTCCACATACCACACAGTACTCAAAGCCTCTCCTGACACAGCCATATTTGACAGGGACATGCTCTTTGACATTCCCTTCCTACCTGACTGGAACAAAATAGGAGATCATATGCAACACCAAGCTAATTGCAACACCGAATGTAAAAGCAAGTCTCGTGACAATTGGGATTATAAAATTGGTGATATTGTACTTCTTCACAAGGAAGGTATCCTCCGCAAATCAGAAAGTAAATATCATTGTGATCCTTGGACTATATCAACAGTCCATACGAATGGTACAAACAGGGTTCACCGCGGAACAAAAGCAGAACGATTGAACATTAGGAGAGTAACACCATATTTTGATACTACAGTCACTTGAAATAACAAACTGTACGATAATCACCCTAACTCCTCTCTCCACTAACACTTACGCTTATAATATTGCTTCGTAGTTACTACTAAGCTGGAAAGTCTTGTCTCACCAGTAGTACTAGGTGTTTCAAACAAGTGTCTTCCTGACATTAGTCACGGATCACACTGGCCTGAAACATGCTATTTGGCCTGGGAATCAAACCCAGGACCAAATAAAAATAGGATCATGTGAACATCATGATCCACGCAGTAACATGACCACCACCATGTGGAACTTGTCCAACAGATGACAGACGACGGCCAGACCGATCGAATGACGGACGACGGCCAGACCGTTCAAAAAAAAAATTGATTGCTCAACCTGAACAGATCTGAAAGATTTGACTGTTCAACTTGAACAGATCTGATCGCACCACATCAAGATCCTGGCAGCATACCAGGATCATGTAAAATCCCACATAGGAGTTAATTCCAGCTCAGTGGTGCTCTGTAGAACCTCTGTAGACACAATACTACAGAGGCGCAATTATCATGTAAATTACATGATAAACCCATGATAATTGATGATCATCAATTATCATTTTTTGAGTAGATTTTAAGCTCATAATTTCAATTCATCAATTGCCAACACATCCTACCATTTTATTTCTACATTAATATTTTCACATCCAACTGGCTTAGGTCACTATCAGCTGATAGCCGTGGCGTGAGACCTTCCCCATAGAGCCATCTATACATCCATTGAGTTACTGCTTGTCTTCACTGCAGAACAATCATTCTTGGGACGACGAGGTAAGGATTTTTTTTCTCCACGTCGTACCCATACTCAGTCAACCTTCTTCATCATAGAGGCAGAGCGTATCTACGCCCAACCAGCGAGACCAACGTACCATCACGTTGTCCCATACAAGTGCGCCAAAGAGTGTTTTCAAGGCCCTGTTTGTTGGGACCCCTCTTGGAAGAGCCCTTGATAACCTCAAGATGAGCAAGGCAGTCCCAGATGGACTCAAGCCCCAAGAGTGTGGCGTGGAAGCGGTCGGGTAAAACCACCCATCCCTACATTCCAGAGAAGGATGACCTACAAGAGGCAGTTGAATCAACTGCCACAATCAAGCTCACCCTACCCACCAAGGTGGAGCTAAGGGTGTCCGTGTGGTCACGCGGTACCCCAGAGAAGTTCCTAGTGCACGTCCAACAAGCGATCGCAGCCATTAAGGCAAAAGGCCTACAAGAGGCCTATGAGCGACTTGTTAGGGCTGAGAAGGAGTGCACAGAGAAGCTAGAGGAAGCGGTATTGAGTCGCGACCTCACAGAAGGCGAAGTCAGGGATGACTCTGCCCTCTCCAAGGCTATTGACAAGGCTACTGAAGCCCAAACCAAGGCAAAGAGTGCAGTGGAGCAGGTCGCTAACCAGATCTTTCAGCTCTACTCCAACTTCCTCTCGGAAGAAGCAAGGCAGCCATGGAGTAAAATCCTGGCAGAGCAGATCGACTGCAGTCCATGGAAGGACTTGAGGGGCAATGTTCACAACACCCCAGGAGCAAGACATGGGCCTCCTTCATGGAGTGCGTCACGTTCCATCTGCTTACGGTGTTCAGAAATGATGCAGCCGAAGCACAGAGGTATTACATTAGTAATGGCCTCAAGAAGCCCAACCGGTGCCCATCAGGCAGTTTGTGCAGCGTCCAGCAGCTAAACGACTACCTGGAACTATTGCCCTGTCTCTACCAGAGCAATCGGGCAACCCGGCAACCAAGAAGGTTGGGCCCATTGGCGATGCCAATCTTGCAGGCCATATCCCGTATGTGCCCTGGGACCTGGCAGGCTCAGTACGAGCTAAAGGCCGAAACCATACCACAGTGCGTTCGTGACCTGCTTGATGACCTCGAGAAGATCGAGAAGGCTTTCCTGACAGAGCGTGATCAGCCCGCAAAGAAGGGCAAGTTGAATCCCAGCGAGTCCAACAAGAGGAAAATGGTGTCGTTCAATGAACCTGTTCCCAAAAAGGTTCGCAAGACGGCAAGGCATTGTGCCTTATGCAAGAAGCATGGGGGGCACATGCGACGCACAACACGTCCGACTGTCGCAAGTATGAGAAGGACAGTAAACCCAAGAAGGGGATTCGGCAAGGGCAAGCATGGAAGCACAGCCCTTGATAAGAAAACCGCTAGTGCATTTGCTCAGCTTTCTGCAAAGGTTGAAAAACTTGAGAAAGCAAACAAAAGGCTTAAGAAGAGCTCCAAGAAGCGCAAGCGTGATTATGACAGTGACAGCAGTGACTCTGACTCCACCTGACAGGCGGGTCCAGTAGCACATGGGGCAACTGTAGTCAAAGTATTTTAACAAATAGTACTCAGTTAGACAAATACACTACCCTTGTCCAAATAAAGCTACTGATAGTCTACTGTCAAATTCAAATTTGAATACTGAAATTATGGCGCTAGAAGCGACCCAGAACAACAAAGTCTTAAAAAGACAACATCGGAATCAGTTAACTCCGATCACATACTTTTGCCAACACAAGAAGATCTTGCAGCAAACCAATCAAAGGCACAAGCAAGTAAGAACAATGGCGTCACACAAGAGTCGAACAGACACCTGATGATGCGTCAACCCTACCAGACTTGGAAGGGCGTGTCACTGCAGTAGTGGCAAAGGTGAAGTATGGAGCAACCGAAAGTCGAGCCCGCATGGGAAAATCGAACATCCTAGCAGGCGTTGCACCAGTGACAACACCATTAAGGTACTGCTAGACAGTGGTTCTGATGGTGATCTTTGGTTCCATGAAAAGGAACACCCATGCATTTTCCCTACTTGACTAGGCAGGTGCCACTCTCGTGGCATACGTCGAATGGGAGCTTCCTCACTAAAGGAAGGAGCAAGGTCACTTTGAAGTTTTTTGAATACTCAAACAGTCGGGAATACACTGTTACCCCTGACATAGTAGAGTATGATAAAAGAAAGATGACCAAGCTAGTGTATGACCTCATTCTTCGTTGTAAAACCATGAAAGAGTTAGGAATTGTTCTGGACTTTCAAACAAAACAAATTACAATTGATGAAATCATGTTGCCAATGAGAAACATCAATAGTCTAGCCAGCACCAAGATAGAAAAGCCTGGGCTGTAAACAACAGCATGGCACAAGAGCCGTGAGCACCAAAAGGCCACACAAAGGGTAGTGAAATCCTGGATGCTAATTATGAAAAGGCAGACCTCCAAGCAGTGGTAGATGCCACTGGACCACACCTCAGTCTCCACGACAAGAACAAGTTACTGGAGTTACTCAAGGAATTTGAGGAACCGTTCGATGAAACACTAGGTGATTGGAGAACAGAGCCTGTCTCCTAAAGGAAGGTGCCAAACCATATCATGGCAGGCCATATCCAGTTCCAAAATAAAAAAGGAAACAACGATCAAAGAATTAAACAGATTGTGTGAACTGGGGGTAATGGAGTTTCAGCCCGCGTCAGAATGGGCATCTCCGTCATTCATATACCCAAAGCAGACCAAACTGTGTGCATGATCAGTGATTTTAGGGAAGTCAATAAAAGGCTAGTTAGGAAGCCATTCCCAATACCCAAAATCAGCACAGTTCTGCAAGAGTTAGAAGGATTTACTTTTGCTACAGCCCTAGACTTAAATATGGGTTACTAGACCATTAGATTGGATCCTGACGCATCCAAAATCTGCACCATCATATTTCCCTGGGGAAAGTACTCTTACCTTAGACTACCAATGGGCATTGCAGGTTCATCTGACATTTTTCAGGCAAAGATGTCAGAACTAATGGTAGCCCTTGAGTTCGTAAGAACGTACCTTGATGACCTACTTTGCATCACAAGGGCCAGCCCCACCTACAAAAACAAAGGCAGGTCCTGACCAGGTTGCGAGATGCGGGTCTGAAGATAAATGCCCGAAAATCAAAATTCTGTGCCACAGAAACAGAGTACTTGGGATATGTGCTCACTACAGACGGTATTAAACCACAACAAAAAAAGGTACATGCAATCCTTGCACTAACACCGCCAACTGGAGTCAAAGACCTCCGTAGATTTCTTGGAATGGTCCAATACTACCAAGATCTTTGGGCGAAGTGCAGCGACATGCTTGCCCCACTCACCTCACTGGTAGGAGAGTGTGGTCATACCAAAGTCACCAGAGCCTTGAAGGCCAGGAAGGTCCCTTGGCATTGGGTGAGGTACATCAAAAAGCATTCGAAGCGGTAAAGGCAGTCATTGCAAAGACATTGCCTTGGCCTACCCTGATCACTCCAAAGAGTTTGAAATCTACACTGATGCCTCATCAAAACAGATGGGCGCAGTGATCACACAACAGAATAGGCCACTTGCGTTCTTCAGCAGAAAACTCTCTGAGACGCAACAAAAATACAGTGTAACAGAAATAGAACTCTTAGCCATAGTAGAAACTTTAAAAGAGTTCAAAGGCATGCTGTGGGGGCAAAAGATAAAGGTCTACACTGACCATAAAAATCTTATCCAAGATGCCCTTGGCCTCACCTCAGACAGAGTATATCGGTGGAGGTTACTTCTAGAGGAATATGGCCGGAAATAATCCACATCAAAGGCATCCACAATACTGTAGCCGCGCAATCTCTCGCCTTGACTACAACCCTGTCCACAATCAGAGGGACACCTGGATGACTTTCACACAGTGTTGGTGCCACTATGCATCCCACACCACATCACAGCAGCCAGCAATACACCAAGACTCCATGAACTTAGTGTTTGCTAATCGCAGTGAAGAGGAGGTAATTTATCCTCTCACAGTCAATGAGATTGAGGAGGCTCAGCTCTCTGATCCCAGCATTCAAAATTGGCTAGTGATAAAAAGTACACCATGCGCTTGGTGGAAAACACACAGGTGCTGTGTAAAGGCACAGCCATGGTCCTTCCTACAGCTCTCCGTCATAGAGCCATAAGTTGGTACCACCATTACCTTCAACACCCTGGAGCAACTCGTCTTGAGGAGACGCTTCGGGCTGCAATGTACTGGACAGGTATGAGAACTACCGTCCAAAAATATGTCAAAAACTGTCACAAATGCCAAGTCAATAAATGACACAAGCACAAGTATGGCAAGTTACCTACCAAACTGGTGATACGAAATCCTTGGGAGGCGCTTTGTGTGTATCTCATTGGAACATACACTCTCAAAGGGAAAGATAAGACAGAAATTGACTTTATGTGTCTGACTATGATAGACCCAGCAACTAGTTGGCTCAAAATCGTAGAACTGCGGTGGTAGACAAACCTACCATTCCCACGGTACACGGGGCGCAAGGGCATCTCAGCACATAATACGCCAAAGGTACCATATTTTGATAAATCGTCAGCCACAATTAGTACCTTGGTGAACAAGACCTGGTTCAGTCGGTACCCACATTGTCAACATGTAATATATGAAAACGGAAGCGAATTTAAACTTCACTTCGAGGCCTTATGTGACACATATGGCATAAAGCGTAAGCCGACCAGTGTCAAGAACCCTCAAGCGAATGCGATACTGGAGCGAGTGCATCAGGTCATTATGACGATGCTCCGCACTGCTGAAATAGATATGGCCAACTCAGTAGCACCCAGTGACATTGACACATTCCTAACTAATGTGGCATGGGCCATTCGCTCTACCTACCATACAGTGCTTAAAGCCTCTCCAGGTGCAGCAATTTTTGGGCGCGACATGCTGTTTGACATTCCCTTCCTAGCTGACTGGAACAAAATAGGAGACTACAGGCAACGCCAGACCGATCTCAATACCGAGCATGAAAACAGAACACACAAGGAATGGGATTACAAGGTTGGTGATAAAGTACTGCTACGGAAAGATGGTATCCTCCGCAAGTCAGAAAGCCGCCTTGAACGTGATCCTTGGACTATCACATCAGTTCATACAAATGGTACAATTAGGGTTCAACGCGGAACAAAATCAGAGCGATTAAACATTAGGAGAGTAACACTTTACTTTGAAAGTTAAAAACATGCTAAACTATCTGTCTCCCTCTCCACCTAAGTCTTACGCTTAACGTAGTCACTTCATCTCCCTCGCGGTTTTTTTCTCCCATGAGGTTTTTTCCAATCACCCTAATTCACCATTTTTGGGCGAGTGACATAGGCCACGGATCACACTGGCCTGAAACATGCTATCTGGCCTGGGAATCAAACCCAGGACCAAATAAAAATAGGATCATGTGAACATCATGATCCACGCAAGAACATGACCACTGCCATGTGGAACTTGTCCAACAGACGACGGACGACAGCCAGACCGTTCAAAAAAAATTTGATTGCTCAACTTGAACAGATCTGAAAGATTTGACTGTTCAACTTGAACAGATCTGATCGCACCACATCAAGATCCTGGCAGCATACCAGGATCATGTAAAATCCCACATAGGAGTTAATTCCAGCTCAGTGGTACTCTGTAGAACCTCTGTAGACACAATGCTACAGAGGCGCAATTATCATGTAAATTGCATGATAAACCCATGATAATTGATGATCATCAATTATCATTTTTGAGTAGATTTTAAGGTCATAATTTCAATTCATCTGCCAACACATCCTACCATTTTATTTCTACATTAATATTTTCACATCCAACTGGCTTAGGTCACTTCCTTATTAATAGCCTACATGTTTTTTCTTTCTCCGGAAGTCTTTTTACACACCTCACCTGATTCACCATTTGTGGGGGCGAGTGACATAGGTCAAGAATCTGGAGCTTCCGGGTGGAACCTCCAAAAGTCTCCTTCACTTGTTTAACACAAAGGAAGTGTGCAAAGTCATAATATTAGTTTCTCAGAAACAATATATTTGAGGCACATACTTATCAGGTATGTTCCACAGAAGACAATATTCCAAGTGAAGCAGTTGAGAGAGTTCACCTGCTCCACTGACAAAACTGCAGAGTGAGAGAAGCAGTGGAGAAAATTCAACTGCTCAACTGACAAGCCTGCGTGTGAGATATTCTCAACTCACAAGCCTACAGTGTGAGACCTTCTCTGTAAAAATCATATTACCTGAGGTTTCATACCAAGTCAGGTAGAAACCTACGCAACACCTGAATGATTCATGAGTATGAATATACCAGGACTGTGTAGAATTCGACACAGTTTGTTTTTCCACAATGAAGCATTCTTGCTTCATCATGGTGTTTTGATACTTCACAATTATAACTAAATTAACTCACAAAGAAATAAAAGCTGAAAAGCATTCTACAAGATTTTTTAAATACTTTTTGGCTTAGGTCAACAGATTACAGTAGCAAAATGAGCAAAGAAAGACAATGCAATCCCTATCACCCACAAACAAATTGTGTTGATTCTTCACATGCTTGCTATGTACATACCCATCTCATGGGTGTTCTCTTGTGGCAATTGGCATCCATTTTGAATCTAGATTGTTGTCAGAACTCCTCCCCATTTGGATTTTTACCTTTTTTCTCTCAAGCAAAAGTTGCCTTTATTTTTAGCACTGAGAGTACTAAACAAGACAGATTGTTGGCCTATGTCATAATAATGAACCACTTCCTGGTAGGACATGATTTTGAGGAACGTTGTTTAGCGTCCTATTGTCAATGAGGAATCAAGCCCCACTGTCTCATGACACTTTCGGTCCAATCCCATCATTTAGACTTGCAGATATGGCTGTTGTCAGCACTCTAAACCAAGGCACTGCTTCTGGGACCCACCTACCTAGCATGTAAATATAATGGGCTCTGTTAGAATGGAAATGTATCTCAACTCTAAGACAATAATCCCACAGCTTGGTAGTGCTCCCAGAACGACCAAGTCTTAGTCATTGCTCATCTTCAACTCTCAGAACTCTTTCTCAGGCCTCTGCCACTTTCATCCAGGAAGCAACCGGTTTAGGACGAAATTCACGGGAATTTTTTTATGCTCTAACAAAGGCTTCAATAAAATAAAGTTTCCCGACATTAGACACAGGTTTGAGAAGTTTGGGAAAAGCATTTGTTAGCTAGCATAAATAAAAAATTCGTCGAGCATACAGGACCACGTTGGATCGAGTTCCTCGATATTTTGGCGAGAATGCGTCTATGTATAAATAGTTTTTATGACTAAGCATTCTTTGCGGAAAGTCCGTTCGGCATCTGTCCTCCTCGCTCATGACGGAAGCAAGTCTCCCGTGATGAATGGGAGGCTCTCGATTCATGGGAACCCTCCCGTGATTTCCCATGAATCATGGGAACCTCCCACGAATCATGGGAAACTCCCATGATTCATGGGAAGTGCCCGTTATTCATGGGAAACTCATTGGGAATCCCTTACTTCAATTCATGGGAGGCTCCCATGATTCATGGGAGGTTCCCATGATTCATGGGAGGCTCCCATGAATTGCGGGAGTTTCCCATGAATCACGGGGCATGAGAAATCATGGGACTCCTCACGTGAATTACTTGTATCCCTTGAGCGATAAGACTTTTCCAATGGACATTAGGGGGAAAGAAAGCTTCTCATCGGATAAGAACATCGACCGTTTAGAAAATGAAAATTGTGTAGACAGCACAAATCATTCGGCTAGAACTGAGTCAACGCATAAATTTCTCACCGAATTTTTTTATGTAAGCCAATTTAGTAAGAGAAGTCTGCTCGTTAGTTTATAATTCTGAACAAGTTGGTACATACGACGTATTTTGTTTTATTTAAGCTTTTATAGATACTTCAAAAATTTCCCGTGAATATCGTACAAAACCGGTTGCTTCCAGGGCAATCATGGTTTCCATCTTTTGATCATAGGATGGGGCCTCTTTGGCTTCTGTAAGAAACCCTGTCCAGATATATCGTTAGCATCATAATATGTAAATTTGCCTCAACAAAGGAGAAGCTCTCCATAACACTGTCACAGCTCTAAAAACCACATCTCTCTTAGAGGCAAGAGGCACAGATCTTCACAGAGAAACTCTTCAAGAAGCCCAAGAGCAACTCCACTTGTTGGTGTTGGTGTTGGTGATGTTTCCATAGGCATAAAGTACAGGGCAGATGTCATAGACAGTTCTGTTCCCAGTTCTGTTGAAAAAACGTCACCACCACCCCAATCCTTTTCCCAATTTAGTCAGGTTGCATAGGAGATGTGAAAGCAAAGTGCCATGGTTCATCTCTTCATCACAACAGACTTCATTATGATCTTTTAGAAAAAAGAGAAATAAAGAAAAAGACATCAGAATCTTGTCTGAAACATTAACTATGGATATTTCATTATGCTTTGGATGACTTGAATCCAATGTACTCTTGACTGTGTTTTTCTCTTGATAGCCTAGGTTGTAAATTCCGGAGGAATCCCGGCGGAATTCTGCATTACTCCGGAATATTTGCTAATTTTGACAGTAATGTGATTACTGTGACCGCAAGACTACTGAGAAGGACTTCAAGTACTTTGTTCAATACTTAAGGACTGTGATGCCATGACGTCACAAAATAAGGCTCATTTTGACAAAATTTACCATAATATTTGTGGAACCTACAGGAATTACTGCAGGAATTCCGGTTTGTTACCGTTTGCTGTGTTTTTGAGACAGTACCCAAAATCGGAGTTTACAACCTAGTTGATAACACACATTCTGACTATTTGGAAACTCATCCTCATCTTTGGCTTTTGCAGTTGTCTATGCAACTTTTTGGAAACACCACAGAATTCATGCTCCTCATTCATGGTGGAACCTTGGCACTTGAGCACAACCAACATGACATGATAAGCAAACAATGCCTCCTCCAATGATTTAGTCTCCATTGGAAAGGGTATACAGGTGGACAAATGGTGTATCCTGAAAATTATCTCACAAGTTTGGACGTTCAGCCCTTGATTACAATGTGTGGTAGAATGAGGGCTTGACAAAATGGTGCACTTCGGCTTTTTACAGGCAGTGAGGAATATCTTGAAGTTAGGTATCTTGTTATGTATCAAGTAGCTAAATTATTGTTTCTCATATTAATTTGCCTCTCAGTTTGTATATTGTCGTGTCTATCTTGCAGTGTCTCTGACTACATAGACATGACACCTGACCACATCAGATACCAATTGATATGAATGGGAGTCAATGTCACTTCAAGATTACACCCTCAGCTTTGCTTTGGATGTAATCTTGAAATGAAATTAATTACAACTGGTGTTTTTTGTAATCTACCTCGCACATCTTACTTTAGTTGCAGATTATTTATAGTAATGTGTCTATCAAGGTACCTCACATACGAGTTTGAATTCACTTTGAACCATAGGGTGAATTTGAACCATAAACAACAAGACTTAATATTCCAACATATTATTGTACGTGTGGTCACTAAAAATTGCTTTGATGTGAAGTGTCAGATAGTCTGTCCGTAGTCTACTTCGAATTGCAGTGAAAACATTCGATAACATGTCATCATTATATGTAGTCCCACAATTGCATAACTTTTGCTACAACATACCTATTTCTATGTGGTGGCCTTTGCACCATAATCTCATTGAGACATGAAACGACAGTTAATTTGGGGTTCTGATCTCAAAGACCTGAGGACGGAGCTGGACTTAAGCGCTCAAGATAGTCCCAGAAGGGGTCTTCAATCTTGGCCTGGTCTCAAGGGATGCATATGGAGGCCACAACAGCGGCCAAAGATACCTGGCATTCCATGGTTCAAAGTGAATTCGTACTTGTACAAGTTTTGCAACTGCTGATTGCACTAGAAGTAAGCTCTACTGGAGATACGTGCCTAGAGGGCCCCTGACATCTAACAAAATTTACTAGCTTTGACCCAGGGGTTACAAGTTGACCGCCTTGAACAGCCCGGAGTATACCCTAGTACATGACCGGGAAAAGTTGACCGCCACGCAGTATTTTAGAATGTACCATAGTATACTTTTCCCGGTCAAGATTCCTTTTTAGAAGTCATTTTATACCCATCAAGACTGAAGATACGGTACTGATCATAACCTGTAAACAGTCCTAGAGTAGAACCCGTTAGAACCTGATAGAACCCGTAAGTAGCCCTAGTATACAACCGCCTGCCAGGGCTATCGAAAAAGTGTACCCAAGTATGCTTTCTTTGGTCTTAACTAGAGGAAATCTCTTACAGTTACTGACCGAGTGCCGGGAAAGGGGGCTGAAAGTGTACCCTAGTATACAGCCTCCAGTCAAGGATATGTCAGGGGTCCTGTGCCTAGTAAGCCAATGAGAAACCAGAAGCTGTTGTCCACTAGGAGTTGTCAATCTTTTTCTCATTATCATTATCATTATCGTTCCTTTTTTGCAAAATCCCGCTATTTTGATGTTTTAGTACCGTAGCATTACTTATGGTGCATCGTCACCATTTTAGGATCAAATTTGTGTCCGCGCATAATAGAAAAAGTTTGACCGCCCCCAGCAAATTGTCATTATGATCTAAATACCTTTCGATGATTTAATTTTTTACAAGCCTTCACATCGAGACCACGAATTTTGTCTCTCGACATGCTTCCAAATACTGACCGCGCACCACAACAATACATCATGGGAAGAAAGAGCTACGTTTCCGGACGCTTCGAGCGGATCCTGTTGCTTTACAGGAATGCGTCCTGGCTATTTGCATTGGAAAATCGCAAAGACGAGAATAAATCGCGAAGGTGTGCCATGGAGATGTTTGTTGATGTGAGATATATTTTTGTTAGTGCCTGTTAGCGTTACGAGCTCAGCATGTAACTTGCAGGGAACTCGAGGGAGCTTGACTGAAACATAATTTTTTTCAATAGTAATGGTAATGATCATGATCATGACGATTTTCGGTCATTATCATGATCATTACGAAACCAAGACGTGATGTGACAACATTACGTCAAATTATTGATTTAGAAGTACCTTTCTCCCCAACAGAAAAGTAATAACGCCTGAGAAGGTGTAAAATAAAACCTCCGAAACGACATCTGCTCTACATACGTACACTAGTACACCGTGTGATCAAAACAGTGGGAGTCAACCATTTTGATAATGATAATGATCATGAGCGAAAGATTGACAACCCCTACTGAAAGCCCTTCCCAAACATACTTTCCAGCAGTTATAAGCCATTGCTTGTAGGGCACTTTAGCCTCCCATATGTCACAGTTGCTTTTCCCGGAATCATCAGTTGATTCCTCAGCAGAACTGTGTCACTTGAAGTGGGCCATTCGCCACAGACAAGGCTAGATTTTTGGTGACTACCCACACAAGGGAGTACATTTTTAGACAACTCCGGAATACTGTGCTGTCCCCTCTGACATTACTATCATTCGGTGGATCATTGGGTTGTGCTGCCGTAATTATTCCAACCTCTAAGCAGTCTTCATAATTTAATCACAGGTGCAAGCAGACCTGTGCAACCATGCAGGGCATTCGACTGCACTACACCTCTTGCCCATGCGTCACACAAAAAGTCCAAGTCCAATAATCCCTACCTACTCGTCCATGTCCTGTAATGTCCGAGCTACATGGTCACACACACACGTGACACCTCGACGTCCACATTGACCAACATCACTGATGCAGCTTGATTCACTAGTATTCGGAGATGTTCCCCTAGCATGAGAGACACAAAATAATCACATGACTCTGTAAACAATAAAAACGATAAAAAGAGTAATTTTAGTGTTACAAATCAAGTTCTGCTCCAAAGAGAATCTAGATGTACAACCCATTCTTATCCACGTCTCTCAAGCGAGCCACGATTACATAAGACGCCAGTCCACTAATCAATCAAATACGTTCCTCACTGAATGTAACCGCTGTTCGCATACTTGTGCAAGGTCTCAACAATAGGAAAGAAGAACAGCGGTGTCTCATCAACAACTCCTTGCTTACTGACGAACTCTTGAATCGCAAATCCCACCACAGCAATCATCGCTAGCCTCCCATTCTTGATTTCCGCAGTCTGCATCCACTTCTGCCCCTCCTCGTTCTCAGGATATCCTAATCGCAAGCCGAAGTCTCCTGGAAGGTACATGTCCTTCTCCGCTTTTGTGCGTAGCGTCCCAATAACGTCAATAAGGGCGGCAACTCCCAAGCAGCCAACCCAATAGGCAGGGCTGATCTTGCCCAACCCACCGTTTAAAAGAGAGGGCACACGATCACTTGAGTCCAAGACAGGTGCCATGTTGAACGCAGCAGCAATCTTTTTGTCAAATACCTCGCTAAGTGGCCAGCCAGCAGCAGCGAGCATAGCTAAACGTGCATGTTTGACCTCTGCTTCGCGATAGTTGAGGAGAGAGGACGAAGATTTGGCGAAGTTGAGTGGGTCAAAGCCGACATCGCCCGCAAGCGAGCCGTCCAGGAACTGAGGACGAGGCATGAACGGGAGGGAAGCCGAGTTCGCCGCAAGTGCTGCTGCTGTTGATTGAGCTACAGGAGCCTCTTCCACGGGCGAGGTCACTTCTTCAGGTGCCTCGGTTGAGAAGATGGATGTCGACTTGAGTACTTTATTCGTTTGGATGGGAGCAAATCCAGATGTGGATGCAGCAAGAAGGGCGAAAGCGAAGGCAAGTGATTTCATCATGTTTGTGTTTTGTTTGTAGATGTATGTTTCTGTCGTTGTCAGCTACGAATGTTGGATTCTGTTTTTATGTGAGAATTGGGGATCTCATCAGGATCACATTTCGTCGACATGACAAGCAAGCAAAGCGAGAGCATTAATATATGAGAATTCATGAATTCACATTGTATCTCGGATGAGTCAGCGATGAGTCATTAATAATCATTGTCTGACAGATCATTCGAAAGAGCGAGGCAGGGGCTCCATGAATCATCGTGCTTCATCCATTTGTCTCTCCATGTAATTGGCGTAGAAATCGATGAGAAATCAGAGTCACTCAGAACTCACTCAGAATCAGGCAAGAATCCTTCAAGAATCCATCTCACAGCTCAGCGACGCGTCATCGCGACGATTGTGGTACGATATCCCCGGTCCACCTAAAATCAACAAATACATGAAATAGCATATTTTGGCTCATTACCCATTCGACCCTCAAAACATAGTTTAGTTGGTGTTAAAACGGAAAATGGCCTATTTTGGCTGGCATGGTAGGAATGGAAAAGTGACTGAAATGTCCAATCCAAGGCTTAAGAAACCTTGCAATACGTCTCAGGAGTGTTGCGCTCCTTTTGGCTATCCAGTTTTCAGTATTGCCCGGTCTACAGGCTGTTGTGTGAAAAAAGTCAATTCATGATTTGTGACTATTTCATACTAATTCCTAGTAATAATCCTACAGCGGCGAAATTTCATGGTTCGCGCCAAAATTGTGATGGCCCATGTGACAACAGGCTGAGCCTGCCAAGAAGCACACGAGCCTCACACCAGCCACATCAAGATCACGAATATTCAATTCCAAGACTTCCCCATTTCACATGATTCCACGTCCACGATAGTATACTTTTCCCGGGATAGTCGCAAGTCGTCGCGGCCCCCAGCAATCGGACGTACTCTCCACGCAGCAACCCCAATCGATCCTCAAAAGCTCCTCCACCAACAACCTCCTCACCAAACGATTAGGCAAAAACTGCAGCATCGAATCCCGCGACGGAGTCCCCATCATCACGTCATCGGGAGCCGACGACTTCTCGCCCAGTCTCGGGCAGGGCGGCACCACCGCCAGCGGCAAGAGCAAGAAGGAAAAGAGGAGCAAAACCTGTCCCTCCACCAAATCGTCTGCGTCTGGAGGAGCACCGAGGTACGATTGGCTGGATATTGAAACTGCCGCGGCGATCAAAGTCCAGAGCATCTATCGAAGGAATAAAGCCTTGAAATATCTCGAGGACAATGGTATGTCGACCGCAGGAATGAGGAATCAACGCAGGAAGCGCATGGCCAGAATGGCCAAGATGTAGTTGGAGGATGTGCCGTTCCCCTTTAATTTGTTTGGTGTGAGATTCCTCTTTGGGGATGCCACCCTTGAGGATGAGAAGGACACGAACTTGCTGGAGAAGAAGAGGCAGGAGAAGAAGAAAGTTGAGTTGGAATTGGAGGATGCAAAGAAGAGGAAGTTTCGAATGAGGAAGAAGGGGAGTCAGCATTTGGAGGAGGGGATTGAGGTCGTTGAGAGTTTTGAAGAGCATAGTGTCTAGCGGTGAAACAACTGTAGGAGCATTGTGAATGCTTGTGTGACATCTGGGGCAGAGTTAGTATGTCTTAAATAACTAGTAATTTGTGTGGCGAAAAAAAGAAGGCATAGTTTAGTCACCTTTCTTCTAAAACCAACTAATACATGAAATAAGCCGTTTTGGGCCAAAAGCGAAGGTGTTTTGGAGCGATCGCCAGGGATCAATATTCACTTTTGAGAGTGGGATTTTGATACTCACCAATGGTATTGCTTCTGAACTAAATGTCTGACAACTTGGTCGGCCTTTGCGGCACCCTCGTAAGCTTTTTTTTGGATTTCAAAATTACAGTGAGCTGCGTCACCGTAAATATTTTGGACCGGGGATATGGTATGGTACAATACCTACTATTGAAGACATAGGAATCGTGCGATTAATTGCAAAACAATTGTGACCAATGGATTCAGACCTTTTTTGGATAATTAGTACAATTGCAGAATATTTGTACTATTGCAGATTATTTGTACAATTGCAGATTATTAGATCCTGTACTATTCCTACGTGAGAATCAGCTAGATTTCTGGAGGATTGGAGGATTTCTAGTGGATTCGTAGATAATGGGTGGCTGCAGTAATTCATCTAGCTGTTCAAACGTTCAGATAACCAGTTCTGAATGTAATATTTAGAAACATTTTGGAAGGTGTTTGGAATGGCAATTTAAACTGTCGTGCCGTAAAAAATTTAGTTCTAAATCGTTCCAGACCACTTTTTTAGCCAAATTTACATGTAATTCAGCGAAATGCGGTACACAATTTTCTGGTGCGCTCAGCTTTTCTGCCATCCCAGCACATCAACCGCTCATTAATTGCAAGCGCTCCCGTATTTGTAAGCTCTCCATCGCAATAATCTCATTACTGTTCAGCATGATTGTCTCACCTCAAACTCCACCCAACATGCAGAGGCAGCAGTTCATTGCTGTCTTGTTCCTGGTATGCCTTGCTTGTTATAGCAACAGCATTCATGAGCACAAGTTCCTCTTGAGGTGATCAATCTTACCTCCGAATATGGCTCTGTGACATCATCTGATGCATCACGGTGATCCATCATCATTCCTTATGCTGACGTGTTTGACCCGAGAAGCCTTCATCCAACTTCACGATCTACTGAAACCTCCCGGACATCCTGACTTACCACCAGGTAAAGGTCGCAAATGGTCTCTGCCCTCCCACGCACACTTAGGGCTCATGCTTTTTTATTTGGGCAGTACAATGCCCTACAAGCATTTATGTTTGATTTTTGGCATCACACCCTCTGTATGTTCTCGCGTTCTTTGCAACATGTTGAGACTTACGGTCAGGTGTTTGCGTGATCACCCATTAGCAAGAATTAAATTCCCTTCACCAGAAAAAATGCAACAATTCGCCGTGATGGTAAATTGGAGAGAGCCATCAATCGTTGATGTTATTGGGTTTATGGACGGCGTTTCCTTCACATCTGAATGCACCAGTGAACGTGTCACACAGAATGCATTTTGCTGTGGGTATGATTGCGACACCATGGTGAATAATGTGTTTGCGTACGGACCTGATGGAAAGATCTTCTTTGCTGCAATTAACTTTCCTGGTAGTTGGGGAGATGGAACGCTCACTCAAGGGTTCTTTCCTTTTATTAAGAGCAGGAAAGGGGATTACAAGATATGCATCGACAAAGGGTTTCCACGAAGTGGAGATGCATACAACACACTAGTGGGACCCCTTAGCGAACATACAGCAAGACGACTTCATCCTATGGTTTGTGATTACCTTCTTTGTGTTAGTAACATGTATACCTCGCTTAGGCAGGCAAGTGAGTGGGGTATGTGAGGTATGCAAGGTTCCTTCCCACATTGCAAAAAGCGGTTGCCAACAGACTGTAAAAAAAGGAAACCTGTCCTTGAGTCGATAATCTTAGTACATAACTTTCATACAGATATTGTTGGTTCGAACCAGATCAAAACTGTTTTTGATCCTATATACGAGCGATACATTAATCTTGAGGGTTATGATCGCATTGGTCAGTATTATCTTCGCCCCGAAGATTTCGAAGACACCGATGACAAAAGCGAAGAGTAGTAATTAATTTATAGTAATTATTAACTACATTGATAATAAATAAATAAATTAATTACTTCTTGGTCACTCTTAATATTAATTAATCGATGCACAAAGTTAATACTAATTTCATTTTTACATAGACAATAATTTCAATCCATCACTATTCACTGCTGTCACTGTCACTACTACTATCTCCAATTGATTCAATGTCCACACTCTTATGCTTTCCTGTCATCCGACGACTTAAACAATTTCCTAAGCATTTTGTCAGATTTCTTTGCACGTTTCTCCATTGATTGAAGCTGTGACTGAAATGATTGCTGGAATTGTTGCATCTGCATCTGTTGCATCTGTTGAAATTGGTACATCTGCTGTTGTGATGCCATCTGTTGCTGCATCACCATCATCATTGACACTCCTACCATTTCTTGCTTCGTTGCGGTTATCGACACCATTTTCAAAACATGCCGCAATCTTATCAATAGTCTTTATAACAGATCCTCTCTCATGATTTGTTGAGTTCTTGGTCTTCTCAGACTTACCAGCTTTTGTCTTCTTAGACTTCTTCTTGGTGGTGGTGGAATTATTGGCAGAGGACTGATTGACTGAAGTACGGAGGACTTGTCCATTGGTTGTGGCGAGGGCCTCTATATTTCTGACAGCAGCAGCGGATGCCGGCTTGTTGGAGTTACCGAGAACGGACATGTTCTTTTGGACACTGAGACCAGAGATGTCGATGTCGCCTGGGGGCTGAGTGCTATCCACAGGAGGAATGGTTGGGTCGATGACGGTTGCCTCGTCAACTGTAGGAGGAATGGTTGGGACGATGTTGGTTTCTTTGGCTGCAGGGACAGACTCGTTGCTTGTGGCGCTAAGTCCACTTACAGACTCATTGTCATCGTCTTCCTCGTTGCTCTCTTCTTCAGAATCTTCAGCTGAAGATGCACCGAGAATGCCAGAACTTGTTTTGCGACGAATGGGACGGCCGATCTCGATGCATCGGCTGACACGGTCAGCCATGTCTCCTGATGCACCTGTGGGTTTTTTAAAGTTTTCGCACAAATTACTAACCCACTTGTTGTTGAGATCCTTGGGAGAAAGAGATTCTCTTCACCCGACTCTTCTTTATATGCGATCACAACTAAGCGCCACACTTCCACGCCGTTGGGAAGAATCCTCTCGACGATTGGGATGTGGATGGTGTTTTGGTAGTTCGATTTCCCGGGCTTACGGCCGCCACGGGGCCTGCATTGAGGAAGGCTGTTGTTGTTGTCCCCAGCCATGACGCGGTAAAAAAACTATGGCACAAGAAGAGAGAATGACTGTGTTTGGATGTTTAGAAGGAAAATCAAAACTTGGAAAAAAACGCCTTGGCCGGCCACGGCCTTTTTTTTCTAAAGATTAGACAAAAAAACACAGAAATCGGAGTTTAGAAGAGATTTGGAAGCAATTTAGCGGTTCCAAATATTTGGTTACTTGACCGTTTGAACAGCTAGATGAATTACGACAGCCACCCAATATGTACTATTGCAGATAATTCGTACAATTGCCGCAATCGCGGATCTTTTTGCTCATGTGCAAACAGTCGTGCGGGTATAAAAATACATGTGCAAACATATATTAATATGAAGATTTTCCCGCAAAATCAAGGATTTCCTTATCCTTCATTACCATACCGTATCTGCTTTCATCTTGTCAGCGGTGCAATACAATATAGAGGGGTATGGTACAATACAGGTACAATACCATACTCGATGCAATAGCATGCAACCGCAGGCATGGCGGGAATTCAAGTGTTGTGTGAAAATAGCACTAATAAATCCTTTAGACACTAATAACTACTGATAGGGCTTACAAAGATTTAGAAGTATCTACTGAATTTCTCTACAAACATTCATGTTCTCAAATAGTCATACCACTACCCATAGAAGAATCATCACCATCCACCAACTGTGACACGGAGAGTGAGACAGCTTTCATCTTCTTCACTTTACCCTTCGCAACCTCACGTTGCTTCTCACCCTCAAGCTTAAACTCCACCTTCATCTGCATCACAGGGATGTCAGCAGTTTCTTGAGCCAATACTTCTCTAGGTATACCAGTAATAGGGTCTTCTCTAACTCGTGGAATATCCATCTCAAAAGGGACAGTATGATCTGTAGGATAGTGACGAAAGTGCACGCTGTAGGGTTGCCCAACACACTTCATGGGGAAAGGAACTTCCATGGGTGTATCGGGCCAAATCTTCCCATCAAGAAACTGTCCCTTATGTTCCCTGCGAATTAGCTGGGTGGTATTAGCATGGGCAACAGCTTCAGAAGAATTCTTGTCATAGACCACTCGATCAGATTCCTTGTCAGCCTTGAAGTGGGCATGAGACCCAACAAACCAGTAGTTAGCCCTATAGAACAAGACCTTGGTACCACAGTTCGAAAGATCAATTCGAATCATGTCTTCCGGAACAGGATTCATGAAAACCTCTCCAAGAACAACATAGACATCACTCTTGACGTACCGATGGACCTCATAGGGATCCAATACCGTGAACGAGTACCGCTTGTTCTCTAGGGTCGCTCCCTCAAGACCACCGATGAGGTCATTGATCACGTCACGGACAGGAGACTTAGAGGCAGATGGTCCAGCCTTCTTATTGGCAGGAGTCTTCTTTGTAGTCTTCTTTGGTGGCATCGTGTCTTCCTCTTCTTCTTCAGCCGAGTCTTTAGCTTCCTCGGTGATGTCTTCCATCTTCACTCTCAGTCTCTTCACGAGATGCTGCTTCAGCTGAAACAAAACTGTAAGTCACAAGATGATGTAGTGTAAACACATATCTATGCTGTAAATTGACTCACTGTTCCTGCCGTTTATGGCTTGACCGATCCGGTATTTGGCAACGGTGGCTTTCCAGGATCGGGCCAATACTTCTCGCGGATCTGCTTGATGTACTTGGGGTCGTCGACATTCATGTTGATTTTGCATTGGTGAACCTTTTCGAGGAAGTCAGCTTTGTGGCCCTCCCCCCACTTATCCGCTTTGGGAGGCATGCTCGATCGATTTATGATGCTCTGAGCAGTGGTGCTTTGGCAGCACCATTTTTAGTTGCGTGGTGTGGTTAGTTGTGTTGGTGCGACTGAATTGGTGCATGAACAAAAGAATCCGTTATTTTCACATTATGTGGTTATTTTCACATTTTGAATATAACGTAATCTGTAGAAAATAACGTTGCTGTGAGAATATTACGTAATAATTTATGTTATTTTCTCACGACTAGGTTATTTTCTCATGACTAGGTTATTTTCACAACACCATAGTAAATAAGATGGTAAATAATTGTTATTTTCACACGATTACGTCATTTTCACAATCTAATGTTATTTTCACATTGTGAAAATAACGCGAGCTTAATGAAAATATCAGCCTAGATGTCGTTATTTTCACAAGCTAGCGTTATTTTCACAAGAAAGAGTCATTCACGAAGGAAACATGTGTTTCCAAAAAGACTTGATGGCTCGCTCCTGATTTCAGTCGCACTTTCATACACTATAAATACGGTGGGTTGAATATGGTACCATACAGGACAACCTATCACCAAAATTGCTCGTTGTTGCCAACCGCCGGGCAACCACAACACGCCGCAACAATTTCACCACCCCAACCAACCACTTCACCACCCAACATCCACCCAACTCAACCCGCCCGTGCCATGGATGAACCTGCACCAAAGCCTTCCATGCCATCTGCAAGTTCTGATACCAACGAGCTCTACCGGCTTGCCCGAGCCATTCAACATTGCTCTGGCCAGTCTAAGGCCTCATTGCAACAGAAGATCGTCGCTTCTGTGAGTACTTTGGAGTGAGCGTGATTGTTGCTCTTGCTGCATGGAGGCTCTTGGTAAAACACGACCTCCTTCCTGACAAGACCGAGGTTGGTGTGGCATCACCCAAGCATATGCTTTGGGCAATGTGCTTCCTCAAGTGCTATCCCAGAACCGGAGAGGGGTGTGGAGAAAGCCAGGGGTTCGACAAGAAAGAACAGTGCCGTCACCCCAAGACATGGAGGAAGTATATCTGGCAGATGATATACTTTCTCTCTGACCTTGAGAGCATTGTGGTAAGTCATTTTACTGGCCAAATAAATTCAATATGATGCACAACAATCTCTCACTTACCAATTCTTCAGATTTGCTTTGATGAAAGAGGATGGATACCACTCATGACACTCACCTTAGTGTCGATGGGACAGATTGTCGCATTTGCCAGCAGAAGGATGGGAAGATGTTCGCATCGCACAAATTCAACAAAATGTCTGGTGTTAGGTATGAAGTGGGAGTTGCAATTCAGTCTGGGTTCATTGCTTGGATCAATGGTCCTTTCCCTTGTGGATTTTGGCCGGACATTACAATCTACCGACATACACTGCAAAAGTGGCTTCCTCCTGGAGAGCGTTGCGAGGCAGATGATGGGTATGTTGGAGAATCTCCACATTCCATCAAATGCCCATGTGCTGTGATGGCTCATCCTCAAGTGCAGGACAGGATGAGGGTAATTGTATGGCGTCTTCATGAGATTGCCAATGAGCGTCTCAAATCTTTTCCATTTTGTCTGAACCTTTCCGTCATGACCTCACACAGCATGGGTATGTCTTCCGTGCTTGTGCTTCCCTAGTTCAACTTTCAATTGAACATGGGGATCCACTATTTCCGTGAACTATAACCCAAATGTAGGAATTTAACAAGTTTTTAATGTGATTTTTGGACTCTTATTATTTTGACTCAAACTGTACTATGTGAAAATTACATTAGGAATAACATTTTTCCCTCAACCCTGCAGGGAACACGTTTCACATTACTCATGCACGTATGTATGAAACCTATGCAAAACAGTATCCAGCATCACCATGCATGAAAAGGTACCATAAGTTACCTTTATCGCCAAAAGCATACAGACAGTATACCAACAGTGCACCGGCAGTGTAGCAACAACACACCACCATCCATTCACCCCAGGCAATGGTTGACTCTAGAAGAAGTGCCAGCAGTGGTAGTGGTCAAAGTGTTGGCTGCGGTATGTTGTCTCTTACTACATACAGCTTACCAACAGCACACCAACGTGTACCATGCAAACTACAAACACTCTCTTGCTTCCTTCAAGGTAATCTTCAGTCATGCACTTTTTTGGCCCCATGTGATACGTATAGTATGTACACAGTTTAGTGTAAAATGAAAGCCCCCAGTCCCAGGCAATGTGAGAGACAAAAATAAGTCTGTACAAGTATAACATACAGAACATGTGGGATATAAGAGCCGCCTTTATAATAAGAACTACCGGGCTAAAGTTTGAACCTTTGTCTTTTCACCCTATTAACTCACTCTTATGAATCTACATGCCTGTTTCTTGGTTCCCCATTACAACAGCATCCACTCATATGTGTCACTCTTCATTACTCCATATGGTTGCTTATCAGCATCAAATCTCTCATATCTCACCATACATCACATAAACATAAAATCAGCAACACATCACAAACAAATCCACCAGCAAAAATGACACGAAAAACACACCATGCCCTGTGCCTCAGGGGTACTGGAGTAAAATAACAGAAACGTTAATTTTCACTGAGTTGAAAAGCAATACTTTGCTCGAACCATAGAACAAAAGGAATCTTTCACATTTTTATGGTTCAGTACAAATTTATGCCCAACTGACTTCTCTGCCAAAAACTTTTTGTTTAATATTGCTAGGCCCCATTGGAAACCATTCCAGTTTGAAACTGGGCATGGGCACACTTTTGTACCCAGCGTCAAAACAGGGACGTTTTTGTCCACAAATTAGGACTTAAATTCTCATGACCTGGGTGGCAATTGTGAGACAATGCTTCTTCTTCGAGGTAAAGGATAAGTTAAGTAGAATTTGGTATCTTATTCTTTGGTAGGCTATATGGCCAAGATATGCTTTCATCTCCACATCACACTTGTTAACCTTGGGTGATTCAACAACTTTGTCAACAAGCGATCAAGTGCCTTGGACAATCAAGTGAGCCAACACATGCTAGACCGTCTATATATGCTTATAGGTTACTATGTACCCAGTAGTGAGATGCTCGAAGATTTTTATATTTTATATTTTCATTTCAAGTTTTTGTGAATGTTTGCAACAGAAGACACTTTCAGCTTTCCGGGTGTACATTCAGAAAGAATTTGCCAAGCGCACGAGACATGACAAACAAACGGCAAAGGCATCAGGTTGCAGACTTGCAAATGCCACCGCCGACGAGGAAGCTGAACTCAACGCCTTGGCCATGGCAGAAATTGTCAATGCAGTCATGGCACAGAACAATGTGCAAATGGAAAAGATGATGGACATGTTCAAGGCCTCTCTTGAAGCCCTGACAAACAAACAAACAAACAAACAAACAAACAAACAAACAAACAAACAAACAAACAAACAAACAAACAAACAAACAAACAAACAAACAAACAAACAAACAAACAAACAAACAAACAAACAAACAAACAAACAAACAAACAAACAAACAAACAAACAAACAAACAAACAAACAAACAAACAAACAAACAAACAAACAAACAAACAAACAAACAAACAAACAAACAAACAAACAAACAAACAAACAAACAAACAAACAAACAAACAAACAAACAAACAAACAAACAAACAAACAGACAGGTACACAATCGGGAACACAATCTCCCATACAAAAATGTCCTCACAGCAACCTTTGCCATCCCAAGCCCGACAACTGTTGGGAACTTGAAAAGAATGCATCGAAACGTCCTAAGAATTGGAAACCAGTTGCCGAACGCAAAAAGAAGGCAGGAGACCACAAGAAGGACGAATGATAGTGTGGGGAGGAGAAGTCTGACATAGGCCAATTATCTACCTTAACTGGTAAACCCAAAGAGGTTCCAGGTGGAACCTCCAATGGTCCTCTTCCCTTTGTGTAACACAAAGGAAGTATAATAGTCATAAGATATTGTTTCTGAGAAACAATATTCAAAAGACAATTTCTTTCTTGAGAAACACCCATATACATTCTAGGTGTTTCTTGGACAAAATATCCAAGAGAGGATTTCTTTCTCAGAAACCTTCTCATGGGACAGTTCCTGTTGGCAGTTGAGAGAAAAGGAGCAGTCATGGAACTGCCCTAAATTACCTCAATCTCTAACAGGATCACCTGTGCTTGGTGATGCATGGATTACCTAGTGTACCATGCAATACCTATTTCAGTAGTGTAACTCTCATAAATAAAATCTTTCAACAACATGTATCTACCCGTTTACTACATAGTAACAACTACAGCAAAAGCGGCTTAGGTCACTATCAATTGATAGCCTTCGCGCAACCAGAACGGAGCGTCTGTCCGTCGTTCCACCAACCATCATCCATCAGCTGTTGTCGGTGGTTGACCATGGTAGGTTCGTCTGTCCGTCGTCCCTTGTTGCTCGAAGCCGTCCAATACACTTGGTGTGTTCCATGTGGCGCAACTTGTGCTGCCTGACCCCAAGAGTAGCAATATTGCCACAGCTGAGCCCCGAGTCACGTACTCAGCCAGTTGAAGTGAGTTTACTCACAGGCCGGCATGTGTTTTTTTAAACAAGTAGCCAAGAACAATTGCCCTGAATGTCAGTGAGGACTAGATCCCACTTGACACGGGTATACTCCGCTTTGTTAGCAGAGTGCGCATGTAGCACTAAGTGCACTTGCCGTAAAAAAAGACCACTTGTGACGTATCATACGCACTTGTGGCACGAATGCTTACGTGCCTATTAGGTAGTAGCAGCCCCTCATTAAAAATGAGGAGGCAATAAACATAAATGCCTCGGTTTATTTTTTATCCGAATGAGCAATATGTGTGTAGTCTATTTTTAGACCTAAAAACACGATTAGACTTAAAATTAGTCCGTACCCGTGATCACATGCAGATGCAGTGACACCACGGAGTACTAAGTACTTATAGCCTTAGGGCAGTACAAAAAAAAATCTTCTAGGGCATAAAATGACCCTATGAAGAATCGTATGGCCTCTAAGGCCTAAAAAGCTTGCTCGTGACCCCCGAGAGGTTTCGGTCACTTGAAAGACTCGCGACTCCCCTGGAAGTTTGCGGTTCTCAGGTTTCCAATGTGTAAGACACATCCTAAAGGGAAAATGAGCGCGCGGGGCGTAGTCCCACGATCGTGGATCAGCCCCATTCACATGGGAGCGCGTCACGGCACAGCCCATTTCACAAAACGTATCGCGACACAGCCCTCGCGATCACGATCTGAAAAAAACGACCACATATCATTTGTCCTAGACTCGCTGGGCTCAGCCCACGTGCGCGATGGACCAGCCTAGGAGCGAACATTGTTCTACTCCTCACATGGGCATAGGAGCGCAATATATTGCCGCATCCCGGTCAAAGCGTCAGAGTGGCGCGGAGTATTGTCTCCCAGTCCCAGCACGCATGGGGCAAGAAGGACCCATAAAAGCGACTACGTGTCGTGCCCCAGAAACACTCTTAGCAAAATTCTTGCGAATCTCCGATTTGCGTAAGAATGCTGCATACTTTTTGCGGTTTTTGTCAGGAAAACACGCAACTTGTTGATTTATTTCTTGAATCCAAGCAAAAAAAAGTGAGAAAAGTCCACAAAAGTGAGAATTCTTCTCATGTGGTATCCCTTTCATGCATATAAGCTACCGAGCTTAGCAAAAAGAAAGAAAAGCTAGTTGGCTGTGAATAGCCCCTGCACTTCCTCTGGTCCGAGGAAAATAGAATTTAGAGCCGAAAATATAAATTCGAAATTATTTAATTTTTAATTAAAGAGCTCGTTAGATTGATCAAAATTCTACTGTCACGTTAAAATAACCTGATATTCAAATACCTTGCTACATGTAAAAATAAAACAAAAATGCCAAGAAATCTTCTGGCATCATGAATTGTTTTCTCAAGAAGATGAACTCTTCTCCCACGTTGAGAAATGTACACATGTGCCATGTTGCACTATTAACAAGCAATGGTATCAAAAAAGCAACTGGAAATCAAACCATGTTGGGTTTGAACCCCTGACAAGGTGTTGCTACAGTAACAGTGAAAGCAAGAAGGACGTAGTTCCAAGCTTCCCCATGTTCCAAAATTAGGAACATCCATATGTTTTCCTTACCCAGCTAGGCAGGTGTCAAGCTCTTGGCGCACGCAGGATGGGTTCTTCCTACTCAAAAGGAAGGGCAAAGTCACACGATGTTTTTATTGCACAAGCATTAAATTCCTGTCAAAACACACTTTTCTGAGTACATGTTACCCAGAGTGACTAAGCCAGCATATGACCTCAGTCTTTGACAAATGCAAGAACTGAGCTTGAATTGTTCTAGATTTTCGAACAAATAACAACATAAAATATGTTAAGATCAATTTTACCTTGCCAGTGATAATTGATGCAAAGTCTGCAAAAATCTGTGAACCAGAGTTGAAACAAAACCTGGACACAACATACCATGCACATAGCTAACCACTTAAGTGCAGGACTCTTCTTGAGCAAAAATACTCATGATCACAGAGCTAACCACTCCTGTGAAAAACTCCTCTGGGGGTTGAGTAAAATAGCAGACCTTCCAAGCTGTGTCAAAATAAAAGAAAAAGACACACACTTACACTACAAACTCAATTTCATACACGTTACTGAGGTTTCTCATGACAAGAGAAACTGTTTGATGAAGTTCAGTGTGTTGGAAGAACGTGCCTGTTTACCTCTACTTTTTGAACGAGGTAGGTTTACAGCCTATAAAGACAGAGCACAACCAGTCCAAAAGTCAAGTAAAAACAACGAGGACAATTTACCTTGGCGACTGGAGGGTTTCATTGACAGCCGTCGTCAGAACTGGCTGTACAAAGACAGAACACCCAAACAAACATAAATTACTGTAAATCAAAAAGTGATTCTTAAAATAAGATTGGGACAAAAAGTTAGGAAAACTGTCTAAACTCAAAAGAATCCTTACAGTACTGTAGATGTTGCTATGTTCAACTCTGCAAACACCATAAGACTTCATGAAAAGTCAACAAATCATAGACTAGATACTGACGCATCTAGAACCCGTTCATGACTAGAAACACTGAAGAAGGTTATACCTACTCAGAGCTAGCAATAACAATCATGGGTTTTCCATGTGCCTCACAAGCACATTCAATGGAGTCAATGATGGCCATACTGTTCTCAATAGAACTCATTTGGAGTAATATGATATTCTCCAAAGGCTAGCTTGAGAGTCCACCTTAAACAAGGTTAGGATGGACTTACCAAGCAGTGAGTAAAGGTTTGCATGACAAACCAATACACAACATCTCTGCACAAAGACAACAAGGGCTTAATAACAGACCCAAAGTCTTCGCATGGCAAAAGCACCATGCTTACAAACAGATGAAAACTCGCTAAAACATTCGCCCATACAGGGAACTCACACGATACTGGGTGGTCCAGTACAAGGGAGAACCTTGGGTAAGACAATGTGATTGTCTCGCCTCACTCACAACTGGAATTGTAGAGGAGGAGGTACACCGTACACAAAAAGAGACACATTAATGTTAGACATTTGTTACCACAACAAGTCTAGAGCAACACCAACTCAGGTTGGGTATGCTCGCATTCTAGTACAGCTTGCTGAACTTAGAGTGCATATAATACACAGAATAAGAGAAAATGAATCCTTGACCATGATTAACATCATTGGATTCAACACTGTGTCTTACTAGATAATGGTCTCACTGAGACTCAATGACTAGTACTTGATTCTCTTGTGAGAACTTCTGATGGTTTACCTTCAGAATTATCTATGGAGAACACACATGGTGTCCATAAGGAAGGACTCTTAGAGTCACCGAAATACGTGGGTCTTTTTGCTAAAGACAACGGGATGACCATAGGTAGTGCACATACATGTTGCACAACAAACCATAAAATAAGCCTCATGATCATATGAGCACAACAACACAAAGGATCCACAACCTTTGTTCTTGTAAAACCACAGCATATAGAATTGTGAGTATCCCTAGTTAAACAGGAATATCATCTCACACAAAAGGATAAGTCAAACATGAACATCTCTACTGAGAGACATGTAGCACCTTGTTGGCATGCAATGCAAAACAAATGCAACACAAGCAGCCATACACAGAAATGCAGTAGCGCTTCACTAGCTTAGACAAATCCAAAGAGAAACACAACTATTACGTTGTCAACATATCATGGAAAGTTCACTTCTCCATGATGCTCGCTGTGAAGTCACAATATGGTTCCATAAACCATAAGATTATAGTCAACAACTGTCTTACAAAATATAAAAATTTGTACGCACATGCACATTTAAATATGTTGCAATGTCATTACCACCAACAAAAGAGTTATACATGTACAGACCTCCCTCGAGGATCCTTGCTACAAAATACAAAAGGATATCATAAACACTGAATCCGTACTCTTCATGGTACAAAAAGACATAGACGTTGATGCTTGGACCTTCCCATGATTATAGTCAATACATTATGTATGACTTGACATTGTTCACTTGCGGTAGCTGACCCTTTGGGCAACTATTCCCATGGATACACAGGGGTGACAGAGCAAATAGAAGGACAATATACCAACACAAAGGATTGCAGAAGATAACAAACAGAATATCTGTACTATCAGCACCTTCGTACCTAGACCTGGTTCAATATCCACATTGTACACAAATTGTGACAATTAAGGTGCAGTTTCAACACTCCACTTTCGGACCATATGCATTTCATTTGGCTTCCCAGTGTAAGTCAACCAGAGTCTTCAAATATCAAAACCCAAAAAGTGAATTACTATCTAGAGTTCAACATCAACCAAATCATGGAGATGCTTGGCCTGCTGTACCAATCATGGTCTTGTCAGCAGCTTCTAGTGGCACAATGTTTACCTAAACAAACACTCAGATGCCATTCACTCATACCTACTATGCAGTGCCTATCGCCTAATTGTAGTGTAGCAATCATAAGATGGAATTGTTGTTCGGCATTCCACTTTTGTACACACAGACAAAATCAATAGGAGACACCAGGCAACACCAAACCGACCCCAAATTATCCTCATAAATTTATGGTCACATGGTCCGTGGAAAGCAATGCTTAGTAAACAAAGGTATTTTACCCCGCACAAATATTCAGTCGGTATACCAGTGATAATTGGACTATCACAGACAGTATACGATAAGACAATCAGGGTTACACGCGGAAGTAAGTCAGAATATAAGTTTGACTTAGGAGAGTACAATCAAACCAGCTTTATCATAAGCCATGACAAATCTCCCTCTCCACATGAACTTACACTTCATATACTACATAAAATAATATGTAGGTACAAATCGTCACAGGCAGCTTGCACATTTTTAACCTCAACAAGAACGGTTTTTCTGCAAGTCTGGCTCATATTCGATTTTTTCCTCACCGAGGTTTTACTTTTCCGCGAGCCACGCTAATTCTCCAATCGTGGGGGTGAGTGACATAGGCCAATTATCTACCTTAACTGGTAAACCCAAAGAGGTTCCAGGTGGAACCTCCAATGGTCCTCTTCCTTTGTGTTACACAAAGGAAGTATAATAGTCATAAGATATTGTTTCTGAGAAACAATATTCAAAAGACAATTTCTTTCTTGAGAAACACCCATATACATTCTAGGTGTTTCTTGGACAAAATATCCAAGAGAGGATTTCTTTCTCAGAAACCTTCTCATGGGACAGTTCCTGTTGGCAGTTGAGAGAAAAGGAGCAGTCATGGAACTGCCCTAAATTACCTCAATCTCTAACAGGATCACCTGTGCTTGGTGATGCATGGATTACCTAGTGTACCATGCAATACCTATTTCAGTAGTGTAACTCTCATAAATAAAATCTTTCAACAACATGTATCTACCCGTTTACTACATAGTAACAACTACAGCAAAACGGCTTAGGTCAAAGTCATCTGAGCAATGGGGGCCGGGTAAGGTTGAACTCAATAAACTAACAACGTTTCCCTTACCTTTTCACCGCTGGACTCTCTCCTCCACCGCCGAATATCAAAGCCCAACACCATGTACGCAAGGGGGTTGATTGTAGCATTGCGGCATCACTCCCATCAAAAACAACGATGAAATGGACCCGACGCTTAGACCGATGGAGAATGCGACGGACAAATAAAGAAGCATTGTTAGATTCCGGAGCAACTAGTTCATTCGTGCAATCAGCGCAAGATGTGCAACTCACCGGAACGTCAAACAAACTCGTTAGAGCTGCCGATGGAGGACTCATGCCAGCACGCTCAACAGGACTTCTTGCCCTCACCAAATTACACGAAGGGGCACGGGAAGCGCTTGTGGTGCCTGGATTGAAACCAAAGGCATTAATGTGCGTTAGTCCACTTGCGAACAATGGATACACAACAATTTTTCATCCGTACCAACAAGGTGTCACTGTGCATGATGCTGACAGCTTTGATCTCACCTTAACGTCACCGCCCGTGCTCCAAGGGTGCAGAAACACGGCTGGGTTGTGGACAGTGCCACTAACGGATGAAGCCACAATCAGCCATAGCCTCAATGTTGACGAAGCAGCTCTGAGCGTATAAAACCTGCCGTCAACAAAAGAGGTCGTTAGACTTTTGCATGCAGCGCTAGGATTTCCAACAAAAGCAACACTACTTACGGCAGCCCACAATGGTAACCTTGTCACCTTCCCGAGCCTCACACCGGATAACATAAACAAACACTTTCCAGAGTCAGAGGAAACCCAAAAGGGGCATATGCGGCAGGCACAACAGGGTGTGCGTTCCACTAAAGTGCCAGACGAAGATTCAGTGTTAGAAAAGAAACCTAAACCGGGCGTCAAACACAAGGATGTCTACTTACGTGTCTTCGATGCAACACGGAAAACAATGTACACAGACCAATCTGGTCCATTCCCATGCAAATCCAGAAGGAACAACCAATATATCATGATAGCAGTCGAGTTAGATGGTAATTACATCGATGCCAAACCGTTACAAACACGAAAAGCTAAAGCACTTACTGACGCTTGTAAACAGATCTACCAATGATGGAAGGCCACGAGTGTCATCTGTCCAAATTGGCATGTTCTTGACAATGAGGCACGCGCAGAATTCAAACAGGCGATTAGTGAGAACAATTGACGCGTGGAACTAACCCCACCAGACATGCACAGACGAAACATCGCTGAAAAGGGAATGCAAACATTCAAAGGACATCTCAAGTCAGTATTGGCAGGGGTATCAGACGATTTTCCAATACGAGAATGGGACGAGCTCATTCCACAAACAGTGTTGACACTGAATTTACTCCGACAATTGAATGTTGCGCCAAACATATTGGCAGACGCATATCACCATGGCAGCTTCGATTACAATCGCATGCCCCTGGCCCCAATGGGCTGCGTAGTACAGTTCCACATCAAACCAGACAAATGCAAAACATGGGGCGAACACTCAATGGACGGATGGTACCTGAAGACATCTCCTGAACATTACCGGTGTCGCGACGTGTTTGTGAAGAAAACACAATCAAAACGAGTCACAGACACAGTATTTTTTAAACACAAATATATCACGCAGCCAGAAGTCAAGCCAGCCGATGTCATCATCAAGGCATACCACGATTTAAGGGCAGCGCTACAAGGCATAAAAAATACCGCTGACTCAAAACAAATGCAAACATTGGAAGACATTCAAGAACAACGCAGTCCAGGCAACAAGTTACAAATCAAACAGCAATTGCAGCGCCGACTTGCAAGGGTGGACAGCACAAACCGAGCAGTCTCCTGTCTCAGCCCGACCGACAACATCCAAGGGTGCAGTTCAAAGAGCCACAACATCCAAGGGTGCAGTTCGGAGAGCCAAGCACAGGTGAACCCACCACATGGATGATTGTCGCATCACCACGGGAGCAAGTTGTTACGTTGCCGCAGAAACCACAGACTAAGCCCATATCCATCCTCAAAGCCTCAACACACGCTGTACACGAAGACTCCATAGCTGCTAGAATCAAGGCACGCCAAGCCGCACAGTCTACCGCACCAAAGGTCGCAAAAGCTGATGACGAGTCCATAGCTGAACGGTTGTTGCGCCGCAAACGCCAAAACAAACAAGTCAAGGCAGCGTTTCCAGTTCTTGATCCAGAGACAGGCCAACTACTTGAGTACTGACAATTGTTACGCCATCCCAAATTCAAGGAGGCCTGGAACATATTGGCAGCAAATGAATTTGGAAGGTTAGCCCAGGGTATAAACGGACGAGTCAAAGCAACCGACACAATCAAATTCATACAGAAAGTGACATACCTTATGACCGACTAAAGAACGTCACTTACATCAAATTTGTGTGCCAAGTCCGAACTGAAAAGGTCGAACCTAATCAAACACGAGCAACATTTGGGGGCAACCTCATCCACTATCCCGACGATGTAGGCACTCCCGCCGCTGATCTCTTGCTAATTAAGATCTTCTTGAATAGTGTCATTTCGACAGACAGTGCACGATTCGCCACAGCAGACCTGTCCAATTTCTACCTATGCACCCCAATGCCAAGGCCAGAATTCGGCAGAGTCAAACTTAGTGACATACCTGAAGAAATCATTGATGAATACAATCTGCGTGAGATAACAACACCTGACAAATGGGTGTATTTCAGAGCAGACAAAACGCATTATGGCTTACCTCAAGCCGGGTCATTAAGCCATGACCTGCTAGAGAAACGGCTAAATAAAGAAGGTTATTTCAAGAGCTTGGTGGTACCTGGTTTATGGAAGCACAAAACCAGAAACAGCCAATTCGTCCTTGTAGTCGATGATTTTGGAATAAAGTACGTTAAACGAGAAGATCTTGACCACCTCGTGGCAGTCCTCAGGCGCCATTATGACGTCTCAGTCGATATCAATGGGAAGGAACTTTTCAAAATTGAGTTAGACTGGGATTATAAAAAGGGGGAGGTGCACTTATCAATGGAGCCTTACCTACAAAAGGCATTACACCAATTCGATAACTTGGTTCCCACAAAAAGACAGGACTCGCCCTATCTGCATGTTGAACCCAAATATGGTGCAAAGGTCTAATTCGTTGAGTACGACACTTCACCTGTAGTTGGAAAAGAAGGACAAACACATGTGCAGAAAGTCAATGGAAAATTTTTGTGGTACAGCAGGGCAGTCGATCCCACAACCCTCGTGCCCCTGAGTGCATTAGCGTCACAGCAAATGAAGCCAACACAAAATACCATGGACAAGGCACAACATTTTGAGCCCGCCGTCCTCACCTATTGAAAAAGCGACACGATCCTCGCAGTCCATAGCGACGTGGGGTATTTAAATGAAAACAGCACACGCAGCAGAGCGGGAGGGCACCACTTTCTTTCGGAGGACGTTCCCCTCCCCCCAAACAATGGAGCTATCCACAACATCACCGAAATCATAAAGGCCGTCATGTCATCAGCAGCGGAAGCCGAAACGGGGGAGTTATACATCAACGCACGCAAGGCAGTCGAGGAACGAAACATTATCAAAGAATTGGGGCACAAACAGCCGCCAACGCCCATACAAACCGACAACTCCACGGCCGAGGGTATCGTCAACAATCGTGTGCAGCCACAACACACAAAAGCCATGGACATGCGGTTCCACTGGCTTGTGGGACCACACAAATCAAAAACAATTCTGTTTTTATTGGCGCCCGGGCACAACAAACAGGGGGATTACTTTACCAAGCACCATCCCGCGTCGCATCATCGAAACATGTGACCAGAACTCATCAGACCACACAAAGTGTTGATGGCACTACGCAAAATGCTAAATATGAGTGGGGGGCGCGCAATCAGCACTACTGCAAGGGTGTGCTAGACCACCTATATATGATTATTACCAGCAGCCGCTGCAAGATTTTTTGCAGCGAAACAGATTGCGATTTGTAGAGACAGAGGAAGACGTACATTAAAATAAAGTGGCTTGTAGTACGAGTGTATGCCAAAATGGGTGGGGCGCCTGCGCTCAGCGGCAGCGCCTCCAGCGCCCTTTAGTTTGTGAAATCATTTTCTTGTTACACACTCTTTTGTGACGCGATAACATTCCCTTCAAGTTTTAAAGAACCCTTGTTTAAAATTTTTTGTCTCTACGTCTTAAAATGATTTGTGACTAATGTTCCCTTTAAGTTTACAGAAACATTGTTGAAAATAATGTCAGGCGTTACACACAAAGATATATTTTTAAAGGTAGGCATATATTAAAACACTAAGACTACCCATGTAGGTCCAAGCAAAAATGAATTATTTACAGGTAAGTTGACATCAACTTCATGGTCAGTACCTGTTTTGGCAAAAAGCAAAAAAACTGTCTCACTGAAGAAGAAGGAGAAGAAGGAGAAGGAGAAGAAGAAGGAGAAAACGGCTCAGTTTCCAACACAACTAAGATTTAAAAAAAAATCTTGATAGGTTACTATGTACCCAGAAGTGAGATGCGCAAAGACTTTTATCTTTTATATTTTCATTTCAAGGTTTTGTGAATTTTTGCAAGTTTGCAAATTCACAACCAACGACAATTCAAGTGCTAGAGAAATTAGCTCATAAATTAGTTATGATCTGTTTACGTAATCACTTGACATTGCCGCTGTCTAGCAACACACTCTGCCATCCAGGTAATATGTTACGCCCTATCATACTAGGATTGAACACACTCTGTCATACTGCAATTGAATGCATTCCAACCTGTAATTCAGTGCATTAGTGAGTTATGCAATGGAATTTCTCTGCTATTTTATTTCATCAGCCCTTGTACATGATGTAACAGAGAACAGAGACAAATTGGGCACATACTGTCATCAAGTGTCAAAATGGGTCATGTGGGTAAAACAGTGTCTGCATTGGGCACATAGCAATAAAACTAGGTGCCCTGTGCCAAGGATGGGACAGCAAAATTTGCCCAGTTTTGGCACCTAGTACAACAAATTAGCACAGTGAACACATCCCAGTTTCAGTACTGGGCACTTTTAGTTTCCAAGTTTTTAAACTGGGACAGTGACAATTATCCAATATATTCAGAACAGAATGTTGCTTATCAGTCTGATGCCTGAAAGTTTTGTTTTTCAGCTACACCATGTGTGCCAATGATATTAGATTGGCCAAAAAGATATTCCTTTTCAAATTAGCTGGATACATATTCTGTCCAGTTTTCTTGCCAAATCAGTTCCACTGAAATTAGGTTGTACATGATCATATATATTCATAGCAGTATGGAGCTATGGTATGGTATCATATCATACCAACCATAGGATCATCCTGCAGCATTGTACTGTCATTGCACCAGCTATCTAAACATATTTGCTCTATTACAGAATCTGTACAGAGTGTGGGATTTGACTAGTCATGATGACATGTAGATGCAGCATCAGTTCTAAGTTCATGGGGTACAAGGCTGATTCACTTGTGCATCATGGGCTCATCCATACATGCCTTTGGAGTTAAGGGAAATAAGCTTTTTTTGTGAAACTCATTTGCCCTCTAAAGAATTTTGGCTTAGATTTCATAATTTTATCTCTTTGACCAAGACTGAGCCGGGTTGTGTGCCGGGAGGTGATTTTAACAGCCGCATTTTTGGAATTCTTGAATATGATGTGCCAAATGGTATCATCTCAGGCATATAAGAATGTCTCGTACCTACATATTCTAGAGTTTAGAAGTTGAGGTACTTTTTGTGTCATGCAGGAATGGAATGAGTCCCAGAAAGTACCTGTTCCCATAGTGAAGCTTATTCGTGTTTAAGCCGAACGACTTACTTTTGGAAAATGGCTTAATCTTTAAAGTAAATCATTCTCCCAAGAGTAAGCCGTTTTGATCCAAAACCCCTTTAGAAAAATGGCTTGGTCTCGAAAGTAAGCCTCTCTGAGAAGATTAAGCCTAATCACATGGGAATCAATATTTTTTTACGAGAAGGCTTGAAAGTGTGCCATTTTCTGAAGAGTAAGCCGTTTTGGCCTGAAATGGCTTACTCTTCAGAAAATGGCTTATTTTCAAAAGTAAGCCATTTTCTCAAGAGTAAGCCGTTTTTGCTTAAAACGGCTACTTTTGGAAAATGGCTTACTTATCCAAAGAAAGCCGTTGAACGGAATTAGTAACTTGTTTTTAAGAACCCTTTTGGGATAATTAATTAGGCAACAATCAATGCAACTACGGTACATCTCATTGCTACCATAACCTATAAGTTTTACTTTTCATTCCTTCGTCTGCCAATCGACTCCCCTTTCACCCTTGCCCATCCTCATACTATGGTACATGAGGTAGGTACCAGTTCTTTTGTGAAGGTCAAACTACCTACAAGTACATTGTTCAACTCTTGTACCATATTCTTCATTAATGAGCCAGTTTAAATTTAGTTGCCATCACAGAGGCTCTTTTCCCTCAACTCCTTCAGCTCGCAGGCATAAAAACAGCCCGGCAGGTAAGTTTGAATCTCCTGTCTTGCATTCCTACCTTCTGTCTGTTCCTTAAAAATAAACATGAGCATCTGTAGTAACAGCTTACCCCCCCATCACAGTCCCTGCAAGCATCATATGCTAATCTCCCTGGTATATATCAGGGCATGATTTCGTTGTTCCTCTTGCCAGGGTCACAGTCAACAGATATAACACTGCAAATGAAAAACACCGGTAACCTCCCCGTACACTCGAGTGTACAGGGAGGTTACCGGAGCCCCGGAATGGTATCTTCCGGTAACCTCCCCGGTACACTTCTGTAACCCTCTGGTAAACTAGTGTATGGGAGGGTTACGGAGTCTACGGAGGTTACCGGAAATTTGAGACCAAAAGGAGCTTTTCGATTTTTTCTACGTACGATAGGAATTGGTACATTTTACAGGAAAACAGACTTCTCAGTAAGTCTTAGAATCGATATCAATCTAATTAGTGGCTATAACTGCATTACTTAGTAGCTAAAAATGTTTACCGGGGCATACCGGAAGTGTAGGGGAGGGTAACCGGAAGTGTAGGGGAGGGTAACCGGAAGGTTACAGGAAGGCTACCGGAGAGTACCGGAGGGTTACCGGAGCATACGGGAGGGCTACGGAACGTTACAGGAGGGTTACCGGGAGGGCTACCTACTGTTGGACTACAATAATAGAGTATGTGTAATTTATCTCCACTAATAATAACATACTACATTAACATGTTTTAGGGCCCGCCCACCACCCGAGCCCACCAAAATGACACAGGTGCCAAAATTTCAGCCCCAAGCTGCTCCAAGATGAAAAACGATACTGTGGACAATATTATCACCAAGGTAGAAGAAAATTAATTATTTAATTGAAACTAAGCTGAAATGAAAACAATTGTAATATAGTTTGACTTCAATAACTCACCATGAAATTTTACATGCCTCTGCAAACCGTTGCTGGCAACACAGCGGTGCAAGGCAAATGCCAAACTCAGTCTGTGGACTGAGTTTCGCTGTTCCGTGCCTGGCCTGAAATAAAATAATTGAAAATTAGATGTAGTCAAGACATGTGTAGAAATAATTGTATTCTATTCAACTCACCTCTGTTAATATACCCGCCGCTGCCAATTGTTGTTGGCAACACGGCGGTGCAAAGCGAATCCCAAACTCAGTCTGTGGACTGAGTTTTGGGGATTTCAGAACTGGGCCTGTAACTATTTAATTGAAAAAAATTAACATGTGTTGAGTATAATAGGGTCAAAAATGATGAGTTCATCAAAACTCACCCCAAAATATACCCGCCACTGCCAATTGTTGTTGGCAACACGGCGGTGCAAGGCGGAATGCCTAACTCAGTCTGTGGACTGAGTTTCAGCGATTTCGCCAGTACACCTGTAACTATTTAATTGAAAAAAATTAACATGTGTTGAGTATAATAGGGTCAAAAATGATGAGTTCATCAAAACTCACCCCCAAAATATACCCGCCGCTGCCAATTGTTGTTGGCAACATGGCGGTCCAAGGCGGAATGCCTAACTCAGTCTGTGGACTGAGTTTCGGCAATTTTGCCAGTACACCTGTAACTAGTTAATTGGAAAAAAATGGACGTGTGGTGAGTATAACAGTGCGACAAAAGGTGAGTTCATCAAAACTCAACCCCAAAACATACCAGCCGCTGCCAATTGTTCTTGGCAACATGGCGGTGCAAATGGGAATGCCTAACTCAGTCTGTGGACTGAGTTTCGGCGATTTTGCCAGTACATCTGTAACTAATTAATTGGAAAAAATTGGACGTGTGGTGAGTATAGCAGTGAGAAAAATGGTGAGTTCATCAAAACTCACCCCCAAAATATACCCGCCGCTGCCAATTGTTGTTGGCAACATTGCGGTCCAAGGCGGAATGCCTAACTCAGTCTGTGGACTGAGTTTCGCGATTTCGCCAGTACACCTCTAACTAATTAATTGGAAAAAATGGACGTGTGGTGAGTATTATAATGCAAAAAATGATGAGTTCATCAAAACTCACCCCCAAAATATACCGGCCGCTGCCAATTGTTCTTGGCAACACGGCGGTCCAAGGCGGAATGCCTAACTCAGTCTGTGGACTGAGTTTTGGCGATTTCGCCGGCGGGCCTGCAACTAATTAATTGAAAAAATATTGGCTGTGTGGTGAGTATAATATTGTAGAACAAGACGAAATCGTGGTTACTCACCCCCAAAATATACCCGCTGCTGTCAATTGTTGTTGGCAACAAGGAGGTGCAAGGCGGGAGGGATAACTCAGTCTGTGGACTGAGTTTCGGCCGTTCCCATGATGGGCAGGTGGGGTATCAGTGATGTAATTGAAAAAAATAATTGTGTGATGTGAAAGCAGTGAGAGGGCACACTGCTATTGTACCATACTGTTGTGTCTGGGTCAAGCACCATTGATGTAGTATGGTACCATACGAAGATGTAATAAAACTGTATTATCATACAAATACGCCACACAAGAATTAGGTGACGTGATACAAAGGAATAAGTAACAAACACGTAGACACACTACTCTCATTTTCAGCCCCACTTATTATTCTTATGTGTTCTCATTTTTGGCGCAGTCACTTCTGATAGTACCATATTATTTTGAAAATATGAATAGGCCCAAAGCGCACTCACCAAATGAAATCATAGATCAAGCCTAGATGAAACCAAAACTAGACCCAAGAGGTGATCTTGCTGTTTACAACTCGTGATTTACAAAATGTGAGTCATGAAACAAAAAACCACTCGGAAGATATTTTTTGCTTCAAAGCTTAGAGTGATAAACGAAAATGCGGCTTAAGTAATATATAAAAAACCGGTAACCCACCTGTACACTCTTGAAATTCTGGTAACCTCCCCGTACACTCTGACGTTTTGCGAGTGTACGGGGAGGTTACCAGTGTTTTTCGTTTGCAGTGAAGTGAGGGATGGATTTTTGGTCAATATTTAAATCAGTATCCAGATCCATGCCCATCACCTTCTGTCTCACCATTGTAATGAAGTGATTGGACTCTGCCACAGCACTGGTACCGCATTCTTGTGGCCCTCCAGAGCTTCATGAGTGTAAACGCATTGAGCAAATCCAATTTTATTGATAATTTGCATTAGAGCCAATGTTTTTGCAACAGGAGTTTCATCTTTCACACACAACACAACCTTGTGCTATCTCTCCTCACCACTTGCATATTTTCTTGGAGAGACTGCTGACTCATCTCAAAGACTGCATGTGACAAATTGATTTTTATAGTATTGATCAAACTGGGACATCCTGGGTAAATTTTGCAGCTCTGGTTATTGACGTTGAAATGGAAGATCTCTTCAAACTCTTCCAAAATCAACAATTTTCTTGATAGTGATTGTCCACTGTTTGAAGCAAGAGTGCCTGATCTTCAATTGATCAGCAGCAGTGCCAATGGTGAGTCTTCATTTGATGAGTCCACCAATTTATTGGAGCATAGACATCTTCTTTTTAGTGGAGTTCAATTTATGATTATGGCATGGATAACACAATCAGCCATCAAAGAGGACTATTTGTGAATTTGTAATTCATGAGCAACAAAAAGAAAACAATAACGCTTTTACCACGTTATTTCATTTGCTAAAGCATTGAAACAGATAGCATTAGAGTCAATGTCTTGTTTCTTTTTTGACTGTTGTGCAGCAACAAATGCATTGTCTACTCTACACGTGGCCAGTGCTAGTGGCAACTGCATTCATAAGATGCAGACAAGATGCGGAACTGCAAAACAACATAAGGGGCAAAAAACAAAGCATGTGCAACCATAAAGGACTGGGTTGTTCATTGAAATGACAGAGGCAAGCCGAAGGAGGTGGTGATGTTGGAGGTGTGGTCTGAAGGATAGGGATGCTTGAATGATGACATGATGTAAAGGTGGGTAAAGAGTGGGGAAATTGGACTTTTTGGGCTGAGACCAAGTGGGGAGATAGAACCTGACCAAATATGATGTGAAGTGATGTCAGAAGAACTGATGGGAACATGTACCATATCCTACTGTAAGGGTAGGGTACACTAACACATATTGATATTGTTATTTTTCACTGTTGTGATAAGCCATAATTTGATTGGATTATAAGAATAAAAAAGGAATCCTTTGCACTTTTCCGGTAAGACAAACAACTTTGACACATAGAACAACAAGGGAGAACTTGTAATCTTTTTGACTGACCCGATGACTTTTCATGAACTTGTGACCACCCTGACGACCATAGGTGAAATCATGGTGACAACCCTCACAACCTTGATGAAGTTCTTGTGGCGACACTTGTTAGAACTAGTGACTACCTTGTGCTAATCCTTCATGACAACACTGATGACCCTTGTGATGACGTTGATGGTCTTTGATGATATTTGATAATCAACATAGGTATATGTGTACATATGTTGCACTTGAGTCCTGTATGTGCTCATTGAACTGGAAGTCAAAAGCTTCTTGGGATCTTATAGCTTTTCAAATCTGCAGGGGATCTTGCATACAGTGTTTTATTCAAGTTACTATGTATCTAGGAAATGGAGGATGTCGATGACAACTCAGTGAGGACAAGGTAGACTAACGACTGTAAGTGACAAATTGGTGAATGTCATGTGAGAACCAAAGTGGCCAGCCCTGACGACACTCGATGAACCATGCGACAACCAAAATATGACCCTCATGGCCTTTACAACAAGTGCTGAGTACCTGTGGCAACTGTTGTGACAAACAGGGCATGACCTAGAAACATTATGTGAGGACATCTTACAACATCTGATGACTCCAGTTGGTGATTTTTATCGCAAGATGCCTGTCTTGATAGTTCTTGTTCTGATGTAGATGTTAGTAGCCATTTTTATAGACCCCCCTCACAGTCTATAGACCTCCCTCCACTGAATATTGTCATGGTGGAAAAATTAGATATTCAAAAATATTTGTGACCAAATGTTTGTGCCAGCGATTTGATTAAAGAATTATAATAGACATTTTCATCATTGTTTGAACTTAAAGGACATTTTTCTTTCATGCATTCATCACACTTGTTTTGAACTAATCACATGTGATTTTTGGGAGTCTAGAGGTGTTTTAAAAAGGCATCCATAGACCCCCCTTAAAGTGTTGTGAATAGTCTATAGACCCCGATACCAGTCTCTAGACCCCCCTAGATAGTCTATAGGTCCCCTCACATCAGTCTATAGACCTCCCCATGACAGTCTGTACACCCCATGGGGGTCTTCAAATTGTGTTTTGGAAAATGTATTAGAGTGTATATGTCTTATGGGGGGTCTATAGATGATGAGCTGGGGTTGGGCATGACAGGGGCTCTACAAACCGCTATGTAAAGGGTAGGTACGGTAACCCTTACGTACTTCATATCTTACAGATTCTTACAGACATGTCTCCAGATAACACGTGGCATGTCCGCGGCACCACTCGTCGTCGAATCATCACGGCATGTCTTCATGTATCGTATCGTATCGTATCGTCCAGATGCAAATTCCTTGCCCCCGCTACTCTCCCTCTACCCCAATGGACCGCAAATATTAAAGAGCGAAGCAAACGATCCATTGGAATTCCATCCACCATCATGAGACACTCCCCGTCCCCGTCAACACCATCGCCATGGAGCTGGATCCTGCTGCTGTGTTCGCTCGTGGTGGGCAGCTCGGCCTTCCACGTGCCTCGCTCTCTCGTCCCGCGCAGCGCCCTCCGCTCCACCGAAGAAGCCGCGCTGCCCTCGTCGTCCACTTCGCACGCTGCGCCCATCACGGAAATCAACCGCCGCAGAAATCTCGCCATAATTTCGCACCCGGACAGCGGGAAGACGACCATGACCGAAAAACTGCTGCTGTACGGGGGCGCCCTGCAGACGGCCGGGGCCGTCCGGATGAAGGGCGAGCAGAGGGGCACCAAGAGCGACTTCATGGAGATGGAGAGGGAGAGAGGGATCAGCATCAGGTGAGTCGAGATGCGCTTCACGTCCTCCCGCGAAGGCACTCTGTTCACGACTGCAATCTCCGTGCTTGTACCAGTTCCACAGTCATGTCCTTCGACTACAACTCCCTGCACGTAAACATACTCGACACGCCCGGTCACCAGGACTTCTCCGAAGACACCTACCGAGCCCTCGCTGCAGCCGACAATGCCGTCATGCTTCTCGACGCCGCGAAGGGCCTGGAGCCGCAGACGCGCAAGTTGTTCGAGGTGTGCAGAATGAGGGGATTGCCGTTGTTCACCTTTGTGAACAAGATGGATCGACCGGCGTTGACGCCCTATGAGATTATGGATCAGATCGAGGCAGAGTTTGGCTTGGAGACGTTTCCCATGTTGTGGCCTATCGGCGATGGGGACAGGTCAGTGTTGTTCTTGGCTGAATCTATGTCGTGTCATGCACCGCATTGCGAACGATCACAACACTATGTCTTATTAATGTGACTGACTAACTTGACAACAATGACACAATGCCCCTCGTCTACCTTGCAACACTTCACTCGCACATGCAACAACTGCCAAGATTCAAAGGTGTCCTGGACAGAATGGAAAATGTCGTTCACTTGTTTGACAGAGCCGAGAGAGGTACCAAGTCGCAAGTGCGTCAAGTACCCATGAGCGACTTGGAAACCCTCAAAGAACACATCAATGACGAGGAGTTGTACGAAAAGTTATTGGAAGATCAAGAAATACTGCAAGAGCTCATATCGCCACTCGATATGGATCGTGTTATGGCGGGGCAGCAGAGTCCCTTATTTTTTGGAAGCGCCATGACGAATTTTGGGGTGCAGCTGTTTTTGGACAAGGTGAGCATGTGCTTGACGTTACAAGCCATCGGTTTTGCCCCACCAACACTTTGAATCTCAAAATATACCCCGCTGCAAAAAAGTTTTGTGCCATGGGATCGAAACCTTCGGCTCGATTTGCTACCAAACAGGAGGAAGGCAAGGGAAAAAAGGCGAGTCATGACGAATCGTTTGATGAGGAGGGAGATGAATTGGTACCGCCTGAGTATGAAGAGTTTACTGGGTTCGTCTTCAAAACGCAAGCGAATCTCGACCCAAAGCATAGAGATCGCCTAGCCTATGTTCGTATTGTGAGTGGGTCATATCAAAAGGGGATGAAAGTAGGACACTCTCGCTCGAAAATGGGAAAGAAGTACAACTTGGCACAAGCCCAAGCCTTATTTGGTTCAGACAGAGAAACTGTCGAAATTGCGTATCCTGGAGACGTGATTGGAATTAACAATCCTGGGAATTTTGCAATCGGGGACACTTTGTTCACGGGGAACAACCTCATTGCTTTCCCTGGCATACCCTCATTTTCACCGGAGGTATTTGCCTACATCCGCAATCCAAATCCATCAACGTACAAATCTTTTCAAAAGGGTATTGATCAATTGTTAGCGGAAGGTGCTGTCCAGTCATTACGGCAGCGCAATGACGACGGAGGCGGGCCACTCATCCTCGCGGCGGTTGGCCAATTGCAATTTGAGGTAGTACAGGCGCGTCTCAAATCAGAATATGGCGTGGACAGTGTTTTGGAACCCATCAATTACACACTGGCTAGATGGGCAGACGGTGGCTGGGAAGCTGTTGATAAAGCTGATAAAGATGGCAAACTTTTTGGGATTATGATTTTGCAAGACAGATGGAAGCGGCCCGTGCTTCTATTTCGGAATGACTGGAAGGCGGCGAGCGTGACGGAGGAAGAAAAGTATTTGGAATTGAAGCCTTGGTCCAAGCCGCCGCTGTTTGAATAGATTGGGGATTTTCTCTAGATCTGACACAAGTAAATTGATAAAAATGTGATTGAAGTAGGGATTTAATTATTTTACAATCAAACATCATACACTTCTGACTTCCATCATTTCACTGAAGCAACACAAGGAAAATTGGCTTTCTTATTGGAAATCAGTCCTTTTCTTTTGCCCCTCACCACCCCCTTACAGACCTGAAGTGGACTCGAACAACTCATTATTTCGTCCTCGCAGCTGGCCGTGTTCAAAGAATTATCACGCCACTCTCCACACGTTGCACCCAACTCTACCAAGCATCTATCTAGTCTTTTAGCAACATTCAACATGGTCGGTCTACTCTTCATGTCGTGAGCCCAGCACTCTTGAATTAGAGGCTTCAAATCTGTGGGCCAGTAGCCTCCACTGCAAGACTTGGTGTACCCGACCAAACAGGGGCGTTTTCCATTCTTCAAGGCTTCTTCTTCATGCTTGTGGAGGGAATATCCATCAAACGGTTGTACCAGAGTGACAGTCTCATACATGAGGATGCCAAAACTGTACACATCGGCCTTGAGGTTGTATGGCTTATAGAACGCCTTTCAATGTACAGAAAAAGAGAATTTAACGACTTGAATTAGAAATCATTAGCACTAGTCTGCAATTTGATGTTCAAGTGGAATGAAGACTTACCACTTCGGGAGCCATATACCTCCTTGAATGAAGAATACAAAAAGAGCGGCATGTAATAGATATGGCAGATATCACAACTCGTCATTCATGTAAATAACGACTTACCTTGAACCCGTTCGCCCAGTCAACTTGAATGTCCTATTGTCCTCTTCCGTAACGGGATTCTCGGCAGGCGGAGGAAATATTGTTAGCGACTTTCTAGCAGGACGCTTGAGTTCTTTGACTAGTCCAAAATCAAAGACTATGGATAGAGATATAAGATGCATCAGTGTATTAGGTCAAAGAATTGACTAGGATGTAGCGAAAGAAAAAAAATAGAAATGGCCGAAGCACACTGACGTTTAGGAATGCCCTCACACTCCTCGTCCACGTTGCTAAAGGCATCTGGTTTGAAGTAAAAACCAATGTTGTCTGGTTTTACTTTTGTTCGTACGGGAGCAAATAATGTGAGAGAGACACGAATCAAGCGAGGAGTTAATAATCCGCACGCATCATTGGAAACATCACCAAAGCTTACCATCTCGATAGATTATTCCATTGGCATGGAGATACTCCAATGCCGAAGCAATTTGCCTCAAAATAATAAGACGTTTCCTAAGCGATCCTTTCAGAAACATCATCTTGCGTAGGTTCTCATTTTCGTTGCTATTCCGTTGCCAAATACGTTTGGTCCACCAGTGCTGTTGCTGTTCGTGGTGTTGTGGCTGCTGCACCACCTGTACAACATTATCTCTATTGTCCCGATCGCTGCAATGTTGTCCGTAGTGGCATTTGTGTTTGTTATGATGGACCTTGGGATGAGACAGCCCCTGCGAAATGAGGGAAGGGATGTAGAGTTTTTGTATCCGCTGCAACAATGTATCGCGAAGATAATCCAATACCAAGAAGTAACCATAGTGCCGAAGAGAGTGAGGTCTATTTTGCAGCATGACGTGACAGGGATGGCCCTCTCTGCCATTCGGAACTTGACGCTCCGCACAGTCGAACTCCATGTCCTCTTCATCCGAACAGTTGTAGGCCTCTGCCAAAGTCCCTTCACTCACGTAATGCAAGGCAATAATATTGTCATGACGCAACAGACTCAAAAATCGCGCCTCAATGGCCAAGTCGGCGGCGCCTCTCGCAAACGCAGATTTACTCTTACTAGATGCCTGGAGATACTTCAATGCATACTCGTTGCTGGTTCTGCTGTTTCGTTGTAGAGGATCACGGTTTTTCTTTATATGGACGAGACGTACTTCACAGAATCCTCCTCGGCCTAATATTTTATCGACTTGCAGCTCGTGCTCGGACAAGGTTGTCACTCTTGTCTGGCTGCGGCCTTGGTGTGTGTCGTTTTCAGGTCGACTGCGGCGGAACCAATCGTGACTAGCCGCCTCTTGCGGGAAGAAATGAGAACCCTCCACGAGCATCTGTATAGATCTCTCGGCCAGCAGTAATTCCTTGTGGCAGTGGAACGGCAATGGCGAGGTGGACGAAGCGGCTTCGCATGTCGGAGGGCTCTGCGTGTCTTGGTTGGAAAAGGGACACGAAGCGGCGCCAACGCGGCCTTTGCTGCACGTGATGTTATCGCGACAATTGCCGACGCAGAGCACCGACGACGAAGATGGCGTCACCTGCCTAGCGGAATTCTTGTTGCTCAATGGCACAGAAACGGCGGCCGAGCTGCTCGATGACGACGACGACAAACGGACGCCGCCATCATCGCTCGATCGAGGCTTGGACATCCATGTTGGCCTCACATCGATCGTGTCGTCGGGGTCTCGTTCGAAGGGGTTGATATTGGACAGGGCGGTGATCATTGAGATGCTGTTGAAAGCTTGATTGGTAAATAAATTCACGGTCATTGTTCAAAGAGATGTCAATTAAGAGATTCAGAATGCATCTATTGTCAGTGATAGCGGTGTCGTTGATTTGCACTGAGCTATTTTACGGAACGCAAGTTATGATATGAAGTGTCCTTATTTGCGAACGGTGTCATCTCGTGTCATCGTGTGTCATAATTGATTTTCTATTGGTAAGATGTTGCTTTAACTCGCCCCTGCGGCGGCACTACAATCTACACTATTGTACAAAACATACCATGCCGCTCATAAACCTACACACGCACACACACACACAAACTTGGTGATGGGTTCAGGGGGATTTTTGAGAAGCAATATTTGATTTGAAAGGTATTTTACCTATGGATATTCTGGTGCAAGATATCATTCAGAATGTGTCATAACCAGCAAAATATGAAAGCAAAAATTGGTGTGAACGGTTTACCGGAGACGAGACACAGTTCTAACAGAGTTCTCATTTTTTTCTTGACAGACCTTCTGATGCTTCTATTTTACCATACCGCTCGTGGCCAACGAGTCGATCATTCCATTTTACGTAAAAACCAATAGGGTAATTTTTTAGGTGCGTTTTCTTAGTTTGAAGGTGCAGTATTGGCAGAGCTTGGCAGCCCACTCCCATCCCAGATTTTTCTGTGATCAAAATTGTTTTGGGATAGCATACCTTCAGGGATGGGATTGTTCTTGGAGTTGGGAAACACATCTGGGATGATGGTGGCCCCAGGCTGAGAATCATGTAGTCAGCGAATGATGTCTGACAAAAATACACTATGTATTTATGTATTTTCTCTACTTCAGATTCTTGTCCTATTCTGCATCCCATGATTGGTGATTCTCGGATGAGATCATGATGTTACTGCAGTATTGGTGTCATTGTCATCCCATCAGATAATCCTGGATGGGATGCACCTCGAGGAAATAGAAGTTTGATCCATCAAACTTGAAGTCAGATATTTAGCCCATCAATTTCTGTTGACTCTGTTGAACTTTGTCATTTTTTTGAAGTTTGTCAAAGGTTCCAACTTTGTCAACTTTTGTTGACTTGTCTTCTCCATTAGTATTCATGTGGTTGATGCACCACCTCAGATTATACTTGAATGCATCTGAAACTGAAGACCATGGGTCTCACACCCAGGAAAGGAAACATCACATATGGACCTGGGTACCCTAGTTGGCACCCATACATTTTGTGAATAGTCTCCAAACTATGGTACATTACCATAATTACTAATCACAACAAGTTATTATGTTTGGATATTGAACAAGTGTCCTGCAACTCAAGCTTGGTTCTAGGTCCAACCACATTTCACTTGCCATAAATTGACATTCATGACTAGTTATAAAGTAACGTAGCATGTCAAAGTTTGTTAACATTCCATTTTCATTGCTTTTTTATGCATAATTAGACACTGGCCTATCATCATACAAAATCTCTTATGGCTGTTGGTACCCTATGATAATTATCATGACTTGTGGTGGAAAATTTTGACAAATCCTAGTTTGTTAAGACAGGCAATAATGTGACATTATTGTGTTTTCACAACCAAGCAACACTACTGAATTGCTTGTGTCAGCGAAGCCATTCAAGTGCTTGTATCATTGTACAAATTACCATTGTAATAAAAACAAATGACTATCCACATCTGAGAGTGGCAAACTTTCTCTAGATGCAAGTAAATTTATTTACTCTGTTGTAAGTATGGTTACAAAAAATGTTAGGAAGTATCAGGGTAAGCCATCCTGCTCACATTTTTTATTTATTCTTAGCAAGTGTTATTATTAATAATCAAACCATTGTAAGAAGTTCAAGTGAACTTACGAGATGTAGGTGTTCATCAAGAGACATGTCTGTGACATATTGTAATTATCATCAGCAAAGCAAGTGGGTAATTGCAACGGGACATTAAGACTCCTCTCTTGATGATTGTTCAAAATTCAACAAAGCTTGTCTAGAATGGTGCATGAGCAACAATCCCCTAATCCCTTTCTATTTCTTTCTTACAACAATACTCCCTTACTGTATTGCCATTGTTGAAGTCTTAAACTTGCTGCTCGGGAAGTTTTCAACGGGTTGTGTGCTACCCCTGTCTACAATGCTGTTGCTCTTGGTATATCAATCATCACAAGTGTTGATGTTTAACATATTGTCCAAGAAATTAAACTGGATGGGTGACTTGATTGTGTTGGTCATCTTTGTTTCAGGGTTTTTCTCACAAAACTGAAGTTGTCTAACAAGCTATCTTGTCTTTGAGTCTTCCTTGGGGGGCTGAATAATAGCTGTAGCTGAGCAAAAATCCAATAGAAATTGTCGAAACAATACGGTCACAGCATCACAAGTGCTTAACCAATTCCTTAAAGTTCTTCTTTGAAGGCTTAGTTCTTGTTATGCACTCTTTTGAAAAAATACAATGAAATTGACCAATGCAAGAGTTGTATCACTTTGATTTTTTTGCACTTTCATCGCAAGTCTCCTTTCCATGATTTTGTCGCCTGAGAAAAGAGTCATTTATGCATAGTTAGTAGTGATTCAAATAGCATGTTTTCATGTTGCCACAAGAGCTCAGGTTTTGCAATATAACACCACCATGATGTGCGTGTATGTAAAGTTAGCACCTTAAAATCATACATGTAAATACCCTAAAAATTACGATCGATCAAACTTGCATGATTGATATAATTTTTATTGATGTAAAATTTGAACAGTACTGATGAGAAACCAAGTAAAAGTAAGATACATTTTTGCCGAGCTTACTGGAGAATATGTCAACCTCATCAGTATGTGAATCTTATTTTTGTGCTATGTGAACATTTGCATCACAGGGTGCCCAAGCAAACTAAGCAAAATTGTTATCTTTGGTTTTATATGAAATAGAATAATCAGTTAATGTTCTTAGCCAAACAATAAAGCACAGCTAAATGTTAGTGCTTAAGTAATTCTTTTTCATGTTAAAGGATGACGGCAAGGCAAGTCGAGTTAGGGATGGCTATTTTGAGCAGTTTTATAGCTGTATTCTATGCATTCTCACCCCGTAAACAAAAATGTATTGGATATAGTGTCATCCACCATATCTTGTAAAAATGACACCACACCCTAACCCACCATTCATTGTGCCCTAACAATTCAGACAGCGCATTCTTCTCTAAAAAATCAGACAGCAAAAAAATCTCAAAGATTCAGTTCTGCATTCATTGAACCATGAACAGGGACTTGTGAACCAACTGTCACTGCTTGCACCCATGACTATAAACCCATGCAGTATCTGTTGCAACAGCAACCACTGCATTTTAGTACATGAAGTGCACATTATACAAGACCATATTGAATGCAGCTAGAATGATTGGGGAAAGACTTCATTGAAATAGTACACCGTATTTACCCTAATGAATGAAGTCACTATAGGGAAGAGTTCCACTTTATTCCCCTGAAATTCTGTTTCCCATCAGTTAGCTTCAAAAATTGTCACCCTTGAGCATTTCACAGTGTGGTAAATCACAGTATTTTGATCCTTGTACTGTCAATGGGCTTGATCCGTTATATCAACCATCCCTTGAAGTCATCATAATGGAGTGCAAGTGTATCGAAGAATGCACAATTCAGAATTTTAAGCACAGAAGATGTACAACATTGTTCTAACTCCAACGAAGCTGGTATGTGGAAGCCTCTTGGATGCTCAAACTAGCATTGATTCCCAGTCTCATATAGAATGATTGCACTCCAGCTGGAAAATTGTGGAGCAAGAAAACAAACCCCCCTCTCCTGGCAAAACAAACTTCTGCTCCAATCTACCACAGTGAGTAATGTAACAAAAAATCTGATTTTGCTAATTTTTTGCCCTTTTCACAATCATGAGTTCCAAACAAGTCAACAATCATAATGTGAAATGCAAGATGGCACCAGCACAGCTCAATCAGCCAATATTCTTTTCTTTTTACAAAAATTTCACTCTTCGACCTTCCCTTGAAATACCTTCTATTACTGGCAAAACCCAAACATGGCAGGATACAAATACAAACAATCTACAAAGACTCTTCGTAATACAAACCTAGACGATCCACCCATTTGCAAACACAGTATGCATCAGACATATTTTGTAAATGAGATATTTGTTGGTGTGAGTGAGTAAAAAATAGATGGAAGTCGATGCATCAATCTGATCAATATTCATGGAACTTGCCAATGAGGATAGGGATCAATACAAACGGTGAGCAAAAATACTTAAATCAAATTCAGCTTGTCTCTCACTCATATATTCATCAACTTGTATACCAGTATGCTGCACCACAGGAGTTTTGTTTGCTTCATATCAATCCTTTGCTATGATTCATCATGCACCACTGCAAGTACCTATGTCACCGTTGGCTTTCAATCATTCAGAAAGTAAACACCTATCAAGGATCTAGTTACCATCAAAGTTCGAGCAATGTCAACTCCAACATAGAATTATGTTCTTGATCTGATATACTAATGAATAGATAGTGTTGATGGCAATAATTTTATGCGGGCTTTAACTGATCTGTTGTGGATTCCACTCCCGTTCAGATAAAAGACAATATTGTAAGCGATGAAGAGCTTAGCACATCCGGTGCTGATAGATCGGAACATGAGATAGTGGTAAAAAGGTAAATGATTCATGGACACAGAGTACATCTGTGCCAGTGCTGGTGCAAAGATCCATTGAAGAGATTCGCAGAATATGATCAATTATTCTAGGGACAACATGTCAACTTATAAATTACTGGATCGTTTAGCAAAGTGGTATGGTATTACTTGTACTGGCATTTCTAGTTCTCTTATGTCCCCATTCAGATTAGGGAGTCATTGGTTCTTGTCATTCAGTCTGCGAATGATAAAACTGTCCTGAGGTTTGAGATAAGTTACATAAAAAAGGCAGCAACACTAGATAGAAAGTGCGTTTACAGAAATCAAAACCTTATCTTAGACTTTGACTCATACTAACGAGAAAACAGCCGAAACAAGTTGTTGAGATCCAGTCAAGAATGAAAAAGAGCACAGACCTCTTCAGTTGGCTAAATTTATTCTCAGGGATTGGGTAATGCTAACCCTTATGCAGCAAGGAAAACATAAACACCTATAACAATGAGGAATGTGTAATTTCCATACATTTATTTATTAGTTCCTACTCTCATTCTTCTCTGGATGATAAAAGAAGCAATCCTTACGGACACAATCAACGCCAAACTGACACAGTTTTCTAGAATATCGGCGCTTTTCCCTCTTCTTTGTCGCATGTCCACCACCCCATTTCAGAACTGATTTTGCAGCCTTCTTCTCATTCGCTTCCCCTCCTAAACTGCCACAATTCACCTTAGTCTTGTCTGACACTTCATGCTCCGTTCCGTCAGCTGCTTGCAACACGAAAGAAGTAGTTGATACATCACCACCTTCGGAAAATGAATTGGATCGCTGCTTAATGCGCACGCCATTGTCAGTGTACTCCACTTGTTCCGCTGGCACAGTCACACCTTCTTCTATGCACAGTGGGCATCGCACATTGCTTTCATGGGAAGACTCGATGTTGGGCTGATCGGTCTCTTGATTGGGATTGATTTTTCTTTTCTTGTTCTTTTTTTGAGTACAAGATTGCGACATGCATTCATCGCAGACGAGTATAGGAACACCACATGTGTAGCATTTGCGCTTTCCAACATAGCGGTCCCATGGCCGTTTACACTTGGCGCACTCAGTACCCCACGACAGCAATTTATTGCTGTCTACGGAACCCGCGCCATCCTTCGCATTTTTCTTCGCGCCGTCCTTTCGAATGACACCTCCATCTCCATTGACATTACCGGCGCTAATGGCCTCTCGTTTGTCAAATACAAAGTTTTTACCTCTCCAAAATCCTCCGTCGGGAAAGGCTTGGAGGTATCGTTCTATTCCACCCCGGAGCTGATATACACCCTTAACATTCGAACCCATTTGCGCGTTTAGATATGCGGATGCTCGCTCGCATCGTATCCCACCTTAGAGTGGTTTGACGTGTGAGATGTGTTGGGAGAAACAAATAAGTTACTTAGAGGCACAGACAAAAATTCTGAGCTCACCCGTACAAAACATCATGACTGTTTTCCCTTCCAGCTTCTCCTTTGTCTCTCGTTCCTCTAACCATGAAGTGAAATCAGTCGACTTGCGCATTTTGGGATCAATGTATTGTGCTCCTGTGGTCGCTTTCTTGCTCTCGCCCCCACTCCGATCATCGCGATGATTTACCTCATTGTCATCAAGAGCATCTTGTTCCATTTGACCCTCAAATCTACCAATGGCGGCCTCATAATGATTTCGAACATCAATGACCACAGCATCGTTCTTCTTGAGCATTTCGTGATAATCCTCGGGATCGAGATGAATGCCCCCCCTCGCATTTTTTGGCAATACTGCTACACTCTTCTTATCCTCCGCGTCCTTCTTCTGAACATCACAATCCTCCTTCTTCGACTTGCCATCAGAATTCTCTTCTTCTCGAATGCCATAAAAGACCAACTCCTTGACAGGCAAAATTTTCATCTCCTTAAAATGTCTGTCAGCGCTCAATCCATCAATGTACTTAAAATCAGTTTCTTTGAATGCATCATGATCGAAATTGCGCAAATCTTCTGCAAAATGCCTCAAGGTCTGCGCAGCTTGAAAGGTAGGATTGGTACTATCAGAAGTGGAGGCAGCAGAGACAGTGCAGTTTACGCCTTCCGTTGATATTCTCATTCGTCCTCCTAAATTTGGGCGATGCGATTTAACAATTTGAGTGATGTAGTGCAGGAATGCAGAGACTTTGGAAGGTGTCCATGTTGGATTGACGTATTGGTAGAACAGCACAAGGGAGGCTTTGGGTTCCTTTAACATCTGTTCCTTTTTGCTGTCACTGCTGTCATTTGCCTTTTGTATCTTTCTGAGAGCCACTAGATAGTCATTCGAGTAGCATACGCTGGATTTGACCACGGTGGCCTTTGGAAACCATTTTCCCAGCGAGTCAGTTGCTTCTCCATCCTTTTTCGAGAGGTGTTTGGCGATCGGCACTGCTGCGTAGTCCTCCATGTACGCTTCAAGTGTCGGCGCTAAAATCATTCGGTTGCAATCGTCATAGGCCAAAGAAGTGAGTCACTGCAAGAACAATTTGTTTGCTTCGACAAGCGCGGCTAGCATTAGGCATGGTACCATACCAAACTACTCACACTCACTGCTGCCACCAACTCCACCATAGGGGACTTCCAACGGAAACCCAGATGCTTCGTTCGTCGATTCGGCCTGGACTCGACTCGTCTTCTTTTTCAGATTTCTTCGTTCACGCTTGCTTAGTCGTCGTTTGCGCACGTTTAGGTTGCTCGCGGTATGACTTTGCTCGGGATCGTCGGTCATCCTTTTGTAGGCTTGTGTGTGTCTTAATGGAGCAAAATAAAATAGAATGATTCATGCCTTTTCCACATGTGTGGTTTACGGGGTATAGTATATTTTTGTTTTGGGGAAGTATCATCATGGCTTCACATTATGTCAAGAAACGTACAAAGGTATGAATCTGATTACCCAACAAGCATACCTTTTTAGCCCTTACACTTTTTGAGATGCAGGATGTGACATCCAGCCAATAATTTTATCAGGCCCATGAAGTGATGGGCTCAGGAAGCAAGATATTGTGGCGACTTAACAGATTCCCATGTACCACATAAACTAGGAAATTGCAAGATCCCTGTTCCTGCAGGCAAACTTTTCATGTGCTGTGGACTCCAAGAAAATGATGTGTACAAGTATGTACTGGGCCATCTATAGAATTACATTTCTAAGTAGTCTATTTCTAATAGAACGTAAAACATTTTGTCAAATTCCGAAAAACCTGAACGAAATTCAGGATAAATCTTAGGAATTGCCATCCAATGGCATGTTATTCTATGGGAATCATCAGGATTCATCCATGTCATGAATTTTCAAAAATGTATCTTCACTCCATTGCTGCGCATAAATTCTCAGCAAGTAGGTCCCTTGGTTCATGTCAATTTTATGCACAAGATTAATAGTGACATGGACTATTTCCTCAGTGGGACGTAATACTGCCCCACTTTTTCAAGGTCTTTTCGTCATTTAATCTTATAGCATTCGTTTCTACGCAGATTCACACGTGTATCTCCTTATGGGACAGAATAAACGTGCCATTGCATGTTTTAAAAAATGAGTCTTTTTAAAGGTAGATGTTAGATTAACTATTTACAGACACCATTTTTGTTGATTGTTGTTTTGTGGATGACAGTGATGGAAGAATGGCGCGAAAGCGGCTACCACAGCATAGCATGACGGAAGCATGTAGAGGTTGCAACCATGATGATGAGCGGAAGTTGGGCTTCTCAGGGCTCTCCAGAGGATAGTGACACGTAAAAATCGACGTCTCTCGCCTTCTTGGGTCTCTTGGGGTGTTGGGGGCGCCTTGGGGAGGACGAACGGACGCTGGGAGGATGGATAGCCATTGATGACACGGCTCTGATTAATGGAGACGTGTTGGGGTGTTGATGGCGATGATATTTTCTTGGCCTTTGGCAGTGGTATCTTGTGCATAGTCAAAAATGATTCACGAAGGGCATAGGGATACGAATCTATTGTCGGAAGTTGTGGGACGCGCAGTGGTGGCATTGCCGGATCATCCAAAATTGGGGGATTTTTGGTCATGGTGGAAGCGTTTGTCGATGATTTAAGATGTGCGAAGCATGAATTTTTTCCGATGTCACAAAAAATAAAACACGCAGACCATAAAAAATAGGCCAAATAACAGATTCAACGCTCAATTTCAGCATTTTTTTGGATAGCTTCTGATTATGCCCGACCCCCAAACCCATATGCCGTTGCTATGCTCTTCAGCTTTTTAACTGTATTGCGAGTTTTACATGAAACCTAATAGTTTTAGTTTTATGACTGATCTAGTGACAAAACTATTGTGTAAAAACATAAAACACACCATTGCATGTTTTGTCCTGTAAGGAAATAGATTGTTGCCACCTGTTGAAGTAAAGTACTCCTATTGGTTACATGAATAACTAATGAAGCCATTCCCTTGAATTACATGCATTTTCAAAGGCAAAAAAGTATCTCACTGGGTGGCTGTCAGAAGTCATTATTGGTCTAAATGCCTAAATAATAAAAAGTGGAGTGGCCAAATTGATTTCAAACTGTTTCTGAATGACCAAGCCTGAATTTTGAGTACATCACGACAGGCTGCTTTTTCCCAAATCTTACTTATTTCCCTCACAGAAGAAATCTTACCCCCTTTAGCGCTAACAGTGCCAGTGTAATGACAGCTCCCAACCTGGCTGGGCCAACTGATGAAATAATATCATCATTGACATTGTGGAAAGAATGCTCCCATACGGTGCTGAATTGTGATGTCTTACATTGCACTTGCTTACAAAGAAAAGTCAAGAGAGGATGATGTTTCGTATGAAGATGACATTGGCAGAAACTGGACATGGAAGTTGTGCAACAACTTCAAGATGCTGACTGGAGTGAGAGGTGAGAACACTGACCAAATCATGGCTCTATTGAAATTTAGTGGCAAATTAAGCACAAAATGAATTCAATTGACATAGGCCAATTATCTACCTTAACTGGTAAACCCAAAGAGGTTCCAGGTGGAACCTCCAATGGTCCTCTTCCCTTTGTGTAACACAAAGGAAGTACAATAGTCATAAGATATTGTTTCTGAGAAACAATATTCAAAAGACAATTTCTTTCTTGGGAAACACCCATATACATTATAGGTGTTTCTTAGCCAAAATATCCAAGAGAGGATTTCTTTCTCAGAAACCTTCTCATGGGACAGTTCCTGTTGGCAGTTGAGAGAAAAGGAGCAGTCATGGAACTGCCCTAAATCACCTCCAATCTCTAACAGGATCACCTGTGCTTGGTGATGCATGGATTACCTAGTGTACCATGCAATACCTATTTCAGTAGTGTAACTCTCATAATTAAAATCTTTCAACAACATGTATCTACCCGTTTACTACATAGAAGAAACTACAGCAAAACGGCTTAGGTCACTATCAATTGATAGCCTTCGCGCAACCAGATCGGATCGTCTGTCCGTCGTTCCACCATCCATCATCCATCAGCTGTTGTCGGTGGTTGACCATGGTAGGTTCGTCTGTCCGTCGTCCATTGTTGCTCGAAGCCGTACAATACACTTGGTGTGTTACACGTGGCGCAACTTGTGCTGCCTGACCCCAAGAGTAGCAACAGCCACAGCTGAGCCCCGAGTCACGTACTCAGCCAGTTGAAGTGAGTTCACTCACAGGCCGGCACGTGTTTTTTAAAACACGTAGCCAAAAAGAATTCCCCTGTACGTCAGTGAGGACTAGATCCCACTTGACACGGGTATACTCCGCTTTTGTTAGCAGAGCGCGCATTTAGCACTTAGTGCACTTGCCGTAAAAAAAGACCACTCGTGACGTATTATACGCACTTGTGGCACTAAAGCTTACTTGCCATAGAGCTCGTAACAGCCCCTCAGTGAATGAGGAGGCAATAAACATAAATGCCTCGGTTTATTTTTTTATCCGAATGAGCAATATGTGTGTAGTCTATTTTTAGACCTAAAAACACGATTAGACTTAAAATTAGTCCGTACCCGTGATCACATGCAGATGCAGTGACACCACGGAGTGCTAAGTACTTATAGCCTTAGGGCAGTACAATAAAAGATCTTCTAGGGCAGAAAATGACCCTATGAAGAATCGTATGGCCTCTAAGGCCTAAAAAGCTTGCTCGTGACCCCCGAGAGGTTTCGGTCATTTGAAAGACTCGCGATCCCCCAGGAAGTTCTCGTCTTTGAAGTGTTGGGTACTCCAAGGATCCAGTTCCCTTGTTCGTTCGCATGGTGGCGGTGGGAGTATTGATGCAACACTGCACGGGCACAGGTTGGGCATGGGACTCGAGGTTTCAAGGTTGGCTGAGAGAAAACCTCAAGGGAAAAAGCAATCGCGTAGGACTTTGTCCCACGATCGCAGATCAGCCCCATTCACATGGGAGCGCGTCACGGCACAGCCCATTTGATGAATCGTGTAGTTGCACAGCCCGCGCGCTCACGATCTCAAAAAACGACCACAAATAGTGAGTCCTAGAATCATCGGGCTCAGCCCATGATCGCAAAGGACCAGCCTAGGAGAGAACATTGTTCTACTCCGTATAAGGGCATAGGAGCGCAATGTATTGCCGCATCCTGGTCAATACGTCAGAGTGACACGGAGTAACATCTCCAAGTCCCAGCACGCATGGGGGCGCAAGATGGACCCATAAAACGACTACGTGTCGTGCCCCAGAAACACTCTGAGCAAAATTCTCGCGAATTTCCGATTTGCGCAAGAATGCTGCATACTTTTTGCGGTTTTTGTCAGGAAAACACGCAACTTGTTGATTTCTTTCTGAAATCCAAGCAAAAAGTGAGAAAAGTCCACAAAAATGAGAATTCTTCTCATGTGGTATCCCTTTCATGCATATAAGCTACCGAGCTTGGCAAAAAGGAAAGAAAAGCTAGTTGGCTTATGAATAGCCACTGCACAACCTCTGGTCCGAGGAAAATAGAATTTAGAGCCCGAAAATATAAATTCGGAATTATTTAATTTTAAATTAAAGAGCTCGTTAGAGAAAAATCTTAATCAAAATTCTACTGTCACGTTAAAATAACCTGATATTCAAATACCTTGCTACATGTAAAAATAAAACAAAAATGCCAAGAAATCTTCTGGCATCATGAATTGTTTTCTCAAGAAGATGAACTCTTCTCCCACGTAGAGAAACGTACACATGTGCCATGCTGCACTATTCACAAGCAAAGGTAACAAAAAGCAACTGGAAATCAAACCATGTTGGGTTTCGAACCCCTGACATGGTGTTGCTACAGTAACAGTGAAAGCAAGAAGGACGTAGTTCCAAGCTTCCCCCATGTTCCAAAATTAGGAACATCCATATGTTTTCCTTACCCAGCTAGGCAGGTGTCAAACTCTTGGCGCACGCAGGATGGGTTCTTCCTACTCAAAAGGAAGGGCAAAGTCACACGATGTTTTTTATTGCACAAGCAGTAAATTCCTGTCAAAACACACTTTTCTGAGTACATGTTACCCAGAGTGACTAAGCCAGCATATGACCTCAGTCTTTGACAAATGCAAGAACTGAGTTAGAATTGTTCTAGATTTTTCGAACAAATAACAACATAAAATATGTTAAGATCAATTTTACCTTGCCAGTGATAATTGATGTCAAAGTCTGCAAAAATCTGTGAACCAGAGTTGAAACAAAACCTGGACACAACATACCAAGCACATAGCTAACCACTTAAGTGCAGGACTCTTCTTGAGCAAAAATACTCATGATCACAGAGCTAACCACTCCTGTGAAAAACTCCTCTGGGGGTTGAGTAAAATAGCAGACCTTCCAAGCTGTGTCAAAATAAAAGAAAAAAGACACACACTTACACTACAAACTCAATTTCATACACGTTACTGAGGTTTCTCATGACAAGAGAAACTGTTTGATGAAGTTTTGGTGTGTTGGAAGAACGTGCCTGTTTACCTCTATTTTTCCAAAGAGGTAGGTTTACAGCCTATAAAGACAGAGCACAACCAGTCCAAAAGTCAAGTAAAAACAACGAGGACAATTTACCTTGGCGACTGGAGGGTTTCATTGACAGCCGTCGTCAGAACTGGCTGTACAAAAACAGAACACCCAAACAAACATAAATTACTGTAAATCAAAAAGTGATTCTTAAAATAAGTGAAAATGGACAAAAAGTTAGGAAAACTGTCTAAACTCAAAAGAATCCTTACAGTACTGTAGATGTTGCTATGTTCAACTCTGCAAACACCATAAGACTTCATGAAAAGTCAACAAATCATAGACTAGATACTGACGCATCTGGAACCCGTTCATGCCTAGAAAAACTGAAGAAGGTTATACCTACTCAGAGCTAGCAATAACAATCATGGGTTTTCCATGTGCCTCACAAGCACATTCAATGGAGTCAATGATGGCCATACTGTTCTCAATAGAACTCATTTGGAGTAATATGATATTCTCCAAAGGCTAGCTTGAGAGACCACCTTAAACAAGGTTAGGATGGACTTACCAAGCAGCGAGTAAAGGTTTGCATGACAAACCAATACACAACATCTCTGCACAAAGACAACAAGGGCTTAATAACAGACCCAAAGTCTTCTCATGGCAAAAGCACCATGCTTACAAGCAGATGAAAACTCGCTAAAACATTCGCCCATACAGGGAACTCACATGCTACTGGGTGGTCCAGTACAAGGGAGAACCTTGGGTAAGACAATATGATTGTCTCGCCTCACTCACAACTGGAATTGTAGAGGAGGAGGTACACTGTACACAAAAAGAGACACATTAATGTTAGACATTTGTTACCACAACAAGTCTAGAGCAACACCAACTCAGGTTGGGTATGCTCGCATTCTAGTACAGCTTGCTGAACTTAGAGTGCATATAATACACAGAATAAGAGAAAATGAATCCTTGACCATGATTAACATTATTGGATTCAACAGAACTGTGTCTTACTAGATAATGGTCTCACTGAGACTCAATGACTAGTACTTGATTCTCTTGTGAGAACTTCTGACGGTTTACCTTCAGAATTATCCATGGAGAACACATATGGTATCCATAAGGAAGGACTCATAGAGTCACCGAAACACGTGGGTCTTTTTGCTAAAGACAACGGGATGACCATAGGTAGTGCACATACGTGTTGCACAACAAACCATAAAATAAGCCTCATAATCATATGAGCACAAGAACAAAAAGGATCCACAACCTTTGTTCTTGTAAAACCACAGCACATAGAATTGTGAGTATCCCTAGTTAAACAGGAATACCATCTCACACAAAGGATAAGTCAAACATGAACATCTCTACTGAGAGACATGTAGCACCTTGTTGGCATGCAATGCAAAACAAATGCAACACAAGCAGCTATACACAGAAATGTAGTATCGCTTCACTAGCTTAGACAAATCCAAAGAGAAACACAACTATTACGTTGTCAACATATCATGGAAAGTTCACTTCTCCATGATGCTCGCTGTGAAGTCACAATATGGTTCCATAAACCATAAGATTAGAGTCAACAACTGTCTTTCAAAATATAAAAATAGGTACGCACATGCACATTTAGTTATGTTGCAATGTCATTACCACCAACAAAAGAGTTATACATGTACAGACCTCCCCGAGGATCCTTGCTACAAAATACAAAAGGATATCATAAACACTGAATCCGTACTCTTCATGGTACAAAAAGACATAGACGTTGATGCTTGGACCTTCCAATGATTATAGTCAATACATTAAGTATGACTTGACATTGTTCACTTGCCGGTAGCTGACCCTTTGGGCAACTATTCCCATGGATACATAGGGGTGACAGAGCAAATAGAAGGACAATATACCAACACAAAGGATTGCAGAAGATAACAAACAGAATATCTGTACTATCAGCACCTTCGTACCTAGACCTGGTTCAATATCCACATTGTACACACATTGTGACAATTAAGGTGCAGTTTCAACACTACACTTTTGGACCATATGCATTTCATTTGGCTTCCCAGTGTAAGTCAACCAGAGTCTTCAAAAATCAAAACCCAAAAAGTGAATAACTATCTAGAGTTCAACATCAACCAAATCATGGAGATGCTTGGCCTGCTGTACCAATCATGGTCTTGTCAGCAGCTTCTAGTGGCACAATGTTTACCTAAACAAACACTGAGATGCCATTCACTCATACCTACTATGCAGTGCCTATCGCCTAAATGTAGTGTAGCAATCATAAGATGGAATTGTTGTTCGGCATTCCACTTTTGCACACACAGACAAAATCAATAGGAGACACCAGGCAACACCAAACCGACCCAAAATTATCCTCATCAATTTATGGTCACATGGTCCGTGGAAAGCAATGCTTTAGTAAACAAAGGTCTTTTACCCCGCACAAATATTCAGTCGGTATACCAGTGATAATTGGACTATCACAGACAGTATACGATAAGACAATCAGGGTTCACGCGGAAGTAAGTCAGAATATAAGTTTGACTTAGGAGAGTACAAACAAACCAGCTTTATCATAAGCCATGACAAATCTCCCTCTCCACAAGAACTTACACTTCATATACTACATAAAATAATATGTAGGTACAAATCGTCACAGGCAGCTTGCACATTTTCAACCTCAGCAAAATATGTTTTTCTGCAAGTCTGGCTCATAATCGGATTTTTTCCTCACCGAGGTTTTACTTTTCCGCGAGCCACGCTAATTCTCCAATCGTGGGGGCGAGTGACATAGGCCAATTATCTACCTTAACTGGTAAACCCAAAGAGGTTCCAGGTGGAACCTCCAATGGTCCTCTTCCCTTTGTGTAACACAAAGGAAGTACAATAGTCATAAGATATTGTTTCTGAGAAACAATATTCAAAAGACAATTTCTTTCTTGAGAAACACCCATATACATTATAGGTGTTTCTTAGCCAAAATATCCAAGAGAGGATTTCTTTCTCAGAAACCTTCTCATGGGACAGTTCCTGTTGGCAGTTGAGAGAAAAGGAGCAGTCATGGAACTGCCCTAAATCACCTCCAATCTCTAACAGGATCACCTGTGCTTGGTGATGCATGGATTACCTAGTGTACCATGCAATACCTATTTCAGTAGTGTAACTCTCATAATTAAAATCTTTCAACAACATGTATCTACCCGTTTACTACATAGAAGAAACTACAGCAAAACGGCTTAGGTCACCGCAAGAATCGCATGGTAGGAACCCATGGTATGGTAGGTACCATGCGGGAATTAATAACTCGGAATGCACATAATACCATGTAGGTCTATATATGTTTTCTCTCAGTGAAATTGACACCCATGGTATCCCATCGCAACCAATTCCAATGCACATGAGTGATGGTGATGGTACAATAGTACTTTATGGGGTAGGTAGGTATCGACTCACACTGCTTCACCACACAAGACACAAGACTACCGAGTATCTTCATGAAGTCATACATATGTGGCTTCTCTTTTTTCTATTGTTAGGTATTTATTACGGTGCTTACGGGTATGGTACATACTCCATTTGTGATAAATAATTATCAGAACAAAAATAAGCATATTCCCTGAACCTGGACCGCATATGCCCTTTTTCATTGCCACGAGCTGGGTGTTCATGAAGCACAGCAATGTCATAAAGACTATTGAATATCAATAGGGTCAATCTGGTCATCAGAAGAAATGATGAGGGATGTATAATGAGGGAGGAGTACCACCTCTTTCACTTTTCCAAATACTGTTGTAGAATTGGATGGCCAAGAGGATAAATACCAGCATTCAGGGAGAACACATATGTTTCTTAAGAAGGTTTGTGCCATTAAGAAAGATCAGAGATAACCTCATATCAATGATGAATTAATTGTGAGTGGAGGTGATTTTAACTGACTCACACCATAGATATGTGGACAAACCAGCAAACTCTCAAGAATATTCACCAGACAAAAGGTTTGGGCCTAATTAGGCAAACAATATTTATAGGATGACCTTAAGCAAGGTCATTCTAAACAGGTTCCAATTCCATTCGAAAGCAGGCATTTGGAACTAGGTATTTGGGAATTTGAATAATGATTTATGGCAGCCACCCACTGAAGGGGGACGATGATGAGGCAGAGAAAAAGTTTGAAAAATCTAGTCAGAACTGAGATATTGAAAAAATCCTGATATTTTACCAATAAATTTACAACAGGTTAACTTTCTTGAAGTGCCTTTGATCCACTGCAATCAAACTTGTAATATTTTCTCAAGTTACTGGTCAACATAATATGTAATATGTATTCTATGAAACTCCTGCCTCCTAAACAATCTGTCTAATCATTTCTCTTCATGAAATTATGTCCTTGTGGCATCATCATACCCCCACCCATGCCACAAAACGTACTATTCATCATAGGGTTCATAATTGGTATTCCTCCTCCCATACCTCCATTGCCATTGATGGACATCATTCCAAGTCCACTGACAACACTCATTCCCCCTCCTCTGATTACAGGGATGCCTCCCGGAATTCCATTTCCTGGCATCCCACCTCCTACAACCGTCCCTCCGGCCCCGCAAGGAATAATTGTCCCTCCTGGAACTATTGTTGCTCCACCAGCCATTTGACCATATCCTGATCCAATATTCAAAACACCCTTCATCCATTCTCCCTCGGCAATCAAACCAAAGTCGTACTTCATTATGCCTTTTCCATCGGGAATGCTATCTTCATTCACGTCTCCTGTGTATTTCCCAGCCATTCCACGAAGATCAATCCAATCCATACCATAAACGGTGCACCCACCCTTCCCTCCATTAAACCTATTTTGTTTCGGCTGCCCCTTCCAAGAAGTAAATCCACTCAACATTCGGTTTCTCGGAACTGCTGAATCTTGACTTCCATTGGTCCATTTGCCCTCATAGAAGACTCCATTGTCATACTTCATTTTGCCCTTGCCATGAGGTTGGCCGTCTTCATTCACTTCACCCGTGTACATACCAGAATCACCATATTGATCAGTATGAGACATGTTTTCTACTCGAGACGATCGAGAGGTTTTGGATAGTAGTTTCCCTTCCTCTTTTGTTGCTGTTCCAGCGGGGAGGTCAACTGTAATGTTAGGGGGTGATGAGGCGGTTGGTGTAGAACATGATGGCGCAGTAGTCATCGAAAGAAGGCTCCTTGAGAGAGGTCCATCAGCACCAACATTACGCTCGTTTAGATCACGCTGTTGTCCTGCCCGGGGACTTACGTCCTTTTTCAAATGAGTAGGCGTTGTTTCAGCACCTAGATCCAAATTCTTCAGCATTTCGTGCATCTCGGCCGACAAAGGAAACAAAGGCATTTTGTTCATAGCAGCATTGTCATTTTTCGACACACCATTTAAATTAGGACTCTCTCTAACATTGAAACCTCCCGAGGTGCTACGTTTGGGAGGAGGTGGCGGCGGGAAAGTTCGACACGAAGACATCAAACCCTCCGTGTCAACGTCGGACTCTCCGGGATGCAACAAAGATGAGCTCGAAACGTTATGGCTTTTCCATTGATCTGCAATGGATTGAGATTTCGATGTGGTAACCGGGGGATGAAGGAGTGTCATGGGTGCCGAGGATCGCCTCTGGTAGGAGGGAGGAGTACGCAACGGTGCTGGTGATTTGTCGGTGACTGGTATGGAGGATGATCTGGATGCTCGTTTTGGAGGTGGTTGGAACTTGGGACGATCTATTGTAGCTGGAGGCAATTGCTTCAAAGTGCCTTTATCCTCTTCAGTAGGAGAAGACACGGAGGAATCTGCTGCAGTGGACACCGTTTGCATTGAATTGAATGTACCACTGGGCTTTTTCATCCAAACTTTCGTGGTGTTAATGAAGGAAAAAGGTGAAGATTTGCCAGTGTCTGGTACAGATGATGACCTGGGCACTGGTTTCGGGGGCGGTTGGAGATTGCGACGATCTATTGAAGTTGGTGGCAATGTCTGGTTCGAAACGGCCGCCGCCCCAATGCCTTTATGCTCCTCCCTAGGAGAAGACGTGGAAGAACTTACCGCAGTGGGCAGTGTCGGCAATGAATCGAATGCATTGATGCGCTCGTTTATCCGAGCCTTGGTGGTGTCGATGAAAGATGCAGGCTCATTGTTCCATTCCACGGCGCCAGTTTCCTTACTCTCTCGATGACGCGAGAATCTTCTTGTCGAAGACGGCGACCTCTTCTCCTTCCAACCATTACATTGTTCACTGTCTTCGAGAGGAGAAGTATTATCCCGACCCGAATCTTCGACAGTCATGGCACGAGTCAATGTGGGTTCCTGCTTCTTTTCTTGCAACGCCTCGGAGCTGTTACAATATCGAATCAAAGGCACAATTGCATTCTTGTGAATGCTCTTGAACAAATCCCTTCCATCATTTTTGTTCTTGACGCTTCGGATCTTATTGAGAACCATTTTAACGTGACCTTCTGCCATCTCGGAATTGGTGATGAAAGTGTGAGAACTTCTTCTTGACGGCAAAGCCGGCGAGCGTTGTGCACCGACTCGAGCTGTAGCATCATGTAAAATTCTATTTCGCGAATCATCAACGGCTGAGGCTACACCGGAGCTTCGTTCTGTGGAGCGCGGTCGAGATACTGCCGATGCATGATGTGCGATTGTATCGATCGCGCGGTTGTGAGTGGTTCGATCGTCGTTTATGTCAGTGGAAATGCCAGAGTGGCGCCTCGGGAGACTCGTTGGCCGTGTCATCATTGGCTGCTGCCTGCACCGGGAAGTTCTGACGGGAGAGAAATGGTAGCGTTGTTCGTCCTGCGTGCTCTCTCTAGACCTTTCGATACTTTTCCTGGCCTGAGAAGACTGCGAGCGAACGCCATGATTGATACTGGCCCTTCGTTGGGACCGAGAGCAGTGTCCATCATGCCAACTGACGCGTGGCTGCGACAAAGGTCTTAGTTCATGGCTGGATCTAGGACTGCACTGTGACCTTCTTCGTTGCCTGTCGCGAGGGCTGGAATACTGCCGTCTGAACTCGTCCTCGTCATTGAGGCAGGGTCGTCTCGAATTCGGATCAGGACGCGGTCGCTGAGGCCTTGAGCGTCTGTCGTCCCTGTCGTCCTCTCGCTCATGCGCTCTCCTGAGTCTCGGGCCCTTCATATAATGGTCTTCCGATCCCCGTCGCGGAGCACCTCGCGAAAGCGACCTTGGCCGTCCGCGAGAAGACGATCGAACACGAAGCAAGGCGTCTCTCCGATGACGGCTTCGAGGAGAGGAGGAACGAGGTCTTGGCGGTTGATAAATGACGAGTCTATTCTCGTAGCTGCGCGAGGGCGGCTTGGGTGGACTGTCTCCCAGGGATTTCATTGGCGGTCGTCCTTGATTATTGTCGCGGTCGCTAAGATCGTTGATGCGATCGTGCGTTTGGGGCCGCTCTTCATCATGAGCTCGCCATCCTCTTTCTCTGTCGCCACTGCATCGGCTTCCACGGCGGTTTATGTTTCTGCGATCGCTGCCTCCTCTTTCGTTCGCGGGCGTTTGTCTCAGAGATTCGCTACGGTGCATGGCTTTCTCTATTTTATCGATGATCGACGCTGGTCTTATGGCTTTTTGCGGCTTTGTGGAGGAGCAGAGCACAGTGCGGTTGCTTGACAAAGACCAAGTCTTGACTGGGCGTCCCATCATATGTAGGTTTTATTTGTTATAGGACACACTTATTGTGAATAGTGTTTATTTTCAATGTAGAACATTCTTAGTGTCCTGAACCGTTAGCTACCGTTATTTTGGTATTGTATCAAGTTGTCAGATGATATAATAATATTATATCATATACAACATAAATCACAGCATAACATTCATGATGCATCGAATCGGTGGAGTAGAAGTTTTTATTTCTCTCTCAAAAGCAGCTGTGTAGTGAGGGCCATATAAAAAGTGTCAAACAGTTTGATATGCAGTCCAGCCCTCAGGACTTCAAGGAATCCTAAATTACGTGGCGAGAAGTAAGTCTTTGAATCTTTGTACTGGAAAGGCTGTTGTAAGTTATAAAAGTATTATTAGTCGCAGTGGATTGTGTTCAAATTTACTTATGTTGAGCTTTGCGAACTCTATAATCTTCCGCATGCTCCAGACGCATACGTACAATACTTTTAGAAGACATCGGCCATTCTCTTATGACGAGAAACAAAAAGTAGAACACGCTCATGAGGAATGTGTTATTTTGATATAGACCCACCGTGAATGACGCACCTTGTTTGAAGGGTTTTAACCCTTTACTTAGGGATATCTTTCGCTGTACTATTGGAGCATACCGAAACACATATATTTCACATTACTAGCAGCCGCTGCAAGATTTTTTAGCAGCGGCGGAGCCCGAACAAAGGAAAAAGTTATAACAGTGGCGCCCGGCAGCGGGCATGACTTTTGTAGTAAGTGCTTTCCCATAACCTAGCGCGGCACACACTGGCACGACTTTTGTAGTACTTAAATCACGTGCTTTCCAATTTAATAAAACAAGCGCGCACGAGTACCACTTCTGACGTCATTTTGGTCGATTATGACAAGGTGGCAGCTACCTAGGTAGAGTTGTGCCAGGTTCCAAGATGGACATAGGTTTTGCTGTGGAATGAATAGAGTTTTAAAGTAGGGTGAGGTCAAGTACCTATCCCAACAGTCTTGCAAGAAAGAGAAATATTGCCCAAGTTTTATTCGAGGATGAGGAGGAGTCGCATGCAATGAGTCTCATTTGAATTTGCAACAGCCCTTATAACATGGGAGTTCATCGCTACGCATAAATAGCAGAGCGTGGGAGTGATCGCTGAACAGCCTGTTGATGAGTATGGTATAGATCCGCCTCATAATAAATTTCTCTAGAGTCGCGCTAGTAGTCTTTTTCAATTTGCAACAGCCCAGATAACCTATGTTAGGAATGCCGCGACACAACATGTCGGCTGGGGGGTACCAAAGACATGTCATGTCGCGACATTCTGCAACACTGAAGACATGTCTCGGAATGTCGCCGCGACATGTCAGGAAGACATTACCAGTTTAATTGTAGTACTGGCGCACCCGTTTTGTAACAAAAAAACACGATTCTCGTCAATTTTCGTAAATTGCATGTAACTTTTCCCACAGCCCTTGCAGCGGGATTTGAGCAAAATGCTATGGATTCGTCTTTTCACTAGGTTTCCAACGGCATGTCGGTCGATGGGTGTCTGACCACTGCAAGTCATTCAAAATCGTGCTTGAAGGGACATTTTCAGGAAAAAAATGTTGACCAATTCATCGTGCACACTTGTTACACGGTCAATATCTTCCCTGTTGACTCAAATTATCGTGACAACATATGTGCACCTCACTCCTAACATAAATAGGAGTGAGGCAGAGCTAAGGTTCTTGTCAAGAAGGCTGCCAAGGCCAGAACATACCATGCAAACCTGGCGTTGCTGTTCATGACAGTGGCAACTTTCAATGTCAAGGAGGAACAAACACTCACATCAATTGTCAGTGCGCAAGATTGGACAGAATTTGTCACTACCAGGAGAAGCCCAGAAACATCACAATGCAAAAGAACAAATAGTTTGACAACACTGGGTGTGGTGTGTGATCAACTATTGGCGAAATCGAGCATATTGCATATGCAGTCAAGAGAGAGACATGCAATAAATAGTGTCAGGAAATTTGTTGCTTTAAATTAAACTATGTAATTAATCGCATCTTTGTCTGGAATAGTCAACTAATTCATTTTGTAATGAAACTGGAATGTTTGTAGGACGAACAGGATTGATCACTTCAAAGAACCACACGGCAACCAAGGTGAACTATATTCATGCTCTGATTTCTGGTGAAAATGTAATAACCTAGAAACGAGCCATTTTCTCTATGATTCTACCCACATCAATTTCCATAATCTGTTTCTGATACATCGTCACTGGGATATCAATCCTCAGTGTCAGTGGCAACATCTACAGGAGGCCCATTTGTGTACCATCATCTGCGACAATAACAATTACATCAGCACCTGGGGGTCTGCCATCTGATGCCGGTGCGTCGTCACTGGAAGTCCAACAGTCCACCCAGGATGACAGAGAAATAAACAACATTGAAGGCATCGATGAGGCAACAAATTAATGCAAAAATGGGGATATGAGCACCAAAAAACACTTACCATGTCATAATTTGCCATCTTCCCTCCTCGTTGTCGCGATGGCTGCCGTGTAACAAAATTCCCTCCTAAGAAAGCGGTGTGATTCCTCGTAAAATACGTGGAATCTGACCAAACCAAGGCGCGAGGATGGTTGCAGGTGATGTTGCTATGAGGGCGATTGCCGGTGTTGGGACGATATTCGCCATGATCGATGTGATGCGGTGGCGGCGGGAAATCCTCATGGTGATGAAGAGTAGTGTCGCGATTTTATTTTTTTGTGATATGTAGAATCTAGTATGTTACCTACGAACGCCAGATGTAACGCGTCAGCACTAAAATTAAACTGGTACTCGTGGGGTGTCTAGAAGACATGTGATTGTCGCGACATATGACATGTCTTCAGCGATGTCTTTGTACTCTCTAGTAGACATGCAATGTAACATACTCAGTGTAGATAATGTGATGTATATTCAGTATTGATTCAGAGACAACAAAGATATTACAATTAGATCTAAGATATTCAGTATTGACCCAGAGACAACAAAGAGATTACAATTAAGTGTCACTACTCTCCCTCGCTACCCTCTTCTTCTACGTCCTTTCGAACTATTTCAATACGGTTTTGCGCTGACAGGGCGCTTCTGATAGTCCATAGTTGTTGGCCAAAGTTCATTTGAATTGGGAGGGGTATGGTGAGGAACGGTAGGATCAGTAGATTGAATTTTCAATTAAATAGTTGAAAAAAAAAAGAAACATGGCAGAACTCACCAGTCAGGTTAGTAATGGACCTGTTTTTTTGCCAGCAGGGCTCTTGATATGAGAGGATGCGGCGATGGGCCAATGGGGTTGATTTGAAGTGGGAGGGGTTTTGGAGAGGAAGAGCATGGTCAGCGCTGACATTTTCAATTAAATAGTTGAAAAGAACAAATGAAAATTGCAGAACTCACCAGTCAAGTGAGTAATGGACCTGATTCTTTTTTTGCCAGCAGGGCTGTTGCTCTGAGAGGACGTGGCGACATCGCGATGTTGTTGATTTGATGTCGGAGGGGTGTGGAGAGGAAGGGCAGGGTCAGCACATTCAGTTTTCAATTAAATAGTTGGAAATAAAAAACAAAATGGCAGAACTCACCAGTCAGGTGATTATTGGACCTGATTCTTTTTGGCCAGCACGGCTGTTGATCGTGAGGACGCGCGACATCGCGATGTTGTTGATTTGATGTGGGAGGGTGTGGAGAGGAAGGGCAGGGTCAGTTGTGTCAATTTTCAATTAAATAGTTGAAAATAAAAAATGGCAGAACTCACCAGTCAGGTGAGCAATGGACCTGATTCTTTTTTTTTTCAGCACGGCTGTTTATTATAGAGGACGCGGCGACGTTGCGATGTTGTTGATTTGATGTGGGAGGGTGTGGAGAGGATGGGCAGGGTAAGTAAGGATGATTTTCTATTAAATAGTTGAAAATAAAAATGGCAGAACTCACCACTCAGGTGAGCAATTGACCTGATTCTTTTTGCCAGCACGGCTGTTTATTGTAGAGGACGCGCCACGCCGCGATGTTGATGATTAGATGTGGGAGGGGTGCGGGGAGGAATGGCAGGGTCAGTGAGGACGATTTTCAATTAAATTGTTTAGCACGTAAAAAACCAAAATCAGCATAACACAACAACCAACCTGTCTTTTGAGGGGCGTTAAGGACGTCGTGTTGGCGCGATGGCTGGGAAGACGATGAGCCAACTCGCGGCTCAAAACTCCATGAACTCACAGAGATCGAAGGGGATGACTGTCTGCGTGAGCGGAAATCCCATTGTTTTGTTTTGTTATGGGGCAATGCAAAAATGGCGCGCGTGGCCATCTGCTTGATGATTCACGCTTCTCTTTACGAGTAAGCATGTATTGAATTTTTGGCCATGCTACAAATTGCTTTTAGATATAATTTGAAAGGTAATCGCATATCAACAGTCATTGAATACCCATGCGTGTAAACCAAAATACTTAGGCTTTTACGGGTATTTTCAGCAGAGTATATATGATTTCAACCATAAAGTGCAAAAGTGAAAAAAGCGTCTTATGGAGAAGGAGAAGAAAACGAAACGTGCTCAGTGATAAACTAAGATTTTCAAAAAAAATCTTGATAAACATCATATCCCATTTTTTAAATGTAACATTGACATAAATTTGTGTATGCAATGATAAGTAACTGGAGCCCTCCTAATATTCCTATTTAACCCTCCAAGTGAGAAATGCCTTAAAAGTGCTATACTAGTGCTAAAAAACTCCATGTATAGGCTATACTTGGGTCAATGTTTGCACTAGTATAGCACTTTTACGCTACACTTTTAAGCAACCCCGCACTTTTGATCACGAGTGCTCTCTCACCGTTCTCCCACGCATACACTTTTCACCAATCATCATCCCCTTGATCCATCATCGATCGCTGTAGTCCTCTCTCAAATCGTCATCTTCATTATCACCACTGAACATGTTCTGCTCGCTTTGTGACCACGAGCCGTGTAAAGCGATCGCGTTTTGCGAAATGCTTGAAGGGGAGCTGTTAGTGCTTGACAATTCGCTCGACGCATCAAAAAAATGCAACCATCTCATCTATCGCACTTATCTTAGGGCCTAACATGGTATTTTGGGTTGTCTGTCCGAATTGCAATTCCAGATTGCATCGTCGCGTTCATCCGCACCCTTGTTCCCAGTCCAGATAATGTTTATACTGGTCACAGGGACATTGATGAGGTTTGTTAGGACAAATGTGGAGAACATTACATTTCATAATTCGCACTCTCATGCAATTCTCTGCAAAATGGTTGAACCTAACAATGTAGAAGATCAAAACTATGAAAGTGTCAATTATTATCTTTACTTTTTTTCTACTATCTACTCATCATCTTGTTCTTCATTGCTTAGTCATGTTGTTTTTCACCCTTGGCATGCTGAATTGATTGGAGTCCATACACCTGTCTCAATTTTATATCAATTTGATTGTTATGTCCTCGTCGAGTCTACTCCTCTTCTTCTTGAATTGTTAGATCGTATGGCAGCCACCATTGGAATTCTGAGGTTTTGCTGAGCGATACAAATCAGCATTACGTGACCCTTGCCTTTGGCTGATATGCCCCACATGTTCCGTGTCTGGAAGCATCACTCTGCCGATAATCATTACCTTCCGACTTGTTGTCCTTACTATCCCTCCTATGACATAGGCCAATTATCTACCTTAACTGGTAAACCCAGAGAGGTTCCAGGTGGAACCTCCAATGGTCCTCTTCCCTTTGTGTAACACAAAGGAAGTACAATAGTCATAAGATATTGTTTCTGAGAAACAATATTCAAAAGGCAATTTCTTTCCTGAGAAACACCCATATACATTCTAGGTGTTTCTTAGACAAAATATCCAAGAGAGGATTTCTTTCTCAGAAACCTTCTCATGGGACAGTTCCTGTTGGCAGTTGAGAGAAAAGGAGCAGTCATGGAACTGCCCTAAAATCACCTCCAATCTCTAACAGGATCACCTGTGCTTGGTGATGCATGGATCACCTAGTGTACCATGCAATACCTATTTCAGTAGTGTAACTCTCATAAATAAAATCTTTCAACAACATGTATCTACCCGTTTACTACATAGTAACAACTACAGCAAAACGGCTTAGGTCACTATCAATTGATAGCCTTCACGCAACCAGATCGGATCGTCTGTCCGTTGTTCCACTATCAATCATTCATCAGCTGTTGTCGGTGGTTGACCATGGTAGGTTCGTCTGTCCGTCGTCCCTTGTTGCTTAAAGCCGTCCAATACACTTGGTGTGTTACACGTGGCGCAACTTGTGCTGCCTGACCCCAAGAGTAGCAATATTGCCACAGCTGAGCCTCGAGTCACGTACTCAGCCAGTTGAAGTGAGTTTACTCACAGGCCGGCGCGTGTCTTTTAAAACACGTAGCCAAGAACAATTGCCCTGAATGTCAGTGAGGACTAGATCCCACTTGACACGGGTATACTCCGCTTTCTTAGCAGAGTGCGTATGTAGCACTAAGTGCACTTGCCGTAAAAAAAGACCACTTGTGACGTATCATATGCACTTGTGGCACGAATGCTTACGTGCCTATTAGGTAGTAGCAGCCCCTCATTAAAAATGAGGAGGCAATAAACATAAATGCCTCGGTTTATTTTTTTCCGATAGAGCAATATGTGTGTAGTCTATTTTTAGACCTAAAAACACGATTAGACTTAAAATTAGTCCGTACCCGTGATCACATGCAGATGCAGTGACACCACGGAGTACTAAGTACTTATAGCCTTAGGGCAGTACAAAAAAATTCTTCTAGGGCATAAAATGACCCTATGAAGAATCGTATGGCCTCTAAGGCCTAAAAAGCTTGCTCGTGACCCCCGAGAGGTTTCGGTCACTTGAAAGACTCGCAATTCCCCTGGAAGTTCGCGATTCTCAGTTTTCCAATGTGTAAGACACATCCTCAAGGGAAAATGAGCCCGCGCAGGACGTAGTCCCACGATCGTGGATCAGCCCCATTCACATGGGAGCGCGTCACGGCACAGCCCATTTCACAAAACGTATTGCGACACAGCCCTCGCGATCACGATCTGAAAAAACGACCACATATCATTTGTCCTAGACTCGCTGGGCTCAGCCCGCGTGCGCGATGGACCAGCCTAGAAGCGAACATTGTTCTACTCCGCATATGGGCATAGGAGCGCAATATATTGCCGCATCCGGTCAAAGCGTCAGAGTGACGCGGAGTATTGTCTCAAGTCCCAGCACGCATGGGGGCGCAAGAAGGACCCATAAAGCGACTACGTGTCGTGCCCCAGAAACACTCTTAGCAAAATTCTCGCGAATCTCCGATTTGCGCAAGAATGCTGCATACTTTTGCGGTTTTTGTCAGGAAAACACGCAACTTGTTGATTTATTTCTTAAATCCAAGCAAAAAAGTGAGAAAAGTCCACAAAAGTGAGAATTCTTCTCATGTGGTATCCCTTTCATGCATATAAGCTACCGAGCTTAGCAAAAAGGAAAGAAAAGCTAGTTGGCTGCGAATACCCACTGCACTTCCTCTGGTCCGAGGAAAATAGAATTTAGAGCCGAAAATATAAATTCGAATTATTTAATTTTTAATTAAAGAGCTCGTTAGAGAAAAATCTTGATCAAAATTCTACTGTCACGTTAAAATAACCTGATATTCAAATACCTTGCTACATGTAAAAATAAAACAAAAATGCCAAGAAATCTTCTGGCATCATGAATTGTTTTCTCAAGAAGATGAACTCTTCTCCCACGTTGAGAAATGTACACATGTGCCATGTTGCACTATTAACAAGCAATGGTATCAAAAAAGCAACTGGAAATCAAACCATGTTGGGTTTCGAACCCCTGACACGGTGTTGCTACAGTAACAGTGAAAGCAAGAAGGATGTAGTTCCAAGCTTCCCCCATGTTCCAAAATTAGGAACATCCATATGTTTTCCTTACCCAGCTAGGCAGGTGTCAAAGTCTTGGCGCACGCATGATGGGTTCTTCCTACTCAAAAGGAAGGGCAAAGTCACCACGATGTTTTTATTGCACAAGCATTAAATTCCTGTCAAAACACACTTTTCTGAGTACATGTTACCCAGAGTGACTAAGCCAGCATATGACCTCAGTCTTTGACAAATGCAAGAACTGAGTTTGAATTGTTCTAGATTTTCGAACAAATAACAACATAAAATATGTTAAGATCAATTTTACCTTGCCAGTGATAATTGATGCAAAGTCTGCAAAAATCTGTGAACCAGAGTTGAAACAAAACCTGGACACAACATACCACGCACATAGCTAACCACTTAAGTGCAGGACTCTTCTTGAGCAAAAATACTCATGATCACAGAGCTAACCACTCCTGTGAAAAACTCCTCTGGGGGTTGAGTAAAATAGCAGACCTTCCAAGCTGTGTCAAAATAAAAGAAAAAGACACACACTTACACTACAAACTCAATTTCATACACGTTACTGAGGTTTCTCATGACAAGAGAAACTGTTTGATGAAGTTCAGTGTGTTGGAAGAACGTGCCTGTTTACCTCTATTTTTCGAACGAGGTAGGTTTACAGCCTATAAAGACAGAGCACAACCAGTCAAAAGTCAAGTAAAAACAACGAGGACAATTTACCTTGGCGACTGGAGGGTTTCATTGACAGCCGTCGTCAGAACTGGCTGTACAAGAACAGAACACCCAAACAAACATAAATTACTGTAAATCAAAAAGTGATTCTTAAAATAAGATATGGACAAAAAGTTAGGAAAATTGTCTAAACTCAAAAGAATCCTTACAGTACTGTAGATGTTGCTATGTTCAACTCTGCAAACACCATAAGACTTCATGAAAAGTCAACTAATCATAGACTAGATACTGACGCATCTAGAACCCGTTCGTGCCTAGAAAATCTGAAGAAGGTTATACCTACTCAGATCTAGCAATAACAATCATGGGTTTTCCACGTGCCTCACAAGCACATTCAATGGAGTCAATGATGGCCATACTGTTCTCAATAGAACTCATTTGGAGTAATATGATATTCTCCAAAGGCTAGCTTGAGAGACACCTTAAACAAGGTTAGGATGGACTCATTAAGCAGCGAGTAAAGGTTTGCATGACAAACCAATACACAACATCTCTGCACAAAGACAACAAGGGCTTACTAACAGACCCACAGTCTTCGCACGACAAAAGCACCATGCTTACAAACAGATGAAAACTCGCTAAAACATTCGCCCATACAAGGAACTCACATGCTACTGGGTGGTCCAGTACAAGGGAGAACCTTGGGTAAGACAATATGATTGTCTCGCCTCACTCACAACTGGAATTGTAGAGGAGGAGGTACACCGTACACAAAAAAGAGACTGATTAATGTTAGACATTTGTTACCACAACAAGTCTAGAGCAACACCAACTCAGGTTGGGTATGCTCGCATTCTAGTACAGCTTGCTGAACTTAGAGTGCATATAATACACAGAATAAGAGAAATTGAATCCTTGACCATGATTAACATTATTGAATTCAACAGAACTGTGTCTTACTAGATAATGGTCTCACTGAGACTCAATGACTAGTACTTGATTCTCTTGTGAGAATTTCTGACGGTTTACCTTCAGAATTATCCATGGAGAACACATATGGTGTCCATAAGGAAGGACTCTTAGAGTCACCGAAACACGTGGGTCTTTTTGCTAAAGACAACGGGATGACCATAGGTAGTGCACATACATGTTGCACAACAAACCATAAAATAAGCCTCATGATCATATGAGCACAACAACACAAAGGATCCACAACCTTTGTTCTTGTAAAACCACAGCACATAGAATTGTGAGTATCCCTAGTTAAACAGGAATATCATCTCACACAAAAGGATAAGTCAAACATGAACATCTCTACTGAGAGACATGTAGCACCTTGTTGGCATGCAATGCAAAACAAATGCAACTCAAGAAGCTATGCACAGAAATGTAGTATCGCTTCACTAGCTTAGACAAATCCAAAGAGAAACACAACTATTACGTTGTCAACATATCATGGAAAGTTCACTTCTCCATGATGCTCGCTAGTGAAGTCACAATATGGTTCCATAAACCATAAGATTATAGTCAACAACTGTCTTTCAAAATATAAAAATAGGTACGCACATGCACATTTAAATATGTTGCAATGTCATTACCACCAACAAAAGAGTTATACATGTACAGACCTCCCTCGAGGATCCTTGCTACAAAATACAAAAGGATATCATAAACACTGAATCCGTACTCTTCATGGTACAAAAAGACATAGACGTTGATGCTTGGACCTTCCAATGATTATAGTCAATACATTAAGTATGACTTGACATTGTTCACTTGCCGATAGCTGACCCTTTGGGCAACTATTCCCATGGATACATAGGGGTGACAGAGCAAATTGAAGGACAATATACAAACACAAAGGATTGCAGAAGATAACAAACAGAATATCTGTACTATCAGCACCTTTGTACCTAGACCTGGTTCAATATCCACATTGTACACAAATAGTGACAATTAAGGTGCAGTTTCAACACTCCACTTTCGGACCATATGCATTTCATTTGGCTTCCCAGTGTAAGTCAACCAGAGTCTTCAAATATCAAAACCCAAAAGTGAATTACTATCTAGAGTTCAACATCAACCAAATCATGGAGATGCTTGGCCTGCTGTACCAATCATGGTCTTGTCAGCAGCTTCTAGTGGCACAATGTTTACCTAAACAAACACTCAGATGCCATTCACTCATACCTACTATGCAGTGCCTATCGCCTAAATGTAGTGTAGCAATCATAAGATGGAATTGTTGTTCGGCATTCCACTTTTGCACACACAGACTAAATCAATAGGAGACACCAGGCAACACCAAACCGACCCAAAATTATCCTCATAAATGTATGGTCACATGGTCCGTGGAAAGCAATGCTTAGTAAACAAAGGTATTTTACCCCGCACAAATAGTCAGTCGGTATACCAGTGATAATTGGACTATCACAGACAGTATACGATAAGACAATCAGGGTTTTACGCGGAAGTAAGTCAGAATATAAGTTTGACTTAGGAGAGTACAATCAAACCAGCTTTATCATAAGCCATGACAAATCTCCCTCTCCACATGAACTTACACTTCATATACTACATAAAATAATATGTAGGTACAAAGCGTCACAGGCAGCTTGCACATTTTTAACCTCAACAAGAACGGTTTTTCTGCAAGTCTGGCTCATACTCGGATTTTTTTCCTCACCGAGGTTTTACTTTTCCACGAGCCATGCTAATTCTCCAATCGTGGGGGCGAGTGACATAGGCCAATTATCTACCTTAACTGGTAAACCCAAAGAGGTTCCAGGTGGAACCTCCAATGGTCCTCTTCCCTTTGTGTAACACAAAGGAAGTACAATAGTCATAAGATATTGTTTTTGAGAAACAATATTCAAAAGGCAATTTCTTTCCTGAGAAACACCCATATACATTCTAGGTGTTTCTTAGACAAAATATCCAAGAGAGGATTTCTTTCTCAGAAACCTTCTCATGGGACAGTTCCTGTTGGCAGTTGAGAGAAAAGGAGCAGTCATGGAACTGCCCTAAAATCACCTCCAATCTCTGACATGATCACCTGTGCTTGGTGATGCATGGATCACCTAGTGTACCATGCAATACCTATTTCAGTAGTGTAACTCTCATAAATAAAATCTTTCAACAACATGTATCTACCCGTTTACTACATAGTAACAACTACAGCAAAACGGCTTAGGTCATCCTATGACTATCAAACTTATCATCTTTCCCATATTTTTCAACTCCGCCAGTCAAAAATTCCTCCCAAATCCAGCAAACAAGAAACTCCCAGGGCGGCGGCAGGTGATTGTCATGGGCAGGAGTGACGCGCGCTTGTACCGATGGTAGCGCTGCTTTGGGTGGATCTTTTGCCCATGGTGGTGTTTGAATTGGGCTTGGTGCAGAGGATTCGTCAGCCGGAGCAGCAAACATGGTGTCGCTGCTGTAATTTGCTTTAAATTTTGCCGTAATCACGCAATATAACCGGTTGTGGGGACCATCTTGCCCAACTTTTTGCGTAGAATTCGATCGTGATGTCAGAGTATGCTGAAACGCACTGCAAAACGTCGAATTTCGACACGTCCGGTATACTTGTGTCGATTCGACCCAAGTCGCTATACTTGGGTCATATTGACACTAGTACCCGGAAGAGGGTTAATAAATTCCTAAATCTCTAAAGTCCTATTTTCGTAGAATAGGATAGAAATAAATATTCCGCCCAATATTCCTAATGCTCCAAATCCCTAACAGCCCATAGTTCTGTTTGCGCACGCAAATCAAAAACATCATGAACATGGTCGACACGGATGAAGACGACTCGTACAGCTCCACCTCCGGAGTTTCTCCCTCCTCTTCTTCCTCTGGCAGCAACTCGACCGCATGTAACAACAGGACAGGTGAGAACACAGAGGCAGTGCCACCGGGCATTGCTCCTGTCCCTGAAGTCGCAGTTGCTGCTGCTACTGCTGCGAATGTTCGTGCACCTGCTTTGGCAGCAGGGAGGGGTCGGGGTATTGGTTCTGGCAGGGGATCCACTGCGGGTTGAGGTGGTGGTCGTGTAGGTGGTTGAGGTGGTGGACGAGGAGCAGGGCGTGGTGGTTGTGGCCGTGTCGTGGCCGTGGTCATGGGGAGGGGGTCGTCCAGTAGGATGCTCCAATTATTCTCCCATGGAGATTTTCAATATGTTGGAAGGGGTCCGTGATCTCTGGGATGGAATGGGATCTTGTCGCACAACGCCACATGGCGTATCACCCAGATGAGGAGAGAAGCGGCGATCAACTGAAGAAGAAGTTTAACAAGCTTGCAAAGACCAAGATGGGAACCGGCGATCCCAACATGCCAGCTGATGTGCGGGAGGCTAAGGAGATTCGTCGCCTTATCATCGAGAAGTCAGAGGGAGTTACAGGTTCAGAAGAAGAATATTTTGCATTAGAAGATTTCAAGAATCCTACTGAGTTGGACAACGAGGAAGTTGACCCCCCTGAGGAGACAGGTGAGTCTATCACCGCACCAGCCGAGAATGTGGTCTTAGACACCACTGAAAGGCATGGCAGTGGAAGTGTCAATCAAGAGGGTTCGAACTCTGGTGGACGGCAAAATAGAGCCGAGAGTGCAGCCGTGGCATCTTCCATTTCCCCACGTATTCATGTGAGTTCATGATTGATTGATTGTTTTTTTGTAGCCGCTCTTCTCACAACATTTGTTAGAGAGGACATGTCTTAACTCCTGTCACTCGCAGGAACAATAAGGGCAATCGTGATGGAAGTGAAGACCTGTCATTCAACAACGTGATGATGATGATCACATATCAACAGATGGCAGAGATGCGAGAGCGTCACGTGGATCGTGATGAGGAATGCCATGAGAGGAGGAGGAGGATGGAGGAGCAGCGACAAGATCGCATGATGCAGATGCAGCAGTTTATGACAACAATGATGCTGATGATGAGTGGTAGACAGGGAGTCCCTCCAGCTCAAGAACCTACGCTTCCGAACGTGGATATCTTCCAGAATGTGAATGACAACAATTATACTGAGCAGAGTGATGTAGGTGGGGAAGGCAAGGATCCTGGGAAGGCAAAGATCCTGAGTAGAGAGTTCATCGATGTGTTATGGTTCATCTTAACTTAGTCAAATGTGTTACTACTAAATTTATGACGTGTGAATTATTTAGTTTAGATGAAATGTTTTTTGTTTAACAGTTAATGAAATCGAGACATCAATTCAAAACAAACTCTATGTTAGCGTCAATGTTGAGGCTTGGTAAGTAAACTGATGTGATTTGGTTAATGCCTACCAACCAAGATTGGAGATTGAATAAAAGGAAGAGACAATCAAATATGATTCGTCTCTCTCCATTCTCTTCATACGTCATTGTGTCTTTCAATCGTGGGAAAGAAGACTGAACGGCTCGCATTCCCCACTCAGCGCATTGCTGCATGCTTGTTGCTTCCCTCTTCACTGCAATGTCTGCAATTTGTTCATCTATTGTTAAAAACTCATCATCTGCGGTCAAATCATCCTGTGCCAACTTTATAAGAAATTCATAATTCAGGCTCGAGAAGGCAGAATCGATGACATACTTCAGACCACTTTGTCGATACACATCCTCTAATTTATTGTACATGTTGCCCCAATCCGCAACCATACTATCATGAGAACAACCAGGGACATTATAAAAGGCAAGTGCAATGGTTCCATCAGGGACAAAGCCCAAAACACCGGTCACATAGTGATCTGACTTCCACCCATTAAAAAAACGAGACTGCACAATTTCATCAGGTGCCTACTCTATCCGTACCTTTAACCCATCCATGGTGCCCCATACATTGTCTAGGACGGGATGTCGTTGTTGGATGATCCCCCGATATTCCTCTAGTTTCTCAGCAGATGGAAGCCTTATCTGGGCCAAATGATATCCTTTAAGAGCCTTCACGAGGATTCTCCGTGCAAACTGCAAATACTTTGCAACAGGAGTCATCGTCATTCCAAAAACAAGTTGCAAAACCATCAAAGATCCACGGGTTCTAGTCCATCCCAAAATTAGGCCCAGACAATCAGAAGGATGCATCAGTCTCGGCCCTTCTGAACGATGAATCCATCTGCATTTACAAAGGGTGTGTATTGCTCATACAATGGGGCAAATAGTGAAAGCAGGTGGTGAAATGATCGAAAATCAAAGCCGGTAAGCGTGATCATTGCCTGATCATCACCAGATGCATAGACGCGTCGCCAAGGACTCCTGCTTATAGACAGCAAAGAGCACCTGGGGATACGACGCTGGCGAATATAGCAATCTTTCAGACCCAATCTACTGCGCAAGCAATGGCGATTTCGTGAATAAATGAATTTTTTGCTTCCTATGCTTTGCGCAGCACCAGAGAAGAACACAGGGCCTCCTAAAAGTCATACCAGGATTTTGAAACGAGTTCCGAGAGCGATGGGAAGGAATAATTCACAATTCGGGGTGTCATCGAGGATGGGCGGAATCACAAGAACGGCTACAATTTATTACTTGAAATATTTCTTGCTGGATACTGGCAGGCTTTTGGCAGGGCTGCCGAAGTCTGCCAACGCCTGCCAAAGCCTGCCAAAAATCTCGTGATCCACGGAGTATACTTTACCATCAGATTTGCATTAACGCACATAGGAATATTACACCAATGGGGCATTATTTTTATGAGGCCCCAGTACAGCTCACTCAGAACACGAATGAAAACAAATAAACTAATTCCTTCGTAATAGCGAATGATACTGACTTCATCGGACTAACTTCAATACTTTGGCAGACTTTGGCAGGCTTTGGCAGCCCTGCCAAAGCCTGCCTGATTTTTCTCGAGAATTTGAAGAGAAATTGGCCTGAGTTGTATCTATCATATTGGCATCAATCACCACAAAAGATTGCTGTTTTCATTAGGCCTATGGAATAATTCTTACGATGAGATGCCAAAGAGTTTTTGTGTGACTATCATCCATTAAGATGCTTATTCGATTGCAACGTCAACTTCCTCTGTTTTGAAAAACCTATTTACCTGTTCTTCCTGTCTGAGTATGCTCCAGTGTACAAGTACACAAGAGAGGGGGAGCGATCACGGCGAAAAATAAATTTGTGTTAATGAGATTTGCTTGTGTGGATGGTCGACAAGGGCTTCTCATCGACCAAGATATGTGTAATTTACAAAAAAGTCCAGAGTTGGGCAGGATAGAGGGGACTTTTGTTGTGGCCCAAGTTCAACTGGGATAGGATTCATACCTAATTCTGAAAATATATTTTTATATATATTTTTAAGGTCCGCATGTAATACATTTTTTGTGGTTGTAAAAAAGAATTAGGGTAGAATGCCTGTCTTTGTATACACTATGAATTCTCTAACAAATAGGTTTCCAAACATAATTACCCCCGGCTTCACTTGAAGTTCTTGTGTAGTAGAAGCCAGCATAGAAACACAACATCACATCGCATTACATCATCACGTCACACCACACCACACACACCACACCAGACCACACCAGACCACACCGCATCACATCATGATCCAAAAATTCTCACCTCTTTCATCATCTATCTAATTGAAGTCCTTGCATCCGTCCACATCATCTTCACAGATTCTTCTTCACCATGCCGTTGCAAGCCAACATTGACGCAGCTTGGCAACATGGTGATGCCGCCTGTGCTGCTGCCGTCGGTTTATCTTTAGAAGAAGGCCCTGCATGGCCAGTTGCATCTTTTTGCTGAAGCATTTGGTGAGTTTGCTGCGGTTCCTGCTGCTGGGGCAGTTGGGGGAGGGGGTCATCCCAGGACGCTGTGGGTAGAGCACATGGTAGGGAGGGGGGTGCACGGTGGAAGAGGTTGTGGTGGCAGGAGCTGCAGGAGCAGAGGTGGTAGAGCAGGTAATTCTTCCGACCGGGGCAAAGGTGCTATTCATGTAGTCGTTTTACCTACTGCCACACTTCCAATTGCTGCCCCTGTCACCACAACAAATTCTTTCCCTCATCAACAGCTGAACCCACATACACGTGGTGTTCTACAAGCCACTACCCTCCCTCACACCCTTCCTACCATCCCTCCTCTCCTTGCTCTGGCAGGATTGACTGGGGAGTCTGCTATCAAAGGACCTTCTCCAGTATCTTCACCTGTGGCTCCTGCCAAAGTGGATGGCATCTTTGACGGCATGGAGGAGGTGCTGGACAATGAAACACAGGTCATTCTCAAAGCAAGGATTGCCCTGACCACCAGAGGAAACTATTTCTCTATCATTATAAGACTATTTTGCTACCTCCAGGACAACAATGAGCTCTATCATGATTTCTTGAGTTGAGCTTTGATAGCAGATCTAAGAGAGGCAGATTAATAGTATAGCCAGAAGAGGACTAAGAGGGGTGCACCATCAAAGCGTCGATATGACTGCAAGCAAGTTGGTGTCAATGTCATAAAAGCATAGACTCACAAGATCCTTCCACTTTTCCCATCGACTTTGACAACTTGACCTTTAATATGGCTTTGCTGGCTTCTTGAAGGCTTTCAAGAAAACTGTTGTCAAGAAAAGCTGCCAAACTCCTTCAGCAGCACAAGATGTAGAAATCACTACAGTGGTGACATTATAAATGAGAACTAATAAAAATAAGAATGCACAAATATTTAAACGACTGCAATGAATTTGTAAATGTATTTTTATTAATGTCTGTATGTCATTTAAAAACATCCTCTTAGACATATTCATAAATGAAGGTTTTTGATCACATAAATGCCGGTTTTCTGATACACATTTAAATTTCATGCGACGTTGCTAATGTTTGCGTGCATTCTGTAGGGAGGCTGCTGCATCAATGCTTCTGGACCACCAAGCTAAAACCTGGCCGGCCAGGATAAAAATGACTGTCCATGAGCAACATGAGATTGACAACCACTATGGCTGCCACGTACTATTCCTACGTGAAAATGTACATATTTCGACAAAAAATTGTAGATGAGAAGCGTCAGATAGTCTGTCCTAGCTTACTTTCACTGACAATAAAAAAATTATCGAGCACCGATGCGCATAAAGTGCCATTATGCTAGCATTATCCCACAATTTTCACAATGTTTGTTATCTGACATTCACCGTACAAACCATACCAATTTCTACGTTATGGACTTTGAACCATTACCTCAATTTAGACCTCCAACTGAAGCTAATTTTAGGTGGTGATTGCAAAGAGCTGAGGACGTGTAGAGCTGGACTTAAGCCCTCAAGATAGTCCCACAGGGTTTTGCATTCTTGGATGGGTCTCAGGGGTTGGATATTGAGGCCACACAAGTGGCCAAAGATATCTGACATATAGTGGGCCAAAGTCAATTCTGATGTGTACCACAATGACAGGGAGAATGCATGCTGTGGTTAGAGGGTTGGATGGCTTGGTGAGTGACATGTCCGATGTGACTAGTTTTTGTTGTTGTTTAGGACATGAGCCTCACGTCCCGTGACCCATCATGCTTCGTCACTGTAATGGACTTGTCCGCATGGGCACGAACTCTTGTCTTGTACAGAATTATTATGTGTTTTTTGCCTGGGCATTCATGCAAATGTTTTAGGACAATGGATCTTGATTCACGTTCACTCACAAATCATGCAAACTACCATATATACTGGAGCTTAAGAACCACAAAATGTGCAGTCATTTCAAAATGATACCTTTTGTGGTTCTTATGCTCCAAATGAAACTAGCCGTCATCACACGATGGAAAAAAATGTATCTAGTGTCTTTATTTTTTTACTTCTATTACCCTACCCGAAGGGTATACACACAGCACATCACACACATCACAACGAACAATCACCAGCATCCCCTGCCACACTTCACCATGGTGATGGGTAGTGAGTATTCTCCGGTCATAATTCAATAACTTGGCAAATATTTGGATGCACATGGAACTACACATATGGGGAATTGGTGTTGAAGAGGAGAATCTAACGACGACAGCTCTAGAACAAACAGAGTGAGTTAATTGTCTGAAAACAAAACAAATGTTTACCAAAATCGGTCATTTTGAAGTGGTGGTTCTTAGGATGTAAGGGAAAGGATGTACGTTGGTACCAATACCTTGACTCATGCAAGAATTACATGGATTGCATGAAAAGGATTTTTGAGGACAATCTACACAAGAATATGAGGACTCCAACCCAGGGGCGTTGTGCATCTGGCAGGTTAATCTCGTGGGTTTGTTATTATTTGTTGACACATAGACAACAGCAGGAAGAAATAACTCTTAAGCCCCTTTCTCAGATTGGTACCTAAATGTACCGATCTTTCAAAATGTACTGATTAATCGAAAAGTACATTTTGCAAGATTGGTACATTTTGAAAGATCAGTACCAAAAAGTACCGATCTTAGAAAATGTAGCGATTTCTCGTTTCTGATAGAAATCATACTAGTTCCTAATGTCTCAGGTGCTGATCTTTCAACATGTACCATTGACATGTATTGGTACATTTTTGTAAATCGGTACATATTCAAAGATTGGTACCAAAATGTACGAATCTTTGAAAATGTACTTTTCTTGCCTTCCATACATGAGCTTATCGTCAGGACAAAGTACGTTTGAACAGTCAATTGACCGACCTTTGCTAAAAATTAAAAAATGTGTTAAGGACTTTCAACAAACAACAGCTGTTCATTCGGAGTTGTTTTTCTCCTAGGATGTGGAAATGAGTTCTCAACAACGTTAGTACAATACGTTTTAAAAGTATTAAGTTGGACTGTTTTTGTTTTTGATGCAACTTTCCCTAAAGTCCTTATACCCCAGTGGTTCTTATGCTCCGGTATATGCGGTAGTCCATCAATGTGTCTGTTAGGGGGTAAGTATTTTTACGTGCTCGTGAGTTTTTTGCATATAATGCATCAAACAACAACTAACTCCTCCTCTGTTTGCACAAAATCGATTTGTTATGTATATGTTGGACCCAGAATGTGACTGGCCCCGTGCTGGAACTGGGATGACGACGTCCGCATACTGGCACTCTCTGTCAAGTGATCTGGTGACAATTTGGGGACTATTTTTGGTCAAAGTAGAGACTTAAGTGTACACAATAAAAAATCTGATTCGCTTTCTGACATAAGTAAATAGGCCATCTGCCCCATTCTGCTGCATCACTGACATGCCATCTTGCTTCGTGATGGAAAGTGCCATTACAAGGCATCCCATATTGGCACTAGTTCCAGTATGGGATGCCCCATAGTGGCCCTAGTGCCAGTATGGGGCCGGTGCCAACTCAGGGTTGCAAGGCCATTGTCCATTTCCAGTACTGGACATCCAATTCCAGCACAGGACATGACACAAACTTATTTTTGAGTCCAGTTCCAGTACGGGGCACACCATAGTGGCACAGTGCCAGTACTGGGACATCGGCATCCCAGTTCCAGCATGGGACAAAAAGTCGGTCCCAGTTCCAGCACAGGACCGGTGCCTATTTGGGGGCTAACATATATGTTGGGCCCCAAAAAGCTACCGTCCCCGTGCTGGAACTGGGACCGACTTTTTGCCCCATGCTGGAACTTGGACGCCGACAGCCCCGTTGTGGCACTGGCCATCAAAATGCGATCTGGTGACGTTTTGGGGACATTTCTTGGTTGAAGTAGAGCCTTAGCAGTACCCGAATGCAAAAATTCTGACAGGCTGTTCTGACATAAGTAGATAGGCCATTGGAACTTCTGCATTCACTTCATCGCCATCATATGGATCTTTCGCATTGTCCAACACACCCATCCGAACTGCGATCCAACACAGTACTTGAGAATTGCACACCTTTGCTCGCGTTTTTTGGCCAACCCAGCACACTCGCAACCATATTATTGCCACAGATTGTGCTCACTCCCGTTTTTTTTTAAACTACATACTTATGTACCCACGCTAGTGCCAATTTGGGAATCCCCAAACTGGCACTAGTGCTGGTTTGGGGCACCCCATGGTGGCTCTAGTGCCAGAACAGGGCTAGTGCAAATTCCGGGTTTCGAGAGAAAAGTCCAGTTCCAGCACAGGGTGCCCAGTTCCAGCACAGGACAAGCCAATATCTCATTTTTGGTCCCAGTTCCAGCACGGGGCGCCCCGTTTTGACACGGTGCCACAACGAGGCTGTCGGTGTCCCAGTTCCAGCACGGGGCGAAAAGTCAGCCCCAGTTCCAGCACAGGGCCGGTAGCATTTGGGGCCCAACATATATAACTCTTTACATACTCTCATGTTGTTATGTATGTAGCATTTTATCTATATAATTCAGGGCGTCAAACATGTGTGATACCTACAGAGGAAAGAAAAACAGAAGTAAGTTGCATGATATTTTAATCATTATATTTAATATGTATATCAATGATTTCTAACAAGAAGAATCCTTACTTTTCTACATTAGTGAGTCATATGTGATGGCATGTGTTATATACAAAACAATGTCTGGTAGACTGGATGACAGGGGATGCCTACCATGAGTATTAATACGAACATATTAAAATTTGATACCATACACATTTCCACCATGAAATGCCTGCTAAGCTAAAATCACTCCTCATTATCACAAGGTAAAATATTGTGTATTTTAAGGTCTAGCTATTTCAAAAATTACTGGAGTAAATTGCTGGAGAGATGTAAAAATTGTCTATGACTTTTATTGCAAAAATTCCTTTGAAATAGGGGGGTGAAAGTGTTGCTATATCTGCTATCCAGGGGCCTACAGTCCTTTCATTTCTTCTTGCAAGGAGGGCTAATAATCTGGGTTATTGTTGTGTGGTATGAAGTCCAATGTGAAGGTTCCATAATGGTGAGAATTTTTGCACTTCATAACAATGACCTAGGTTGCAAATTCCGGAGGAATTCCGGCGGAATTACGGGTTACTCCGGAATATTTGCTTATTTTGACAGTAACGTGATTACTATGATCACGAGATTACTGAGAAAGACTTACTTAAGAACTTTGATCTATACTTAAGGACCGTGACGCCGTGACATCACAAAATAAGACTCATTTTGACAAAATTTACAGTAATATGTCCGGAACTTACAGTAATTACTGCAGTAACTCTGATTGGTTACTGGTTACTATGTTTTTGGGACAGTAACCAAAATCGGAATTTGCAACCTAGACAATGACGCAAACTCTAATCCCCACTGACACCAATATCAAAATGGCATCTTCATTCCCATTAAGAATGTGTGTCTATCTCCAATATGCTAAACATATGTATCCTTGCATAGTATTGTGTCCCCATCCAAAAAAATTATCCTATTGTGGCCCCCAGATCCACTCTAATGCCACCAATCTTGCCCCCACTGTTTTTATCATCACCATCACAGGCTGCAAGGATAACATATGCCCCTCCACCCACCTGACTTGTTTCTACATTTTTGAATCATAATTTCCAATTCAAAAGTTGCACACCCTTTATGAATTTTTGTATCTATCACTGTTTGCACACTACACCTGGCAATGCTGTGACCACCAGCCCTCTGACAATAGGGAAAGGGATCCATGTCTGTGAGCATAGGGTTTATTCAAGATCTTTCCATCTTTTTCATTCATATTTCGAGTGTCAATCTTCAATTTAATTCTCACTCCCCCCATGGAATCAACACTGCTCATCTCTTGTCTGATGCTAGAACTGCCTTTTGCCCACTTCCCATTCTGGAGGTGAGGAATAATGAGTTTGTCTTTTGTATTAGGTGCTAGCTTATGTATTGAAGTAGTATTCATTTTATTGGCTTACTACATTGAGACTTCTCTTAGTGTAAGAGTATTCTGTCACAAACTATATTTCAGCAGCAAGATCTTTGGACCTCTAGCCCAACAGTTGCAAGCAAGACCTTTAAGTTGTGATATTGTAGCAGTCCTTATAACTAGATTGTTTTTGACACATAGTAGGTGCCTCTTGTTTTCATGTTGTTCACGATACCTTCTACTGTTGAAGTTTCTAAAGTTGCTTGAAATGCGCGCTTTTGAGACTTGGAAGGTAATTTTTGGTGTCATACAAAGTAACATTTTTATTTCACACCTTCATGATACCATAAGTACCATACAATACAAGTAGAAGGGTAACTATCACATTATACTATAAACGATAATATGTAATATGTCTTGTAATATGTCTCGTAAATACCTTACATACCGAAGATATATATATATCTTGTAACAAACCATAGAACATAATGTCATGAATCCAACTAGACAGGACTGTCCAACTTTGTTGTCTCTTTTTTGATGTACATTTTACAGCATCTAGAGTTTTAGCCATCAACAATGGTATGATGCCACAGTACAATGCACACTATAGTTCCCATCTAACTAATATGAGGAGGGAGGACATCTATAGTGACCAATGAAACGGTACTATGGTACTTTTTGGGCTCTTCACATCTGCTGTCCGCACTAGCTTTGTCCTAGTTGTGACAGAAAATTTGGTACTACTGTACCCTTTGGTACCTTATCACAATTTAGACCCCACCAGACCTACTCTATCTGCAGTCCTTCAGCTGTCCACCGGTACCACGGTTTGTTGGACCATTGGCAGATCATTTGGTACTATGGTACTTCTCAGAATTGGGTTCTGCCGTCAGTTTTGGGGGTGTTTTGAGGTGTTTGGTACCTGTGTACCATTCAGAACCCCTTTGTGGCAGTCAAACCTGTACCATGGTCTTAGTTAGTAAAGTTAACTAGGATATCCTCCCTCCTCTTATATGACATACCACCAGCCTCATCTACACAACATACAGGGTTTTGCAGTACTTATGGATGCAGATTTTGTTGCCAGGATTGAACTCAAAACCTCCAACATAACACAACGGCGAGTTCTACAAAGTTGTTTCAGACAGAGAATCTTGTTGCCATGACAGCAGCAGGACTCTTGATATAACTAGAAGACGGAGCAACTTTTTGGCTGGTGACGTTATGAATTCATATCCCATCTATTTTCAGAAGAGTGAAGTAATGCCACTTTACTTATAATACAGTATTTTTCTACTGTTACAAAAAAAGGTCAGTTATTTCAGTCTGCCTTCACATATATCATCCTATGAATATGGGTTGGGTATGTGATATACATAATAGGTGAGAACAAGAAGTATCAGTGGATACGGCACTGCAATACAGTTCTAGAAGCTAGAGCTTGTTAGCACTATTTGCTGCTAGACAATGGTAATTTTGTAGCATATTAGAAAACAAGGGCCATACAGTGACATTGACAAATCATTCATGATCATACACTGAAACAATGGAAACTACAACTTTTTTCAAAAATGAACAAAAATGGATGTCCACTGGCATGAAACTTGTAGGCAGAACCTTGTCACAGTGATCAGTTTAAGTGATGAAATGAAATATCATCTGCAGAGGTGCAGTTCATACGAAAATTGGTGTAAAGTGGGTTTATTTTTTGTAACCCCTCAAGGCTCGAGGCAACTTAGATTTCTTGATTGCAAAAGTATGATTGGAACTTGCAGTGAACTGTATTTGTCAGAGGATCAAGAACCATATGGCCTGATCTGACACCCCAGCAATACAATCAGACCTTTTGTATTGTAGAGAATCGAAAGTGGAGAATGTGGATATAAGCTTTTCAGGGGCTTGGCTTCAGCTGCTAGGTTGCAAATTCCAGAGGAATTCCGGCGGAATTACGCGTTACTCGGAATATTTGCTTATTTTGACAGTAACGTGATTACTGTGATCACGAGATTACTGAGAAAGACTTACTTAAGTACTTTGCTCAATACTTAAGGACTGTGACGCTGTGACATCACAAAATAAGACTCATTTTGACAAAGTTTACAGTAATATGTCCGGAATCTACAGTAATTACTGCAGTAACTCTGACAGGTTACTGGTTACTGTGTTTTTTGGACAGTAACCAAAATCGGAATTTGAAACCTAGTTCAGATGAAGAGCATCTATATAGAAACTAAAAACACCGTATGAACCTGTCATGTAAATGACAACTATCATTTTCTTCATAGTTGTAGTGCAATATTTACTTGTGTTAGAAATGAACACAAGCTAGTGTCATCTTAATAGAAAAAGGAGGAATATGTTACACAGCAGCAGAAAAATCATTCATTCATGTGAATACAGTACCCTCAAAGATGGTTGCAAGGTGGGATGACAGGGAGAAAGTTGCTGCGGCATTATTTGAGGATGCATTTGGTGGTGTAGAGTATGTTTTGCTTGTGTGTTTCATGTGCATGGGACTGGCCATAGGATGGGTGGTAGGGGTACAGTCTCAGAAAAAATATAAATAGCATGAATATAATATTTTTGATCGTGTATTTTTTGGAGCTACATACTAGTAGTATTGCTAGAGCTTGTCCAAGTAACGATTTGTGAAGGGGAAACCAGTGAAAAAGAATGGAATGATATCTTTAAATAATTTTTATTATGTGCAAAGTTAGACCTACTTTTCGATAACGATGTAACAGGATCAATATATGTGTTACGTGGACTATAAATAATATAGGTAAATTCATCATAAAAACATTTTATGATATTGTCTGGCGTATATCATCATTTTCAAAGAATTTTGAAGTGGTCAATAATTACTCATCTGAGGCTGTTGCTTATGGTAACACTAACAAGAACACAAAGTAGACCATTTTTGTGTTACGTAATACCATACGTAGATATCAAACCTTATCATTTTATCTCTCTGAACACAAACCTTGACCGATTGACCGCAAATAAACTCAGAACCATAATCCTTGATTCCATCCAATCACCCATTGCCATAGACCAAATTGCATGCATTGCATTATCACATCATGTCACCCAAGAAAGATCATTGTCCTGATACACCTGCAACCCAAAATGACATGCAACTAACCATTCTTTTTATTGATCACATTGTGGAGGCAACCATGAAAACAACACTCAAACAATGGTTGCATACATAGACATTGGGCATTGGGTTCATTGTTATGGTGTAAACAGTCAAGGGATGTTCTTGTCATGGTTGCTTGCATCTTGCATGGTTGATTGTTGTATTGTCCAATTTTTCTGTTGTCCCTGTATTGCAGCATCCAAGCCTGTCTGCTTCTCCCTTGACCAGTTCAAATCTATCACCTGTATGATTGCAACAAAATTATCATCACCAAAATCATGAACGAATGTTGAGTAGCAGTCATTTCCACTCATGACTCACAAGCCAGTCATGGGCACTCCAGCTCCTCAGTCTGTACAGCGAGTGAGTTTAGGCACGTGCACTCCAGTGGGAACCACCCACGAAGTGCTCACACACCACGTACACTCCAGTGGGAATCACCCACGAGTGCACACACACCTAGTGGGAACTACCCACGAGCATCATGCTTGACTAACAATAACGTAGCTCATAAATTTAGCTATGTGATTTTTACCATCACTATGCTGCTCTTTAACACACGTAGCTAAAAACGCAACAATCAACCTCTTTCCTCCGCAACCATCGCAATGACGACGCCGGAGGAAGCCAAAATGCTCTTCAGCAACCTCGCGGCCACCTACACTGCCATCATCGGCCAACCCACCGACGACGACGAGAAACAGCTCCGCGAATCCATCACGAATCTCCTTCAATCCATCAACGTCCCCAGCGGCACCTGCAGCCTCTCCGGCCTCATCGACACCGAAGCCACATACATCGCCAATCATGGCACTCTGTTCGACCCCATGACCGTCCCTCTCGCCGCCTACAATCCCGCCATTGCAGTCGACGCCTCCAATGCCATCCGAGCTCACGCCGAGCGCACTTGGACAGCAAAACGGGAACTCCAGCGCCTCATCCGCGCCGTCGAGTGCAACGGCCGCCTCTTCCTCCTCCACATCGTCGAGGAAACATGGCTCCTGCCGCTCAAGAGCGACACCACCTTCTACAACCAGGTGGCTCTCAGCGACATGCTCGACCACCTCACCTCCAACATGTCAGGCCTTGAAGCGACGGATATCATCTCTCTGTCCATCGACATGCAGAGTTGGTGGCAGGACGATCGCAGGGTCCCCAAGTACATCAACAAGCTTGAGGAGGCCCAGAAAAAAGCCACCCGTGCCAACCTACCCCTCACAAATGCCTGGCTCGCCGCCACGGCCTCGCTCTCCCTCCTCACAGCAGGCAGCTTTCCCAAACAGCGCACGGACTGGGATTCCCTTCCTTCCACCTCCAAGATATGGGCTGCATGGAAGACCTGGGCGCGAACAGCCCAACAGACAGTCAAGCGCAAGCAACGCGCCCCCAACGCCAGGGCCGACGTCTTCGGCTCGGCCTCTGTGGCCATTGTCTACCACCAGACAACCCCTGCCCCACAAGCATTCGCCGGCAGCGTGCACGGCCTCTCCTTCCAAGAACAATTCTCGAGCGGCATGGATGCCCTCGCCCTTGCCGCCACCAATGACAAAACCAACCTCGACAACCTCGTCTCTACCAACAAGACACTCTCCGACTCGGTCGCCAAGAAGCTCGCGAACATCGAGTCGCTTTTCACCAAGAACCCAACCACCTCCACTCTCGCCTCTGGCTCCACCAATGACGCCCGGCTCGTCGCCCAACTCAAGGCAGCTATCAAGGGCAAGTGGGCTGCGGGCGGGTTCTGCTCCTCCCATGGCTACGGAGTCAGCGCCGGTCACACCAGCGCTTCTTGCAAGAACAAGAAGCCGGGCCACGCCGACTCGGCCACCCGAGCCAATCCTGCCGGCCACGGTGCCGACAAGCACATCAACAAGGGCTGGGACACTTTCCTCTCCACCTCCAAGTGACATGTTGGGACCGCTTGCCTCTTGCAGTCTTTAAATCCTAAACCCTCCATTGATTTACAATGCGACTTTAGTCTTTTAACTACTAGTACTAGCACTAGCTTTAGTCCCACCCTATCCCCTTTCAACACACCGCCCCCCCCCTGACGGCTGGACCTTAGTCGCCAAGGGTGGACACACTAACACTGCACCTGCTCCATGTCACACTGCCATTGTTGACACAGGAGCAAGCGACTTCTATCTAACCCCTTCTGCCCCCATTACCAACCTTAACCCAGCAGCACCCGCCGCCACAGTCAGCGACGCCGCCGGCAATCAACATTGCTCATCGGCTCAAGCCGATATCCTCCTCAACCTCCCCGACCGCTCCGCCAAAATCATGCCATCCTTCCAGCACAACCTTATGGGCATTGGGAAACTCTGCGACAATGACTGCAGAGTGGTCTTCGACAAGACTACCGTCACCGTCTTTGCCAACAACGGCTCCACTCTTCTCCAAGGCTGGTGTGAACAAACCGGCGCCAAGCTGTGGCGGTTCTCTCTCATGCCCAACCAACAGGTCTCACCCAACCGGGCATCCCAAGCCTCCATGGCGCTCAGTGCCCGTGATCTCCCCAGCGTGGGTGCCCTTGTGCACTACCTACATGCAGCAGCAGGTTTCCCGGTCAAGGCAACCTGGTTAGCTGCCATCAAAGCCGGCAACTACGCCAGTTGGCCAGGCCTCACTCACGCCAACGCCTCCAAGTACTGCCCATCCTGCGTCGAGACCATCAAGGGACACCTCACGCAGGTCCGCCAGGGCATTTGCCCCACCAAGTCCAAACCCCCTACAAACACCGCACCGTCATTCCCCTCTCCCACCCCTCCTGCAGCCACCAAAGAACTCCACCTGTGGGATGAACCCATCAGCAAACTCTTCACAGACGACATGGGACGCTTCCCCGTACGGTCTCGCAGCAGCAACCAGTACCTCATGCTAGCCTACCACTGTGACACCAACGCCATCCTTGTCAAATCCTTCCAATCCCGCCACGACAGACACCGCATCCCAGCCTACAACAGGCTCATGCGTCGACTCACAGCACGAGCCCACACCGTTGACCACCAGGTTCTAGACAACGAAGCCAGCGCTGAATACCGTCGAGTCATCACCGACGACTGGAACTGCTCATACCAACTCGTCCCCCCCAACGTGCATCGCTGCAACATAGCCGAACGCGCCATCCAGACCTTCAAGGCACACTTTCTTTCCATCCTTGCAGGTCTACCCTCAGCATTTCCCAACTACCTCTGGGACACTCTGATACCCCAAACCGAGCTCACTCTCAACCTCCTCCGACAGTCGCACACCGCCCCTGCAATCTCCGCTTGGGAAGCATACAACAACACCCCTTCAACCGATGCCACACCCATCGGCCCCTGCGGCTGCCCGGTCATCATCCACAACAAGCCCAACAAACGCTTGTCATGGGCCTTTCATGGGTGCGATGGGTTCTACATCGGCCCAGCTCTCGAACGCTACCGCTGCTTCCAAGTAGTTGACTCCCTCACAAAGTCTCGTCATCTCGGACACAGTGGAATTCCGTCATGACTACCTCGCAGCCCCGGCCATCTCCTACGAAGACAGGCTTCTGCACACAATCAACTTCCTGTCAACTGCCATCAACGAAGCAACCAACAACACCTGCAATGCCCAACTCATCGCCATCGACAACCTGCGCGACATTTTCATAAAGTGGCAACTCTCTACAAACCCACTCTCTCTCCTCCCCCAAACCCGTCCACCTGCTGCTCCCGTAGCACCAGCAAAGACACCACCCGCCAAGAATCCCACGGACTCTCCAAGGGTGGTGCCCACTCCCGTCACTTCACCACCACGACTGCTACCCACTCCCAGCCCCACCCCAGCTCCACAGTCGAGCCCCTCCAAAACCGCCACTCCTTCTCCAAGGGTGCCTGCCGCCTCAGCACCCACAGTCCTCCCCGTTGCAGCACGCACCAGATCACAGCGCATCCCAACAGCCCCCGGCCTTGGCGAAGCAATAGCACTCCGCACGCGCTCCCGCACCCTGGCCCAAACCAAGGACAACTGAGCACGCTTCAACCTAGTAATGCTCGCCCACACTGCCCAAGCTTCCAAATCCAACTCCTCCCTCAACGCTTTCATTGTGGCATCGGTCCTGGACCACGAAACCGGCGAATCGCTGGAATACCGGCAACTCATCAAGCACCCCAAGCACAAAGACATCTGGAGCTCCTCCTACGCCAAGGAACTTGGACGCCTTTGCCAAGGCTTCACAGGCACCACTCCAACCAAAAAACCAGTCAACGGCACCGACACATTCCACGTCATCAACTTCTCCGACATTCCACCCGACCGGCTCAGAGAAGTCTGCTACAGCAATGTAGTATGCAAGGTCCGGCCCGAGAAGGACGATCCCGACCGTACTAGAATCACCATAGCGGGCAACCGCATCTGCTACCCAGGTGACGTAGGAACCAAAACCGCCCACTTGAACTCGTCAAACTCATGCTCAACAGCGTCCTCTCCAGACGAGGCGCCAAGTTCGGCACCTTCGACATCTCCAATTTCTACCTCCAAACTCCCCTAGCCCGTCCAGAGTACATCAAAATCAAGATCACCGACATACCTCAAGAATTCATCAACGAGTACAACCTCCTCCACCATGTCCACAATGACTGGGTCTACTTTGAAATACACAAAGGAATCTACGGCCTCCCACAGTCCGGCATCCTAGCGCAGAAACTCCTAGCCGAATGCCTTGCCAAAGAGGGCTACTACCAATGCACATGCACACCAGGTCTCTGGCGACACAAGTGGCGTCCCGTCATGTTCACCCTCATAGTAGACGACTTCGGGGTCAAATACGTCGGTGACCAACACGCCCACCACCTCCGCGACACCATAAAGCAATTCTACTACCTCACTGAAAACTGGAAAGGCGACCTCTACGCCGGCATCAACCTGACCTGGGATTATGCCAAGCGCACCTGTCGTCTCTCCATGGAAGACTACATCAACACAGTGCTCACCAAGTACAACCACCGGCAACCCAAGCGACCAGTCCTCTCTCCTTACAAAGCTGCTCCTATCACTTATGGTGCCAAAATCCAGTACACCGCTGTGGCCGACACTTCCCCAGCCCTTGATGCGCTTGGCATCAAACGCGTTCAAGGCATAGTGGGCGCCCTTCTCTACTATGCACGAGCGGTTGACAACAAGCTTCTCCATGCCCTCAGCAAAATTGGCACCCAACAAGCAACAGCCACAGACGCCACCAACATCCGACTCAATCATCTGCTCTACTACTGCGCCACCTATCCCAATGACAGCATCCTCTACCGTGCCAGTAACATGATCCTCGCAGCCCACTCCGACGCCGCCTACCTCAACGCCAGCAAAGCACGCAGCCGAGCTGGCGCACACATCATGCTGTCCGAAGACAATCCCGTCCCCTCCTACAATGGACCCATCCTCACCCTCGCCCAAATCATCAAATTCATTGCCTCTCGCGGCCGAAGCTGAACTCGCAGGACTTTACATCTGTGCCAAGGAAATGGTCCCCCTCTGCAACTCCCTCGAGGAAATGGGTTGGCCACAACCCAAATCCCCAATCCAAACCGACAACACCACTGCACTAGGTGCTGCCAACAAAACTATCATCACTAAAAAGATGAAATCCATGCACATGCGCCTCTGGTGGCTCTGCTGCCACCAATCCCAAGGACAATTTCGCTACTACTGGGCCCCCGGTGCCCACAACCAAGCGGATTACCCTACCAAAGCTCATCCCGATGTCTACCACGAGTCCATGCGTCCCACACATGCGGGCTAATCATTCTCTTGCCAACTCTCCTCCACTCTGCTCACTGCAAGGGTGTGTTGAGTAGCAGTCATTTCCCCTCATGACTCACAAGTCAGTCATGGGCACTCCAGCTCCTCAGTCTGTACAGCGAGTGAATTTAGGCACGTGCACTCCAGTGGGAACCACCCACGAAGTGCTCACACACCACGTACACTCCAGTGGGAATCACCCACGAGTGCACACACACCTAGTGGGAACTACCCACGAGCATCATGCTTGACTAACAATAACGTAGCTCATAAATTTAGCTACGGATTTTTACCATCACTATGCTGCTCTTTAACAACGCAAACCCAATCAGGTCTCCCTAATTCTCTTCCCTCATCAAGTCCACTTTTGACACCTATGAGCTCAGATTACACCATCCAACAAAAGGACCATGCATTGTTGATTGTTGGGTTGTATGATTTTTCATCAGACGACGGAAGATTTATCATCATGGTTTCACAAGGGAGAGAAGGAGTGAAGTGAGTAAAGGACTTCTATGATGATTGATGATAGTATGATGGGGATGATCAATTACAACGGGTGAAAGTGAAGATGGCCAGTGGCCCCGGCAAGCCCGTGGTGAATGATGGGCGGAATGGAGGGTGGTTAGTGATGAGCACTATATGGTGGAGGTGGAGGAAACACGTGATAATTGTGGGGCGGCAGGCAAGATGACACAGTTTGGAAGGGAGCACGGGAATTCTTCTTTGTTTGCAGAGGACACGGTGGTGATTATTGCTAGACTACCTATATATGAATATAGGTTACTATGTACCCAGTAGAGAGATGCGCTAGGATTTTTTATCTTTTATATTTTCGTTTCGAGGTTTTGTGAATTTTTACATGTTTTCAAAATTCGCTGCCAACGACAATTCAAATGCTACCGAAATTAGCTCATAAATTAGTTACGATCTGTTTACGTAATCACTTGACATTGCCGCTGTCTAGCAATCGTAACTAATTCTTTGAAGCAATCGAAAGATTAGAATACGAGCAAAGCAATCATGGGTATCAAACAAGATGTGGAAGAAAGTCTAAAGGACTATTTTATCACTAAAATCGACGGTCAACCGAGTGAAGAAGCGATCAGCAAACTCAAATTGGAGTTATCTGAGGGCCTTGCAAGTATCCCGACCCTAAATGGTGGAGGGCGACATGGGCACATCGGACTAATCATTCCAAATGCAGAGTACACGATTTTCTCGCACAACAATGCGCCGTACGATATCTTGGCTAACCCTGGACCTTACCCCACGACAGTCGATCCAGACGCCGTCGCGAGAGAGAGGCAAATTGCGGAGCACAAAGCAGAGATACGTGAATACGAAATGCAACTTGGAGTAGCGAGTTGGGCACGAAAGGCAATCGTGGGAGCAGTAGGCGAAGAATGGATATCGAAATAAGGAATCCACATGTCGGGTTTAACCATTTGATGCCAAGTGACCTCCTCACGCACCTTGAAGCAGTCGGAGGTGAACTTGATTTCATGGATGTTACTGAGCTCCAAGCAGAGCTCCTCAAACCCTGGGATCAAGTTGAAGCCCCTACCACACTATTCGGCGACAAGATAAGATCGAGAAGCAGTTAGTAAAAGCTGGAATTCCCGCACAACATGAATTGAGACTCGCATAGCGTCATTGTGCTGGTTTCAACAATCAGGCGAATTCGATAGTGCATTGGAGCTCTGGGAAGCAAAACCCACAGCTAACAAAACATTATCAGCGTTTGCGTATACATTCAAAAGGAATTTGCCAAGCGCACAAAAGCGTGACAAGCAAGCGGCAAAATCGGCAGGGCGTGGAATCGCAAACGCTGTGAGCGAGGAAGAGCTCAACGCACTAGCCATGGCAGAAATCGTCAATGCAGTACAGGCGCAAAACAACGCGCAAATGGAAAAGATGATGGAAATGTTCAAGGCATCTATGGAAGCCATGACAAAACAACAAGGCACGAACACACCTGCAGGGGGCAACACGAACACGATTACAAAATGTCCCCATTGCAACCTTCGCCATCCGAAGCCCGACAACTGTTGGGAGCTGGAAAAGAATGCATCGAAACGCCCGCAAAATTGGAAGCCGGCCGCTGAGCGCAAGAAGGCACGTGAACCTAAGAAGGGCGAATGGCGGGTTGGGGAGGAGAAGTCGTCAGAGCAGTGGGGGCGAATGCGGTTAAAATCGATAAGATAACAAAAGGTTTCCCTTACCTCGTCACCACTGGACTTTCCCCTCCGCCACGAATATTGACACACAAGGCCAAGGCGGAGTCCACAACACGATTGATTGTTGCGTCGCCGTGCTATTACCATCTAAAACCACATTAAAATGGGCCCGGCGTCGCGCGCTGGCGTGCGAGACGTAAGCTTCGAACAGCAGAAGAAGCATTATTAGATTCTGGCGCGACAAGTTCGTTTGTGCAATCAGAACATGACGTACAACTCACGGAAAATCGGACAAAATGGTGCGCGCAGCTGATGGAGGCCTCATGCCGGCAAGCTCAACAGGCCTGCTTGCCCTCACTACATTACGTCAAGGAGCACGTGAGGCCCTGGTAGTACCTGGACTGAAACCAAAAGCACTAATGAGTGTCAGTCCTCTCGCTAACAACGGCTACACAACAATCTTTCACCCACATGATGAGGGAGTCACAGTACACGACACAGGCAGCTTCAATCTCACCTTAAATTCGCCACCAGTGCTCCAAGGGTGTAGAAATGGCGCTGGATTGTGGACAGTACCACTGGTAGGCGATGCAACAATTAGCCAAAGCCTAAATGTTGAAGAAACAGCCTTAAGTGTATATGACTTACCATCGACACGAGAAGTCGTGAGGTTCTTGCATGCAGCCTTGGGCTTCCCCCAGCGGCGCTACTCGCCGCAGCTTCGTAGCGGTAACCTCGTCACTTTCCCGGGTCTCACCCCAGACAATGTTAACAGGCACTTCCCGAGTCAGGCGAAACCCAAAAGGGTCACATGCGACGAACCGCGACAAGGTGTGCGCTCGACTAAAGTTCCTGGCGAGGGCGCAATGTTAGAACATAAGCCAACACCAGGAGTCAGGCACAAGGACGTTTACTTACGTGTGTTCGGCGCGAAGAAGCCGATGTACACCGATCAATCTGGCCCGTTCCCACGCCAAATCAAGGAGAAACAACCAGTACGTCATGATAGCTGTTGAGTTAGGCGGAAACTACATCGATGCAGAACCGTTGAAAACACGCAAGGCGAAGGATCTTACGAAGCTTACCAGCGGATTTACAAGCGGTGGAAGGCAACAGGAGTCATTTGCCCCAACTGGCACATACTCGACAACGAAGCGCCTGAAGAATTCAAGCAAGCAATTCGTGAGAAACGGTTGCAGAGTTGAATTAACTCCAGCCGACATGCATCGAAGAAATCTCGCTGAAAAAGGAATGCAGACATTTAAAGGGCATTTCAAGGCAGTACTCGCAGGAGTATCAGGCGACTTCCCAATCAGAGAATGGGGCGAGTTAATCCCACAAACCGTGCTGACTCTAAATTTGCTCAGACAATCGAATGTAGCACCAAACATATCAGCCTATGCATATCATCACGGCACCTTCGATTACAACCGCATGCCCTCGCCCCAATGGGTTGCGCAGTACAATTTCACATTAAACCAGACAAGCGCAAAACATGGGGCGAACATTCAATGGGCGGGTGGTATCTCAAGACATCTCCAGAGCATTACAGGTGTCACATCGTATTTGTCAAGAAAACACAAGCAAAGCGAGTCACCGACACAGTATTTTTAAGCACAAATACATTACACAGCCGAAGTCAAGCCAGCCGATGTCATCATCAAAGCGTATAATGATCTCAAGGCAGCACTACAAGGGATGAAAAATACGAGTGATTCAAAACAAATGCGACGCTGGAAGCAATTCAAGACCAACTTAGTCCAGGCAACAAATTGCAAATAGAACAACAACTACAGCGCCGACTTCCAAGGGTGAACAATACAAAACAAGCCGTGCCTTTAGCTCAATCCGAGCCATCACTTCCAAGGGTGCAGTTCGAAGAGCCGAAGAATGCAGGAGGTCTATCCACCGGATGATTGTCGCGTCGCCGCAAGAGCAAGTTGTTAAGTCGCCACTAAAACCCCAGCCAAAACCAATTTTAAAGCCACCAACCCACGCCGTCCAAGAGGATTCCATAGCCGCAAGACTCAAAGCACGCGCGCCCAACAGCCCAGCGGAACCAACATCACAAAGGCCGATGGCGAATCGATAGCAGAGCGGTTATTGCGTGCATAGCGTCAACTGAACCAGACTCAGGCAGCTTTCCCGTCCTCGACCCTGAGACAGGACAACTACTTGAATACCGACAGTTGTTACGTCACCCCAAGTTCAAAGAGGCCTGGAACATATCAGCAGCAAATGAGTTTGGCAGGTTAGCACAAGGCATTAAAGGGCGAGTAAAAGCAACAGACACGATAAAGTTCATACCCAAAAGTGATATACCACCTGACCGACTCAAGGATGTCACGTACATAAAGTTTGTCTGCCAAGTCCGAACAGAAAAAGGCGAACCAAACCGTACCGCAGCGCAACATTTGGGGGCAACCTCATACATTACCCGATGATGTTGGCACCCCAACCGCAGACCTTTTGCTCATCAAAATATTCTTGAACAGTGTCATATCAACCCCTGGTGCGCGATTTGCAACAGCTGATTTATCCAACTTCTATCTGTGCGCGCCGATGCCGCGACCTGAATTTGGGCGAGTAAAGCTCAGTGATATCCCTGAAGAGATAATTGAAGAATACAAACTACGTGAATTAGCGACAAAAGATGGATGGGTTTACTTCAGAGCAGATAAAACTCACTATGGTTTACCCCAGGCGGGCTCTTTGAGCCACGATCTGTTAGAAAAGCGACTCAACGCCCGAAGGAGTGCGTCAAGACCCTAACGGTGCCTGGCTTATGGAAGCACAAAACCAGGAACATCCAATTTGTTCTCGTGGTGGGCGATTTTGGAATCAAGTATGTCAAGAAGGAAGACCTCGACCATCTTGTCGGAGTACTAAAGCGGTATTACGACGTCTCAGTCGATATCCATGGGAAGGAATTTGTAAAAATTGAGTTAGACTGGGATTACAAAAGGGAGAGGTGCACTTATCAATGGAACCTTACCTTCGCAAGGCATCCGCCAATTCGACAATTTAGTACCAAAGAAAAGACAAGACTCCCCTTACCCACATACTGAACCAAAATACGGAGCAAAGGTCCAATTCGCCGAATCCGACGACTCACCTGGCGTCGGACAAGAGGGACAAACGCATATTCAGAGAGTGAATGGGAAATTTTTATGGTATGGACGAGCAGTCGATCCCACGACACTCGTGCCGTTAAGTGCACTCGCATCACAGCAGTCCAAGCCAACGCAAAACACGATGAACAAATCCCAACAGTTTCGACTACATGGCAACACAAGAGCCGGCAGTCCTCACCTACAGAAAAGCGACATGATCCTCGCCGTCCATAGCGACGCAGGGTATTTAAATGAAGAAAATGCACGCAGCAGAGCGGGAGGGCACCACTTTTTATCCGAAGACGTGCCCCTCCCCCCAAATAACGGCGCTATCCACAACGTCGCAGAAATAATTAAAGCAGTCATGTCGTCTGCCGCAGAAGCCGAGGCGGGTGCGCTATATATCAACGCACGAAAGGCAGTCGAGGAACGAAATATTTTACAGGAACTGGGCCACAAACAACCGCCCACGCCCATACAAACCGATAACTCCACGGCCGAGGGCATCGTCAACAATCGTGTCCAGCCAAAGCGCACAAAAGCCATGGATATGCGATTTCACTGGCTGCGAGACCGTCGCGAATCAAAAACAATTCGCTTTTATTGGCGACCGGGGACGACGAACAGGGGTGATTACTTTACCAAACACCACCCAGCTTCGCATCACCGAAACATGAGACCAGAACTCCTCACACCACACAAAGTGCTGATGGCACTACGCAGACTGCAAAATATGGGTGGGGGCCGCGCAACTGGCACTACTGCAAGGGTGTGCTAGACTACCTATATATGAATATAGGTTACTATGTACCCAGTAGAGAGATGCGCTAGGATTTTTATCTTTTATATTTTCGTTTCGAGGTTTTGTGAATTTTTACATGTTTTCAAAATTCGCTGCCAACGACAATTCAAATGCTACCGAAATTAGCTCATAAATTAGTTACGATCTGTTTACGTAATCACTCGACATTGCCGCTGTCTAGCAATTATTTTTTCATTTGATAATACCTACTACAGTATATCTCTGATCATAAGACCTTAAAAATGTCAAAAGATACATAAAAATTAATCCTATAATCCGTTGTTTGTTAGTGGTTCTAACACGGAGAAAAAATAATGGTATCCGCCCTATTTACTTCGTACTGTAGAGCAAGCTGTTTTTCCCTGCTTTTTTGTTGAACCATGTTTTTGGGCAATGTGCTGTGTGTGCTCATCATGTGATGTGATGTGATGTGATGTGATGTGAGCTGCACGGCAAAATAACATAACTCGACAACCAACTGGAATTGCTGGGAGCTGTGCATATGGGCATGATGCTGTCAGCAAGGAGAGTCTAATTCTAGTGGTTTTAGAATGACTGAGGTTGATTAACATGCCAAAAACATAAATGTCACAAAATCGGGTAAAAAGAGCTTATAATCGTGGCTGTAGTTTCGCCGAGCACAATTCAACCGTTATATTATGATGGATTGTGGCGGTTGATGTGTGGATCGTGGTGGTCAATGTGTGTATCTCAACGATGTGTAGTGTTGATGGGTGTGAGCTGGCATGAGGATGACTCAGGACTTAAGGGAAAGTTGCATAAAAATAGAAACAGTGAACTTGATACTATTTAGAAGCATCGGACAATATTTAAAAGTTATATGTTGTGAAGAACAGGTTTCCACTGACTAGAGGAGAACATCCACTCCGAAGGAACAGTTGTTGTTGGTCAAAAGGCCTAATCAATTATTGTAATTTAGCAAAGGCCAATCGACTGTTCAAACGTACTTTGTCCTGAAGATGTGCTCAGGTACAGATGGTAAGAAAAGTACATTTTCAAAGATTCGTACATTTAGGTACCGATCTTTGGAAATGTACCCAATTTCTGAAACTGTACCGATACATGTCGAAGGTACATTTTGAAAGATCGGTACCTTCAACATTGGGAACTAATACGATTTCTAGGAGGAAAATGAAATCGGTACTTTTTCATAATCGGTACTTTTTAGTACCGATCTTTGAAAATGTACTGATCTTGCAAAATGTACTTTTCGATTAATCAGTACATTTTGAAAGATGGGTAAATTTTGGTACCAATCTGAGAAAGGGGCTTAAGAGTTATTTCTTCCTGCATCTTGTCCATGTTGTGTCAACAAATAAAAAACAAATACACATGATAAACTGCTCTCTCTTGAGAGAGAAATAAACAACACCCCCGGGTCGAGTCCTAAATTTTTGTAGATTGTATAGTACTTAAAAATCCTCTAATGTGATCTGTGTTATTCTTGGATGAGTTGCAGTAGGAGGGATGACATCTCTTTGACCAAGACATCGGTACCCAAGTACTGTAGAAGATTTCTTTGGCGGTTGGTCTGGCAACTTTCTCCCTAACTAGCCCTAGTTGTGACCAAATTTTTGGTACCTGTATACTGTAAGGAACTCATTATGGCATTCGATCAAAGTACGAGTATTCTTTTCTAGATTAGCAGTTCTTTACGGAGAATAAATTTTTTGCGATTCTTTTTGGGGAAATATTTTTGGCTACGCGAAATTTGACACAGGGAAAGCTCCCGCCAAAATATTTCTATCTTTTGACCGGTTGTTTGGTACCCAACTACTCAGCGGAAAATTCGTGGCGGGCAATTTTTCCGGTCAGAGTACTTAGCTTCTTTAGACAGTTAGATTGGCGGTCAATTTTGGTACCTGGGTCTTAGTTAGTAAATTTTGTTAGGATGTTACCCCTCCTGTCGCAGTATTGGTACTAACCTACATTCTTTCCCTTACGTCCTCATCGAAAATAGACTACCTAAAAAATAATAAATACGCGTGGAAATGATTTAAAAAAATTTAAACCATTTCTCCCGGTATTCCCTTGTATTAAAAAATACGCCCCGGAAATAAGCTACCAAAAAAAGAGGTAATTAAGACAGTGGACTGGGCCTAAGCATTGGCCCGACAAAGAGAAATCCATTCTTTGAGTACAGCAAAAAATCTTGCATCGGTTTCTATACCATTTTTTGTTCTTGCACAAAACAATGCATCAGGCCCACCCTTACCTGTCAACGTTGACGTTGACGTACATTCCCTCATTTTCTGTACGATCAACGTATGTTGACAAAGTCGTTTTCACCGTCCTTACAATCAGACGAGAACGCCAACAGATTTATATTATTTTATCAGAGGAACTAGTACTCAATCACACACAAAATGTTCTCCGATCCGTTCTTTATGATATTCCCTCGGGCCTGACGATTGGGTTGATATGCGAACGCTATGGTCGAGATGTCGATCTTGTAAGAATTTCTGATGTTTTTTCGTACTACGTACTTTGTATGTGTTTTACACGATCTCAAGGGAACGTCGGGTGAGGTTTTGTCGACATAATTCAAATCTGTATTTGGAGGGTTTGTGGCTCATAACCATTAAAAACGGATCCTTGATGCACGTCCGTTCGTGTTAGCGTAAGGTAAGGACGGAAAAACGCTTACGCTTACCGATTGACACAATTATTTTCAATTTCGGTTTAAATACGTATGTACGTTAGCGTCAATGTCGACTGGTAAGGGTGGGCCTCAGGCCTCATATCTGGCCTGATACGATATTGTACAATACAATACCCATCCCCGTCACAAAAGGATCGTTATCCCTAATACGTAACCTTAACGAATACAATGGGGACGAAGTTCTGTTGTCCCGAAATATCGACAGATTAACCTGATGAGTAGAGGTTAAAATTGCGAACCTATTGCGACTTTCAGATATCTTGTGCGTGTTATTTTTACACACTAACTCTAAAATAACCATATGTACATTGTTGATTATATTTGTTTGAATATTCCCAAGAGCTATATCTATATATACTGATTCTCGGTATCATTTCGACTTGATAGCGGGATATAGTACCAGTGTCGTAACTTTTGTGGACGCCCGACGGCATAATTACAATTTCGTTCTAGTCATTATTATTTGACCCGTATAGTTATCATTGGGTTACGACGACTAATAACTCTTAGACGTTATTTGCTGACCAGATGGGCCTTTGGAATCTAGATTTAATTAACTTATCCTTAATGTGTAACCTCAATGCAATCATCGTATCCACTACCACTCAGGACATAATATTGCACACCCAATGTTTAATTTAGGAGTACATTACAAAGGACTAAAGAGGGCTTGGGTCTATGTCGAAAGGTCATTTTCCCATAAAGGTATCATTAAACAATTAATATTCCTTAATATTGTTCCCCTGTATTGGTACAGCATCAATAGTATTTCAGGTATTTGTCCAGAAGTGAGAGGACATGATTGTGAAACATTTGGTCATAGCTTAGAATCACTTTGGGTCTAGTTCTGTACTACAGCCCTTGTTCTCTATGCAAACTTAATTATTGACGAGGCAAGAATTACTTTTACGAACTATGCCAGGTTGAAGTTGTGTCAGGGTGCCTCTTGTACAACTATTACGCATATTTGAGAACTCCATGAGGCAATTATGTGCATGTCTTCTAAAGTATGGTACAAGTTATATTGGTGGGAAAGCAACATCCCGTCAATCTCACAAAAACACTACAACAATCGCCATAAATCATTAACCGACAACTTCGTCTTATCAGCACATCTTATTCCATCAGAACCACAAGAATCATGACAGGCCTACGACGCATCCAGTCCCAAGGAACAGAGAACCGCCGTGGCGCCACCACTGGCAGCGATTGTCAACCTGGCTGCAGCTCCCATCACCCATCCGGCACTAGACGCAGCGGAGTGGTTCCCCACGTGTCTAGGCGAAGACGAATGACGGCAGGCCATAACGAAGACGCGCCTCGCTCGTCAGTGCCATCGTCTAGAAGAGCCTCGTTGGATCTCCACGCGAGTCGTCCTTCATCGTCTGGCAGACAATTTGCCACAGAGAAACGTGATTCAAAATCGAAGACTCCGCAAAGAAGCGGATACACAAGTCGACCGACCAGTCAATCGAGGCCGTCCCAATCCAAACTGCTAGAACGAGGGAGCAGCTCGGGCATGAGACATGGTGCACGAAAAGAAAGGTCTCCCGACAAACAAGCCGACGACCATGTTGCCATAGTGTTGGCACAAATCAGCACACTAAAACGACAGGCCTCGAAAGGCTCCGAGATCACGCATATCACCGAAAGCACTGGAAAGTCGTCCACTAATAGCAGTGCAAGCCCTCCCACCAGCGTAGAGATGGCTCGCTCTTCGTCGAAAAGTCCTTGTTTTCCATCGCGCGTGATTGAATTTACTACAAATGCCAAAGTCGATGAGCCCCAACAGTCTTCGCGTGTGGTGCCACCGCCACCGATGAGAAGGGCCAGCCTGGACTCCATTGATTCCTTCACGCCACTACCTCTGGTCGAAAAGAAGATGAACACAAAAAAGGGTACTGGTCCTGCTGCCGGGACATTGTCGGAGTTCAGTCAATCTTTGAACGCCTTGCACTTTGGCGGAGACGAGGAGAAAAAAGTGCTGCCAAGTGAGTTTTATGATGTACCATACCTTGCCTCGGAGATCTGTACCGTACAGTTGACAATAACTTGTCGTTGTACTTATCCGTTTTCGTCACTAAACCATGTATTCTTGTTTTTCGTTCCAGGGAGACCCAAATTTATTCCAGCCATAGGAAATGATCATAACAAGGAATCTAATTTCAAAGCAAAGAAGCCGAAGCCTCCTTCTGTCTTTCAAGAAATCAAGGACGCCGAATCATCTCCTCCTCCTGTTCGTCATATTGTGCAAGTAGTGCCAGTGAAACCATGTCTGACCGGTGAGACAAAGAATTGTCAAGCCAAAGTGCCACCACCCCCGCCTTCTCTTTCAAGACGGCAGACTTCTGAACATGCGCCTCGTAAAGACAACGCCACTCTATCTGCCGATCCCCAAAATAATGCATCGAAATTGAATCCTCCGCCACCACCTCCACGAAAAAACACTACTTTGAAACTTCCTCTCAAGAGCTCTCTCCGGACGACTCACCTATCACTGCATCAGAGTGAGCCTGATCTGCAATGTCTCGATCAGAGCCATGTTTCATTGAATGATAGTGGATATTTCGATGACAACACGAAACAGAATCAGTCAAGTCAACCAAGTAGTGGTAAAGTGAACACTCTTCATCGAAGTGTGATGTCACTCAATCAAAGTGATAGGGAATTAGGCCTCAGCAAGTCTGAGCCAAATGGATTGGACAGTGGGTTAGATTTGAGCATTTCTGATAGGTTGAGCATTTCTGATAGGTCTGGTAACCCAAATGACGGAACTAAGAAGGTCCACCGGAAGCTATCTTCCTTCTTTGGAAGGCGTAGTAGCAGTGGTGCTAAAACTCCTGTTGTTGTACGGCCGTCATCCTCGCTGGCCCCTCCTCCTCAGCTTGAAGGCAAAGTACTATCATCTGAACCTAACGTCACAACATCTCCATCTAGTACACCAAAATCAAAACTTCTTAACCAAGATAGACGCCACGCTTCCCACGTAGTTAACATGCCCTACATCGACCCAACCTATGGCGATTCTGGCCTCTACACTGGTGAAATTGATGCCTTTAAACGGCCCCACGGCAAGGGCAAGATGAAATACGAGAATGGCATCTACTACGAAGGCAAATGGGAAAACGGCATGCAAGAAACCAAGGCTGCTGTGAATAGGCAACGCATATTGAGTGGGTTCAGTTCTTGGAAAGGACAACCGAAGCATGGTGGAGCCACGAAGGGATGTACGGTGTATGGAATGGATTGGATTGATCTCCGTGGTATGGCTGGGAAGTACACAGGAGACGTGAATGAAGATAACATTCCTGATGGAAGAGGCATTATGAAGTACGACTTTGGTTTGATTGCCGAGGGAGAATGGATCAAGGGTGTTTTGAATATTGGATCAGGTGATGGTCAAATGGCTGGTGGAGCAAAAATAGTTCCAGGGGGGACAATTGTTCCTTGTGGAGCCGGAGGAACTGGATTAGGAGGCAGGATGCCTGGAAATGGTATCCCTGGGGGCATGTCTGTAATCGGAGGGGGGGGAATGAGTGTTGTCAGTGGACTTGGAATGATGTCCATCAGTGGCAATGGAGGTATGGGAGGAATGCCCATCAACCACATGATGAATACGTCGTATTCTAACTTCGGCGGCATGATGCCTCAGATGCAGATGGGACAGTATTGCATGCCTTATTCGTATGACCCTTCAATGATGAGGAGTGAATAGATTTTGGAAAACAGATTGCCTATCATTTAAATCCTTAGAGTGTATGTATAATATTATGTGTATAATGAAGATTGATTTATTACCCATTTTCTACTGATCATTGATCATAGGGTCAGGTAGATACCTTTTTGGTCCTTCAAATAATGATATCCAAGTGGAGCTATCCTAAAGTTCCCTGATTCCCTATCTTCTATTTTTCTTTGCCTATTTTTTTTCAAATGTCCTCGTCTAGTAATGTCCTAAATCTGATCTAACTTTTTCTAGTTAGTGTCCTAAATCGAGTCCCATAGGATGGGGTCCATCCCACGGGACTGAAGAGTCTTAAACCTAAATCCTATTTCATTTCTTCCTGGGCAGTCACACAGAGAAGAGGAATTTTACGCAGTTACGTGATGGCATGATTGTTCACTGCCTCTCTTCTTGTTGAATCCCAAACACGATGAAGTTTTATCTTGTCCTGCTTCTTCTTTGTGCTTGCAAGAGATCTGCACAGCGCATTGTGCATTATTGTGCAACAGGCACAAACAGTGGTGCGACTGGTCACTATATTCATCAGAGGAGGATCCCTTGCATCACATTGTTGCCCTCAAGCAGCGGCCCTTGGCACCATGTCCTTGCCTTGAGCAACAATCAGGCAGTGATCTCGTTGACCGGCTTTACCGCAGAAGCGTTCAACTATTTCCTAGCAAAGTTTACCCCGGGGAACTATGGACTGCCTGAAGGTTAAAATAGAGAAGTCTCCAGATGGGATCATCCAGAGACGTTTTTATAATTGATGAAAAAATGACCATTTTGTGACTGCTGTCCTTTGCTTTGTGCCCGATGGCACCATTCCTGCGTGCTTTTACAATGTGCTGAGTTGCACCCATGACAGCACAGTTGCTGATTGGGGGAGTATCTACGTCAAGTTTTCCAAAGTGTATGACGAGACAGGGCTGATGTTTGTTATTGATTCGGCATTCTGCTCTGCTCACTCTTAAAATCCTCCCAGGATTACTTAACTACTGACAACAATTTACACATACTTAGAGAACAAATTGAGGATTCTGAGGTGAAGAGAGCGGCAACATCTATGCATCAATCTGCAGAGTGGGAAATGAGTGCCTTAGAGGCTTCACTTCCTTGGTTGAATTATACTCTATGGCACGAAGATTATGGCCTGAGAACACGCATAGTCACGTCTCTCCTTTTCTTCTTTAATTTAAGAGCTCAACTAGTTGGCTTGAATCAAATCTGTAATGTTTGTTGCCGTGATTTGGAAAGGGATGCTAATCAACAGTTTTTGGGAAATTTAGATTAAGAACGTTTTGCATGTGACTACACTTGTATTGAAGTTTATTCATAACAATTAATGAGAAATAATTGATTGATAATGTGAGTTCATTTGTAACACATACTGCTGAAAATTAGATTAACTGCTAACGGGAATCAAAACATAAAGCAAAACAAACATTAATCATCCATTCTTCCTCTCTCTCCTCAGTCTTCTCCTCTGCATCATTGGTGGTATGTGTGGAGAGTAACACTCCCTTGCACTGTTATGTTGTTCCTCATGTTACCCTGCATCATCATCGGTGGTGAGATATTGTTGTTGTTACATCATGGCATCTTGATGCATCTGAAATTGCATCCGTCTATCCTCCCCCTGCTCTTCCTGATGGTGTTGGTGCTCTTCTCTTGCCTCCTCTTTCTCTTTCTGCCAAATGCACTGCTCCTGTTGCGGTTGGTTGTCATCAGCCCCACACTGTTTCCTACATCTTCAATGAGTGATTGGTGTTGCCACCAGTGCAGTTGATGATGTGCAGATTCCTTGTTTTGACACTAAGAATCATATGAATGTAAGACATGCTGTCATAGAAGAAAAACATGCATGTAAAAACAAACTAACTGTTTCAAATTGACCTGCTTTCCTGTCTCATTTGCCGACTTGCTCTCCTTCACTGAATTGCTCTCCTTCAGCACCAATGTCTTCCTCCTCCTCAACATAATCAGGGGAGAAGAGCTCTTCTTCCAAACCAGTTACTCCTTGCTCTTCTTGATAATCAACTCCTTGATTTCCTTGGCCTCACTGAAGTGGGGTGGAATGTTTGGAATCCCAGTGGGAATCATAGTTGTTGCAATCTTGTTGACCTTCTTTATCAACTGATCTCCCATGCCGTCTAGCTCAGGGTAATAAGTTGCATGACAAGATCAACTAATTCCCACTCGGCACCTGAGATGTGGAGGATGTTGTGAACTGCTTTAAGAAGGTGATTGATCTCACCTCTTGAGTAGTTTGATCTTCCCATCTGCCCTTCTCCTTCACCCTGGAAAAATCGCCTGGAGCCACTGCCAAACTGGCACCGCAACCATGACCACCAAGCCCACATCAACAGTCCCTCAACCTTGACCTCAACCTCGACCCATGGCAACAGCAGCACCCTCCCAGCAGAGGCAGCAGCAGGAGCAACAGCAGGAGCGATGGCAGCATCGTGAGTGCCTCCGTAATGACCGTTGAGGTAGCACCTGTACCTTGATCACCACCTGCATCAACGGCTGCAGGAACACGTTCACCCGTAGCCACCGCTTCATCATCTACCATGCTGCCTTCGGTGTCAGCTGCATTGCCATCCTCGGAAGGGACAGAGCTCTCTTCTTCGTAGTTGCTGCCGGACATAGCGACAATAATAAATAATAAAGGGGGAGGACAAGCAGCCCCAATAGGACTAGAAAACACAAGGTTTTAGGCTACAGAATTTTGGGAATGTGAAGCATTTTCTAGCCTAAAAAAGGCTTGGAAAAATAGAATTTAGGGAAGCTCTGAATTTTATGATGGCTCTAATGATACCTTGTATGATTGCTATGCCTAACTCTAAATTGCCATTTGTCAATACATTTGAATAATGTGCTTTGTAGTGTCTTGGACTGAAAACCAACCACACCTAGACATTCCTGCAATCATCAATAAAACCTATGGAGAGGGACACTTACATATAAGTCAGAGCACAAACAGCCAAGCTTGATATAGTGAATAGACAACAACCTGGAAGACAGCAAACACAACAACGACCACGAGCCCAATGAAGATGACATGTCGCAATGAAACAATGGAAATGCTTAAATATGACAAAGAATTGGTCTTCACATAATGACAAACAAACAAGAGCACTGCAAACCATGATGAGCTGATATGCACCCAAACAAAAAAACACACCCAAAAGTTAATGCCGTACACTGACACAATTGAATCATTCCCAACACCACAGTTGATACCCCTGATATTGGAGAGAACACATGCCTATAATATTCAAGTACTCCACTTGTCATTCTTCACATGATGAAAAACAGCAAATAACCAAATATGTATGTTCGACCCCAAATAGGCACCGGTCCTGTGCTGGAACATGGACCGATTTTTCGATCCCGTGTTGGAACTGGGGCGCCGGCGTCCCCATGCTGGCACCGTGCCAGTATGGGGCGCCCTGTGCTGGAACTGGACTCAAAAATTAGTTTGTTTCATGTCCCGTGCTGGAACTGGACGTCCGGTGCTGGAACTGGACAATTGCCTTGACCCAAATAGGCACCGGCACCATACTGGCACTAGTGCCACGATGGGGCATCCCATACCAGCACTAGTGCTGGTATGGGGCATACCTTACTGGCACTAGTGATGGTAATGGTACATAAGTATGTAGTATGAAAGATCATTGTCTTGGTACTATCTGTGAAAACACTAGTGCCAGTATGGAGTGTCCCATGGTGGCACTAGTGACGTTACATGAATATGTAGTATGAAACATGATTTTTGGGAAAACACATATTTTAAAATTCAAGCAGTTATCCACCCTTTCCTAATCCTTGTTAATGTAATTCTTGTTGATGACCCCATGACAATTAGAATTGCATTTCAATCCAGCCTTAAAACATGAACACCTTGCAGTACAACAAGTACCACTCTTGCAACCAAACCCAAGATACTTCCTTTCCCCCCCCTCCCAACAATTGACACGGATGTAGCAGCTTTCCTCTCTTTAATCCTTGGCAAACCCATCCATTCATCTAAAACAGTATCCAATCCCAATACCGTACTGTTCAATGTCACAGATGTCATGTAGCTTGGATGGTACAAAGTGTCCAAAACACCTGCTTTGCATGCCAAGCGATACTTTTCACAAGTATTGTCCTTCTTCTGAACAACTTCCACAACAACAAGTGTCAATGTCTTACCATCAGCCTTTGTTGCGTCCACATCATGCAATCGAACCTGAACAATAGTTCCAACATTAAACTGCATTTGCCTTTCCTGTTGAGTTTTTTTCTTCATCATCCTCCCCTCCTGTGACAAAGATTCAAAAGCAGCGTTGCATAGACTTTTGCAACATGGAGACTCCATCAGTTGACTCTCTCTTTCCTCCGCTGTAGCCTTTCCGCTCTCATCTGCCAAGGCAGCGTTGTTGTAGTCCTGACACCTTTGTCTCCATGTTGTAGGACTATGTCCAACACACTCTCTCCATACTCATCCAACATCTCCCACATAGTCTTTCTGACCTTCCTCAGAATCACTCGTCTCCATGGATCCAACAAACTGGACTCCTTGTCCACAATTGAGAAGCAATTGCAGATACTTGCCTTCTCCAAAGTGCCAGCATCTGTGGGCTCTTTAATTTTGAGAAGAATCAACAATCATGGGTGATGGACATCACCTACATACTTCAACTGTTCAGACAGAATAGTGGGTAGAAACACATCATCACTTGGATTCAACAGTCCTACAGAAGGTGGTTTGGATGGTGGCATCAGTTCCAGTTCCTCAAGAGGACTTTTCCTTGTTGCTATGGATGAATCTTTGGAAGGCCCCATTGTGAGGACAGAGGAATCCTTCATCATGAGTATACTGTTTACATGGAACATCACATGGGATGGCACTGTACAAAACAAAGCTCCACGCTGGAACCCCAATCCCTTCCATCCAAAGAAAGTGCCACTTCTAGTCTTCACTGTCACCAATTTTACAAGGTTTCTGACAAAGGTGTCTGTCATATCCTCAGTGAACCCTACTGAAGGAAATACAGTGCTGGATGGATTGGTCGTGTTCCGTGGGCCTGTTGATTTAACCAATTTCATAAGCTGAGGCTCTTCTACTTCATTATCAGCTTGACCCAGACTCATTGAAACCAGGGCAACAGACTCCGTAGCACCAAGTGAAAGAGTGGCACTCTCTGTTGAACATACAACTAGATAACAGTTGTGATAAAGGTGTTGTTAGCAATTTATGAGCTAACTAGTGTGATAATATTGCTACACGCACACTGCACGGAGCAGCTGTTATCGGGTGGATGCTAGGCAGTCCCATATGCTGTTTGTTAAGTGGGACTCGGCCTAATCCGGTAAGTGGGATTCTCGGTAAGGGAGATGTCCGCATGTATCGGTTGGGTAGAGTTCCAACACACCCTCTCAGAGAGCTAGGGGCTGCTGCCCGGGGCAGGAATTGAGGGGAGTCCGTGGTATGGAGGTACCATGGTCGGACTGATATGTGATGACGTGCGTCAAAGTGTTTAGTGAAGTAATCGGCAAGATTTTCTTGGCCAGGGTGCCAGCAAACTTGGAAATGGCGTCTGTTGACTTGGTCTGCGACCCAGAAGAATCGCATTTCCATGGAGCGCGACCGTTGTTTCTTGATGGTGTTATTGGCGATACCTGTGGCGGTCTCGTTGTCACAATGTGTAGGTGTTGGTGGTTGAGTATGCCCGAGTTCCTGGAGTACGAGGCGTAAGATTTTCCATTCTTTGCAGTTGAGAAAGAGGGCCCCCAATTCAGGTTCTGCGGCTGAAGCTACAACAAATTTCAAGATACCACAGAAGACGTATATGGCACCGTTAAGTGTGATTGGTGTTTTGTCAATGGGGACACTGCCGAGGAAAAAATGTCCTGCAATCCGACTGCGGGCATTGGATTCAGAAAGGTAGGATGCATCGGAGTGAATGTTGAGAATCATGTCGGACGCTTTGAATCGGACGACGGCATCAGGATGTGATGCACAGTAGTCAAGAAGCTGTTGACAATGTTTTTGGGTGAGTTGTGTGGGATGCGCTTGTTTGCTGGCGATGGCACTCAGGCTGAGAAGAATGGTGTTGTCGACAGCGGCGCATAGTAAAGGAGGGCCCCCACAATTTGTTGGATGCGTTTTTGGCCATCGCCATCAAGGGGTGTGGAAGCATCCGTTGGTATGGGGTCTTGGGCTGCTGCCCCATACTTCTTGGGGTATGGTTTGTAGGGTCCGTTTTGTGGTGAGGAAGGGACGGGATGTTGGAAACGCTAGAGTACTTTGTCAATGTATCGAGGCATTGAGATGTCTAGTGTGCGCAGATCGTAATCCCAGGCTAGTTGTATGCCACAGTAGAGTGCTCCGTCCCAGTTGGTGGACATTGTGTAGTTTTCTTGTAACACGTGGATGAGGTGTTTGGCGTGCTCTTGGCCCACATACTTTACACCAAAGTCGTCCACAACAAGGGTGAATGATATAGGGTGGGTAACATGGCGCCACAGACCTGGCGTGTGTGCCACTTCATAGTATCCATGTGGTGCGAGGCGTTTTTGGAGGAGTTTGTTGGCTAGTGCGCCCGCTTGTGGTAAGCCATAGATAGCCCCACGTAACTCTAAATATACGAACCCGTTTACTGCATGTTTGTCGAGGTTGTATTGGGCCCATATATGGTCGGGAAACAATGCAAGCGGCATCTTCATGTAAGCATTGCGGTGAGGTAGAAGCTCTTGAGGTCAAGGCCCATGAACTTTGCACCTTTTGTGCTGAGGACACTGTTCCACAAAATTTTGGACGTCGTGAGATCTGCCGTACATGTAGTCAGTTCGCCGGGATAATCCTTGATTAGATTGCCGCCAGCGGTGATTCGCACACGATTGGGATCATCTTTTTGAGGGCGGTAGTCTACAACGACGCGTCCGTAGGTGATGGTACGGTCTTGTGGTATGCCACTTATTTGCGCATGTGTCATGACAAACATTGTGTTAGTCCCTTTCTCACCTGTTTTCCTGTCACCTTGTGCCAGATTTCCAAATTCCTTTCCAAATGCGGTGGTCCAGACATCTCGTAGGAGTGGGCATGTGATGAGTTTCTTGTAGGAAGTAATTGTTGCTCCAGTTGTAGGATGTACTACCCCTGCGCACATGTGTTCGATGTCTGCATCCGCCCTGACGGCTAGGTTGGAGGGGCCTGAGGTGAGGAAGGCGCGAGGATGCCATGCCGTACTGCTGTCATTGTATACGTTGTTGGTGACATGGTCAACCGCTTGGAAGGCGATGATGTTCGGTGAGTGCATGGGAAGGCGCTCTGATGAAGGAACAGTGTGCACAAGGAGAATGGGTGCATCATCTGGAGCTAGTCGCATTGAGCGGCGTGGTGTATGTTCATTGGCAGGGTTAATGATAGTAGGTAGGCTGTTTGGGACGTTATGGCGTGTTGCGCGTTGGTGCGTTCTTGGTTTCGCTCGGAGCTCTTTTGGGTTAGTGGGGTTGGTACTTGTGGTGACGGTTGGATGTTCAACCACCCTCTGAATTGGAAGCTTATTTGCTGGGTGTTCAGCCGTGTCACCCTCTGTAGCCACCCTCTGTTCTGGCGTAGTGTTCAAGATATCTAATGCTTTTGCTATCTTTTTCAAGAATTTTTGCTTGGTAGGCATGTCCAGAGTTTGTAGTGACTCAAACAGTTCACGGTGGACTTTATGAGTGTGTTGCGCTGGTGCGAGTGTTGGAAGGATACAATGTTGAGGAAATAAATCATACGATCCAGAAACATGGTAAGCTTTAGTGCTTGGCACATAGATGTTGCAATAGTGGTCAAAGGCAGGACCACAGTACCATGCGTTTAAGCCTCGGGTGCCCCAGGATGTTCTTGTAGTAGGCGATTCGTAGATAACGGCCTTTGTGCCTGGTGGGGCTAATGGATATGCATTCCAGTTATATCGGTGGCAGTGTAGTTGATGGTATGCGGATTTGGAGGGATCGATACGGGAAGTACGCAGGAGATTGAGTGTTATGATGGCCTGTTCTGTCATGGTGTCCCATAATTGAAGCGGCCAGTTGCTGTTGGTGGAACATAAACCACTGATGAAGTGGTTCTTGAAGGTTTGGATGGGGCATTCTGCTGCATTGACGCGGTGGTTGTTTGGCTCGACGAATTGCCACTTGCAGTCCTCCGTGCCCACGTATGCCTTGATAGGAGTTGTTGCTTGATTGTCGGTGACATTGAATGTCGGTTTGTACCCCTTGGACTTGAGATCTTGAAAGACGTAGTTGAATGCAGTCATAATCGATTCGTCTTGTAGATTGTGTAGGGGGGTGGCGTAGAGGTAGTTCGGGTCGTAGGCGTACGCCATGATGTAGTACTGATTTCCTTCCAACGTGACGGCTGGTAGGGCGCCGGTTGCGTCGGTGTACATGGTGCTGTGGTGTTTATCTGCAAGGGCGGTGAAGCAAAAAACATTGCAGGCGGTGTCAGTGATGTCAGGTGGAATAAAATGTGGAGCCGTCATAGATTCATTCGGAGGTGTGTCATTGGGGACATTGGATGGAGGTGCCACTGGTGTGGTAGTGGGACCAGTCAATGTTGGCCTGGTGCTTCGTATGCCGGTACGGGGCCTCTTCATGTGGCCTTTAGAAGTTGCGGGGCTTGGGGCCAGGTACTTTTGCACCAGGTCTGCCTTCATGAGTGGGAACCCCTGTAGTTGGTTGTTGGTTATGGCTTTGAGTAGTGTTGCTATCGGTGGGCTGAAGAAGGCCTGGTGCATGTACTTGAGTTGTTGCTGTTTGGATGGCAGTGTGTATATGTTCATGGCGGTGTGAGGAGCAGTGATGAGTGATGAGTCATGTGGTGAGTCCAGCTTGGATTGTTGGCCAGGGTGAGTTGGTCGAGGTGGGTGGATAGGGACTTTCCACAGTCCAGTTGTCTCGTCTCGTGTACCAGTGAGTACCAGGGCCCCTTGGTAGTATATTCGACATGCATGCTGGTCAAGTGTGACGTGGCAGCCGGCGTCGCAGAATTTTCTAGTGGAGATGAGAGAGGAATGGGATAACCCCGGCACAATGTGTGCTTCAGTAATGGAGTGGGGCAACCATGGAAGATCAAGGTTGCATGTGTGGGTTAAGACGATGTGTTTCCCATTTGGAAGGCGAATGGTGAGAGGCCTGAGTGCTGGGCGCCTGTTGACTACATGGGCATTATCAACCAGGAAGTGTGCAGTGGCCCCTGAATCAAAGATGGCGTAATGCTGTTGCCGTGTGGTGGCAGGCTGTGTGGCTGTGAGGGGTATGGCTTGGAGACATATGTTGGTAGGTGCCACCGAGGGATAACCATTGGTTGAAGATGTCGTGGTGGCAGTGGGATGGCCATTCTTGCGTGGGCATGAGACATTGGAGGCAACTACTGTTGCCTCGTCATCATCATCTGTGTCTTCACATAGAGTAGTTTGGAGGGCAGCATAATAGTTAGTGTAATATATGTTGGGGGTCCACGAAATAAGATCACAGTTATTTGTTATTTTTTTAAAGTGTAGTGAACACGTTCCGTCGCCCCTCCCCGTCAAGCTTGGTGCGGGCCTGGATTCACAGGCAATGTCGTTTTATGTGCGCCCCGCCACGTTACCTTATGGCCGGCATCTTTGTATGCCTGGGCATTCGCCCAAGTGCAACCGTCCTGGTGTCCCCGCTTTTTGTTGCAACATGTGGTGCTGGTGTGCCAGACCTCAACATCAAACCCACAGGAGAAGCACATATTCCAGTTGTTGAAGTATTTTTCTGGATTGGGAGGTGTGCTGGGAGGTTGAAAGGCAGGAGGAGGGACGCCAAGTGTTGTCAATGGAATGTTGAACGTGGTGGCAGGGGTTGTTGGGGTAAAGTATTGTGGTTGTTGGCCGCGACGGTTGCGATTGTTGCGTCCCTTCCCACTCCGACTCCGGGTTCCTCGCCCACCCTGTTGGTATTGTTGGTATGGCATTGTTAGAGTTGGGGTATATTGCTGTTGTCCTGGAGGAGGGGCAGGTACGAATTGTGGGATGGGAGGTGCGAAAGCTGCAGGTGTCGCCCTGGCAAAGTTTGCGAAGGATTGCTGGGTGGATTGTAGCTTTGCTCGTAGGGAGGCAGTTTCAGCTCGCGCCGCCTGCAGGATGTCCTGCATGCTCTGGTAGTGGCGTTGTTTGCCATGTGGAAGTTTACAGTGCTCTCTTGGATGGAGGCGATGGAGTCGTCGTTGGTTGGTGGTGGCAGAGTTAACGTAGCCATGGGTGCCTGCTGTGCCTTGGCCCGAGGCAAGACGGAGCTCATAGGCCTCCTCGAAGTGGAGTTTGAGCTGTTGCCAAGTCTTGTTGGCCTCGGCGAAGCCACTCCATTTGAGGAGGGCCGTTTCGTAGAGGCCCGTGAGTTGGATTGTGACAATGGCTTTGTCAATGATCTGCTCCATCGTAAACTCAGGTTTACAGATGAGCGCAAAGATGAAGCAGTCTTCGATGCAGTCGAAGAGGGCTTTGATGGGGTTGGCGGGATCCCATGGAGCATCGAAGGAGTACGTTGTTCCTTCGTTTTTTGGCCGGAGTGCTAGTGCTGTACTTCGTGCAAAGATTCGCGAGGATGTTGCGGGGGTTGTCGCGGACGATGTATACCTTCTGGCCCATCTGGTTGCCAACGGGCTTGCGGAAGGCATTTGGGATGGCGTCGTTTAGGGAGTCGTTGATGGCTCGGCGGACGTTTTCTTGAGAATCGAAGACGACGCAGTTGGCATCGTATATGGTCTTGACGTTGCATTGTTCGACGGACGTGTTGGCGGCGGCGGGATTATATTCCGGGGTTGGGCCATTCGGTCCATGGTATCGCACAGCGCAGCGTGTAAATTTGCTCTGGCATGACCATGCCGACGAATCCGTGTTCCGGTGCTTGTGTGCATGGGATTTTTTCGAGGCGTTGCTCCAGGAGTGCGGAGAGAGCTCGAATGTTGACGGCGTTTGGTCGGGGTGCGAGGCTTGGCAACGTGCCGACGGCTTTTTGTGCCTCTTCGTAGGTGATGAGGGCATTTGCCATGGTGATGCGTTGCGGTACCACTGTGTGTGATAGTGTTATGTATTGCTAACAACTGTTGAACATACAACTAGATAACAGTTGTGATAAAGGTGTTGTTAGCAATTTATGAGCTAACTAGTGTGATAATATTGCTACACGCACACTGCACGGAGCAGCTGTTATCGGGTTGATGCTAGGCAGTCCCATATGCTGTCTGTTAAGTGGGACTCGGCCTAATCCGGTAAGTGGGATTCTCGGTAAGGGAGATGTCCGCATGTATCGGTTGGGTAGAGTTCCAACACTCTCCAAAGGAACATCTGGTGGGAGACCCAAACATCGCTTGACATCCATTTCTGTGGCCAACTTTGACAGCAAATTGGGAGCAATAGGCAAATTTGATATAGCAACTTGAGGGTGTTGGCCAAACATAAGATGGTATGGTGTCCGCCCACCAATCCCTCTGTGAATCTATGTATTGCATCTCCATTGTATAAATGGGAGAGCATGTGCCCAATGTGCAGATTGATTCTCATGCATCCAGTTACTAATTTTCTCTTATACCATCCTATTCCTTCTTTTAATTCCACTGTTCGACTCAGAGTGACACGGCTTTCCTGGAAGAAACACGAAATATGATTTTTGGCAAGCATTTGAATTGTTCGGTGGAGTAGGAATCAACATATATGCTACGAAACCTCAATCTTATGTGTATGCCCAATTTTTCGACCTATACCATGTATGTGTGTTAGTGTCTACCATGGTCTGCATGATACTACGTCATGAACATGAAAAATCTGTGTTTCTTCCTGTCACCAAAACTGTTCCTGGCTTGCTGTATAGTACATAGTTGTACGTAGTATTAATTACCTAATCTTTTTCGTCAGGGCAATGTATGACTAAGACGTCAAGCTATGGTATGGTACAATACCATAGCAGGCTGGAGGAAGGCTGGTACAATATTACCAGCAGCCGCTGCAAGATTTTTGCAGCGAAACAGATTGCGATTTGTAGAGACAGAGGAAGACGTATTTTAAAATAAAGTGGCTTGTAGTGCGAGTGTATGCCAAAATGGGAGGGAGCGCCTCGGCTGCGGCGCAGCTCCAGCGCCCTTTAGTTTGTGAAATCATTTTCTTGTTACACACTCTTTTGTGACACGATAACATTCCCTTCAAGTTTTAGAAAAAATCTTGATTCCCAGCAGCCGCTGCAAGATTTTTGCAGCGAAACAGATTGCGATTTGTAGAGACAGAGGAAGACGTACATTAAAATAAAGTGGCTTGTAGTACGAGTGTATGCCAAAATGGGCGGAAGCGCCTCGCGGCAAGCGCCAGCGCTCCCAGCGCCCTTTTAGTGTGTGAAATCATTTTCTTGTTACACACTCTTTTGTGACACGATAACATTCCCTTCAAGTTTTAAAAAACCCTTGCTTAAAATTTTTCGTCTCCACGTCTTAAAATGATTTGTGACTTATGTTCCCTTAAAGTTTACAGAAACATTGTTGAAAATAATGTCAGACGTTACACACAAAGATATGTTTTTAAAGGTAGGCATATATTAAAACACTAAGACTACCCATGTAAGTCCAAGCGAAAAATGAATTATTTACAGGTAAGTTCACATCAACTTCATGGTAAGTACCTGTTTTGGCAAAAAGCAAAAAACTGTCTCACTGAAGAAGGAGAAGGAGAAGAAGGAGAAGAAGGAGAAGGAGAAAACGGCTCAGTTTCCAACACAACTAAGATTTTGAAAAAATCTTGATTGTAGTGTACATAGAATGCTGATAAAAGGTCGACTGGCCACCCCAGCGGTCAACCTCAACCCTCCTACAAATATCAAATATCCCTTAGTAAATCGTGCGGTTAATCTATAGTATACAACAATATGCACGGACAAACAGTCTTTCTTTTCCGCTAAGCAGAGCAACGGCAAATGTGCCATAAGGAGAAGGTCTCTCTTCTTTCATACCCCAGAGGGGCGCAATCAGCCCAAAGGTGGGCTAAGCAGGTTAGTATAAAGTGTTACGGAAGTCGGCGGCCTGGTATGTTTGTATTGGGCCTGTCCCCTATCCTTGAGTGCCGACTAGCTTCGAGCGCAGACGTGAGGGTAGCTATCCAGTATTGTCGGTTGGTCGTGGAGCCAGACCCAAGCTCGGTGAAATCTAGATCAAGGAGGTAACGGTGTTCCGGGAGAAGTAATGCGGGGTCAGTGAATAACAATTGTCCAACCTGTTCCATGATGTCGTTATGTTCGGTCGCAGTTTTCCCATCTAGTAGGCAGATGTGTGTTCTCATATTTCGAAAGATCCACTGTTTATGAGTAATTCCTAATACATGGTGGATAAACTCTGTAGACCAAGAATTGATGTGTCGCCGGGAGCCGGAGTGTTTAAGCCATTCCTTCTGCATGACAAAGATAGTGTTCCCAATTCTTCCTTCCATGAAGTTGTCCCACCCGAGAATGTCCATTTCGTCTGCCCATGCATTAAGATGTGGCAGACCTCGTGCAATGTTCCGCATAGAGTGCCTCCCTCACGTAGCAGGTATTCTTCCAGACACTCAATCAGGTTCTGATCACAGTGAGATTCTTCCATCCAATCCAACATCGTGTCTACTGACTGTTGGAACACTCTTTGTCTCCCGGATTAAGGCAGCGGGTGATGTGTGCCGTGGACTCATCTGCCTCCCCACAGCACGGACACCTGTTGACTATACTGTTATCTATGCGTGACAGGTGCCTATTTGTCCCGTTGAAACCAGACACATGCTTAGTGACCCATAGAGTGTACATCTGTGGGTAGGCTAGCATTGCCTTACCAACGGCCGCCCACGCAACTCGGTGATAGTCCATGTTGCCGACCATCTTCCGTTTGTGCAACAGGCTTCGTGCCGTTATGGAGCCCCATACATCATACAATGTGGACCGAACAGAGAAAGTTACTTTCTTACCATCTATCCAAACTCGAATGGGCTCGTCTGGGTAAGTGGGTCCGTATCGTGTAAATCTAGCAATGCCGTCCAAAAGGCACTCCTTCGCTACCTTGTCTGCAATCACATTTAACTGCTGCGGCAGCGTTAATTGGTTGAACTGTGTGTGCTCATCAAGGTGGCTGTAAACGTGGACATATTCTACCTTGAGAGAAAGACGGTCTAGATTGTGGCGTAGTAGTAAGATAAGGTCAGTTTGTGGTTGCTTCTCTGGAAGTGGCTTGTATCTCCTATTCCTGTGTCCGACGACGCCCATGTTGTCACAGTATATCAAAAATCGTGTCGTTGGCGCCACCTCCGTACTTGCTTGTAACGCGAGGAGGGCTGCTGTTATTGCGACCCCACCTATCAGTTCACCCCGATAATTCGACGCCACCTCCGCTGTTGATGTCTCACAATATGTGATGGTACATATCGAACCGGTGATCCTGCAGAGAAGGATCACTGCCGCGGAGCACCGCATATCATCATGCTCTGGCATGTAAGATCCATCGTGGCAGGCTAAGAGTGTACCCATCGCATACGCCTCCAAGAGCCACTGCCCGTCTCCAGTGATCGAGAGTCCGTTGAGGAATTGACATTCTCCCATCTGAGACAAAGCTTGTCGAAGCGAGTGGACTTGTAGGGGTTCCTCTCGACACATCATTAAGGACTGCGAGTGTAAGGAGATCAGTGTCTTAGAAGCCTCGATGACAGAAGCGTAGTATCTGCATTCAGATGTGTTGGCCTCTACCGTCGATTGTCGGTACTGTTGCCGCCCACGTGTGGAATATCTTGTCTGCACAGGCACGTATACTGTTTCCTTAGAATCGCCTTCCTTTCTAACCAATAAAGTATTCGCCGCATCCGTCATCCAGCAGACAGTATCGCACGGAGGCCGTATATGCTTTCCCAGCCGTGGCGACAGTCTAAACGTGCGAGATGTGATCAGTGAGATCGTGTCTCTCCATACCTCCAGGTCTGCCTTGGTTGGTTTCTCCAGCGGAAATCTCATGGACGATTGCTGCACCACACTATTTTCTTTTCCTAGCTTGCTTGGATCTACTGTAATACCGTCACACAGCGTCAGTTGAGACACAAAGTAAACCTTGTAATACTTTCGCCCTGTTAAAGCTCGGCCATTGGTGGGGAGGAATGAGGTCAATGACCTCTTCCATCAGCACTCTATCACGCTGCCGGATAAGCGGTACGTCGACACCGCTTAGTTCCAGCTTTACGCCATACCGGTGCAGGTACTCCCATAGCGTCTTGAACCATGTATGTGTAGCTAATTTCTGAAATTTTTTATAGTCTCTGCAAAGAAAATTTCCACTTAACCCTATATCAATCTGGACAAGTTCAAAATTCGCCCGTAAGATTGTCCCCATCGTGGAGCTCCTGCCCCAATGCCGTTGGAGATATTGAAGCGAAATAGCGAGCTTTTCGAGAGACATTTGAGGTAGCCCTAAACCTTGGTATTTAACTGGTAGAGTTCGCCAGGCTTTAGTAATACTCCTATTAACTCCTAGCGCTGGCAATAGCGTATAATACCAGGCCGAAAGCATCATCGAGGTCCCGCGGCGAGGCCATCAGTGCAATGAGTCCGTATCTGACCGACGGAAGGGCTTGAGTTGTGAAGCTATGCCAGACCTCAGATGGCCTGAGAGTGCTGCGGAGTACCCGGGTGCTCCATTTCCTGCCTTTTCCGATCATGTGGTCAAGTTGCGAAGTGCTAGTACCTGTTGGGGACGACCATACTCCCAAGACTTCCGACGCCTCAGAGGGGTCTTTAAGTTCAATAGCCACGCTTGCACGCCCGGGCTGTGGTATACGTAAAACGTACCGACTCATCTCCTTGGCTGGCCTCAGTATCGCGACTCCTTTCACAAACTTGTATGCCATAAAGTACCAATAACACTTTTCTGGCTTCAGATTACCACCAGTCGATTGCAACAGCCTTGCCCAGTAGGCAGTCCCATCCACGACCTTTCCAAAGAAGTCTTCGTCTGATTCTTGCGCAGTATTCATGTGCAGTAGATCTGTGTCGTCAACATACAGAAGGGCTGCAATACTCAGACAAATTCCTGTCCACGCAGAGACGAAGTATGCTCCATGCCCCTTAGTTTTATAGGCACTCAACATAACCGTGCTTATGGCTGTCCAGGCCGCAGGAGAAGCACCACTACCCTGGGTTAATCCCATATAAGGGTCGGCGACGGTCCCTCCGTAACTCTGTTTGGCCATCCCAAAGCCAGTTTTAAGGAAGAATTTCATCGTCTGGATCCACAGTAGGTAGCATTTCACCACCATAAGGGGACATGCATCGCCTGTAATGCCATGCTGATGGCAGTATGATTAACTGCGTCGTAACAGTTTGCTGCATCCGTGCTGGTCACGGCTACTGTTTGATGCAGAACATTTGCTTGATCGAAAAAGAACTGTTTGGACATCGACGAGTCTAACGCCGTTTTGCCGGATGTAGCACCCTGTTCCACTGGCAGCACTCCGGACGTACGAATTCTATGTGTCATACGGCGGGCAAAATGCACCTTCAGCCACCAGTTAAAATCCGCCTCAAGTAGGCAGATCGCCCGTAATTTATCGATGCGATTATTCCCTGCCACTTTTTCGAGGAGAACTGTCACACCTTCTCGCCAGCGATCCAATGGTCGTCCCCTCCCTGCTGCCAAATTAATGCTGGTGACGTGGAGCGACACAAGAGATTCATCTTCAGTAATGGCCCTATAATGGCCGAAGTGCCTCCCACTTTTTGAAGATGAAGTAGATTCCTTCGATGTGGCCCAGAAATCAATGAAGTCATCCTGAGTGACATAGTATTCAGTGGTAGCTAGGTCGTCGCATTCGAGACGTAATTTCGCACACGCTTTGAGGAGGTCAACGGTGGACGCATCCCATTTGTCTGAGTAGGTATAGTCGTTCTCTAAGATACGTTTGGCTGCTTCAGTGTCCCCCAGTACTCCTATTTCATCTCTCAGAGCGGCGGCAGAGAGGGGAGCTCGTTTTCCGAGGGAGAAGCGTTCGCCAAGATGTTCGCCGCAGACCGTTTCTACTTCGTGTTGTTCCGTGTAAGTACTCACTTCCGTCCCGGTTGTCACCCCCACACTGAGTACGGATCGACCACGCGGATCTTTGACTACTTTATTGATATTCCGTTGTCGCTGCCGGCTGGCTTCTCTGCGTATAATTCTGAGTACCTCAGTGGAGGCTTCGTCATCCTCTTGTTGTTTCGCTACCTGTAGTCTCCATTGTAGATGTTTGCGCCTCAGAGCGGGAGCATCCTTCTTCAGTTCGAATAGATGATCTAGGCACGCCCGAAGTCGTGTTTTCACGTCTGCTGCGCTGAGTCGTAGGGGGTCCAGTATATTTGCCCTTCGTGCTGCCCGACACATATTCCTCGTGTCTGGCACCTTTCCCTCGTGCCAACGTAGCAGCCATTTGAGGACTGCCCTACGACGCAGCCATTGGCCTACTGTGGGACTAAATTCGATCGCGCAACTCTTAAACTTCGTGCATACCTTTTCGGAGTGTCTCATGTGCTCTCCCATGTCCTTGTCCCACCTGTTGTGAAACCGACTTGCGATGTCCGTGGAGCTCTGGTCGGCTAATGTCTTAACTAGTTCTAGTTTTTCCTCCATTTTGTGTCTTTCGGATAGCTCAGCTAAAGTCTGGCAGTATTTCCTTCGAATGCGTGTTATTTTTGTTGTCAGAGAGCGAGACTTAGGCCTTGCAATGGTAGGATAATCCCCGCCAAACATCGACGATGCCGAAACCTCTAGGAGGAAGACGCGGTGGTCACCCACACCATACCAGTGTGGGTAGCACATCGCATGTCCTTCCTCTAGCCCAGGGCTCCCAAATATCGTAGAAATCTTCCCTGTGCCACGCGAGTGCGAGTTTGGGACCCGCTCGCCTAGTGCTGGTTCCATGATGCAGTGAAGATTAATATCTGGACGTGCCAGCCTTACTGCCAAAGGACCGGAGTACACGTCCTGGTTCGCATCTATGCACACCATCACTTCATCCCCGTCCCTTCGCCATTCGGCGAGTTGGTTGGCTAGATCATCAACAAAGATTGTAGACGGATAGCGAAAGTCCCCTCTTGACTGGAAATACCGCAAGTGTTGCTCCCACACTGTATGACCTCTGGCCGACCTCCCCGGTTTGCACGGCATGTACCCACACACGACTCTAGTGCTCCGCAATGCTGTACCTACCCTGATCCATGACCATCTTCCCAGGCCAGTAACATCACAGCCCACCGCTGTCACCACATCACTCAGACGCCCTATGGCTGTGACTGCCGTGCCGCCCATTTGATCCCGGTTAATAACCTCTGTTACATTGTTGGCCGCTATGCCTGAGGTGGACGCCGTGGGGCAGATTATCTGGGAAAACTGTTTATTGGCTGGTACAAGGCCCCAATGACATTGACTCTCACAGCCGGCAACTACGTCAACTTGTAAGTCCTTAACTAATTGATTTAATCGATCCATTTTCCAACCGTGAGTAAAAATTCCCAGACTATTCCAATTTTCGAACATGATGCGAACCCACCCGCTCCTTTTCTTCCTTGGCATGTAACCGACGCCGCCATCTTGAAGAAGGTGAACAAGCTGCTCCATTTCCCTCCTATCTGTCTCCGCTACATGGACCGGGACTGAGGAGTCAGGTTCTTGATAATCCTCTTGTGAAAGAAAGTTATAGTCCTCCGGTAAATGACGCTTCCCGACCATCCTTTCTATGTCGGCATCAGTTGGGGTGCACTTGGATTGGAACGATCTGTAGCCTTGAAGGAACGCCCTGTATTTTCTCTTTTGTTCCACTGATGCTTGTGCCTGACGCCATCGGTCTTGCCTCCGTTGGCTTTTTGCCCTTCTGTTGCTCCCTCGATTTGTCCCCTGATTCCTAATTTGATTTGATATTTGTGCTGGGGTCGTTCGAGCGCCCCTTATGTCAGCGGTCCTCCCCATAGGTGCTGACTGGTTGTCCCCAAGTTCACTGGTGTCTCCAACCCAAGATCCAGTGGCCAGGCTCGCATTGTCTCGATTCGATCCCGCCTGAGCTAAAGGGTCGAACCGAGTGTAGGTACTTCGGTTGGTGCCCCATCTCCTAGTACCCGTCAGAGATGGGGGTCGCATGGACCTTATGTCCCCTGCGGAGCTGCACCTCCTCCCTCATCCTGGGCGGGGGCAGCTCCGCTTCCACTAAGGTGGGGGGGAACCAGCTGGTTAATGCCAGCCAACATTTTCGTCAGTTGTTGCATTTGAATTTTCAGTGCGTTGATTTCTGCGGCTTGTTCGGCATTCCTCGCTTTGGAGTCTGCAAGTTGTAACGCGTAGTCTTTGGCCTTTAGCACCCGATTTGCCGTTGCCTCGGAGTTCACGGTAGAAGCACCAGTGGTGTCACCGTCACCCGTAAGTGCAGAAGCACCACTCACCCTGCTCCCTATATCCCCGGCTTTTAGGTCTGGGTTATAACCCAATTCCTTGAGGAGTCGTTTGCGAACGGTGTCGGACATGTCGACAAACGTGTTACTCTGCTCCTGTCCAGACAGCATCTGCTTACGGAGGTATGGGTCGTAGTGTGCATTATCTCTGAGAAAAGTGTCGGCTTTCCCGGCAAAATGCGATGTCGCTGTAAGGGTGACAGGGTCCCAAGACGACTGGGGAGCAAGTTGCGCCTTTTCTATGTAAAAGGAGCGCATAAGACGTGTACGCGTACTCTCGCAGTACCCACACTGTAGCAGCCAGTGGTGCATGAAGCAAGCCAGGTTTGCTACTGTCCTCTCTGCGAAGGCATACTTTTCGCGGTAGAGAGGATCATGAGGATCATAGGCAACTACGATGCTAGATATTCCCGTTTCCGGGCCTCTGCAGGTCATAACTGCGGTGTGAAAGATTTGCTTCTCATTGAATCGTATCCGTTGTAGTTCCTTCCGGAGTGTGGTCTTGGCGTATGGAGGCTTTGGCTGTAGAGTTTCACCGGTGGGGGTTGTGATTGGTTGCATTTTCACCTTGACTTCGTAATCGAAGAGTTGTACCTCTCCGCACTCTAGGATTGTCGACGCGATATTATAACCCATGTGGATTCTACCATGTTTATGGTGTGCTCTAGTTCTGTCCATGGTCACCACATTCCCAGGTACGTCCATGATGAAAGCGGACGGTCCAAACGTTTGAGACAAATCGTTAGTATCCACCATAATAGATAAGAGTGGATCCAGTCGATTCCACGCAACGTCGCTAGCCTCCAGAAAATAAGCGAATTTACTTGACCGAGGAAAGGAATCGAAGGAGAGGCGGGCCCTCTCCTCTTTATCATCAGGCAGCTTCAGTTCGCGAATGGTACGTGTGGTGACATTTATCGCAGGCAATGGTGAATCATACCATTCGAGGGTATCCATTTTCCCGTGACGGCAGAGCTTTTTCTCCATTTCTTTTAGGCGATGCATGAGTAACTGTTTGACTCCCTCGATGCACAGTCCATTATGCACCCCACAGAGCATCTTTTTGGAATGCGACTCCCATACTTGAAGAGGCTTTAGTAATACCCGAACGTTATAACGGCGCAGGTCGATGTTCATAGCCTCTATGATAGTCGAGATCTTGGGAAGAGCAGTGTACAGGTTGATGATCGCGTAAATTGACGTGGGGCCTTTGTCCTCTTCACCTCCACTTTTCTTCGATTTCCTCCTTTTACTACCACTGTCATTTGCCCTGTACCTGTTGCGTCTGGTCTCCAGGCGAGCCTGCAATTGCTTTTCTGTGACTGGAGGCTGAGTAAAAACAAAACCGCCTGGGACTTGAAACCAGTGTTGAGCGTTAACGGTTATTAGGCCAATGCGGGTTCTTAGATGACGTCAAATCAGGGTAAGGCTTATTGTCTGAATCAATGTCTTTCGAGATGAAGCGTGCTGTGGGGTCAAGCTCCTGGACATAATCTAGAAGCCGTTTTGTTTCGTCTAGAAGTACCGTTAGATGCTCTTTACCAGGTTGTAGCTGTATTTCAAATGACAGCAAGTGCTGGCCACTGTTGGGATCTATAATGAGAGAGCGATCTTGGGACAGCGAGGAAAAGGCTGTGTTGGAAGAGGTGGTGGCAACCGATGGAGTTGGTGCTATATCTTTCAAATTCAGCTTTGGAGGAGTCTTTTCATCCCCTGACTTCGCCGCTTCCCCATCAGACTCATCGTCATACCATTCCTGAACATGTGGTGTTATGTGAATTTCCACCGGTTCCCGAGGTTCCTGTATGATCGGCGTGTCAGAGTCTAACCCCGTCTCGTCACCAGAGGGCTTTTTGTCACCTTCCTTCTCACTTGAGGCATCGTCCATATCTTCGTCGTCATTATCCTCTCCCGAGCCATCGTCAGGGTCCTTATCACTCGTGTCCTGAGAAGAGTCCTCCCGTGACTCCGAGGCGTTGTCCTCATCATCCTCGGCGTTGGCTGACGTAGAGGACGTTCGCTTTTTGTCAACGCGCTTTGTGCCAGAAGACTTCCTGCTCTTAGGTTTACTAGAGTTCGCCAGATCCGAGGGATCAACCTCCGAAAGTGCACCGTACTGATTAGAGGAGCGTTTTTGTTTGCTCGATTTCTCCTTGGCCTCCAGACAAAAGCTTACTCTGTTCTTGAGCGCTGATGCACCTTGTTGGCCGACAGGGATCCAATCCTCATCTGAAGGGCGAGGAGTATGTAGTGGGTCGAACGTATGGAATACCCCATCCGATTTGGAGACATCTATCAATTTCGAATTGTAAGCATTACGAGAGAGAAGAAACGGTCCGTTGTCATCACGAAGTGTTCTGTTTTTGCGTCGAGCAGTGGAAACTTGTAAGGCTATGGCTTTCGGGCCCACGTAGCATAGCAGGGTGTATGTAACTGTGTCGTCAACTTGGAAGGAAAGCTCGCCCGTAGAGATGGAGAAGTCTTCAGGCTTGAAATACAATGCCTTTTTGCCTTTGCTATTGACAATTTCCATATCACCGGAGTTATCCATGTTCTGCAATCTAAATGGTCCCCATTTAGGGTGGGCCTGCGAGCGGTCTTGCTGCTTGCATCGCAAGGTCTTTTGCCGCATCAGTTCTTCGAGTTTGAGGCCATTCAGTGTGTAGATGTGCTGTTTCGTGAAGTCGTCCTCATTATCGAACGTGTATGCAAGACATTCACCTGATGAAGGTGGCTTCGCTCACTGAGGAGCTCCTCGTAGACTTTTTTATCCGTGAGATCAATAGCATCATCCAGATCGTCCAGCATATCGTTGGGATGTTGTAGCACAAGGAAGGCGTCCGTCGAGGACGATGCCTTCTTCTTCGGAGGTGCCTCGAATTTATCTTCCAAACGGGCCGGCTTTAGTTCGGTGTTGCAGTCGTCGGCATCTGTGTTTGATAGAGCATTGTTCTGAACAGCTCCTACGCCAGGAGGAGTGATGGCAGGCGAGTTGACCGCAGCCCGCTTGCTTCCTGCCATTCGAGGAGGCGATGTTTCCCCCATCGCAACATCGGTGGAGTCGGGTGCCACCGTAGGCATCATATACGAGGAGAACTCTCGAGTTTTAAGGAGAAACGGTGTGGATCGAAGTTATTAAGGGGTGTAGAGGTTGCGGAGATGGTGGCTGATGCAAAGGGTGGGAGAAACTCGTGCAGTAGCCACGTAGTAAACTGCGAATCGGTGTAGAATCGCGAAATCACGATGGATTTGAGTGTAGTCAAGGCGTCGATGGTTCTAGAGGAGGAGGAGGACGAGATGGTGTGTGTTAGGTGTGTAAAGTGTGTTGTCTCGAAGTTTGGAGGGAGGAAGGACACCATGGTTTCCGGAATGGCGCTCGCATCTCTGCTGCCAAAGGGAAGGTGTATTGATTCCTCCGTGAGTTTGGAGAATTTTATACATATTTTTAGTAAAGGGTTAGATGTGATTGACTTCCCTGCTTCGGAAAAGTAACCTCAACCCTCCTACAACCCTCCTCCTGCTGACGCGCGCTTCTGAAGTATGGCTGAATGAACCGACTTCGCTGAACCGGCTTCGCTTCACCCGATTCAGATTACGAAAATATGACCGCGAGTTTAATTCATTAATTGCTCAGCGACCTTGGGCATCATGCTAGCACCGTTTCCCTCCCCCTTGACGGGCATCCCCTCAAGAGTACCAACAACGTGCTTCGTCTACGGAACACTCATGTCCACCGAAGTATTGCAGACATTACTAGGCAGAACACCACCTATGGTATCAGGTGTTGTCTTGCATCAGCACGTTCGTCATCCAGTGAAAGGAAAAGTCTACCCAGCGGTTATCCCATCCGCCATGGCAGCTGCCAGTCGATGCAACGATGGAAGATACATCAAAGATGACGCATCAGGCAATGATACATCAGTGCAGGGGGTGTTATTACTGAATTTATCGATGAAAGAAATTAAAATACTGGACTACTTTGAAGAAGAGGGCATTGATTACATTCGAACCGAAGTCGATGTGTGTGTGCCTGAATCGGCGATTTCGAATGTCGACTTCGCTCTGTTGGATAGAAATGGCCCATTGCCTCCACGGGGGGGTTGCGAACAAGGGATGCGATGTCTCGAAACAAATGCTTACATCTGGGCACGTGGTGCAGAAGACCTCGATTTATGGAAACAGTGGGATTTTGAAACGTTTCGAGGAGTGCATTTAAAGTGGTACTTGGAATCCACGGTGAAACCTTGTCGCTCTGAGATAAATTTTAAGACATGAACGAGTCGTGATTTCAAGCTTCTTTAAATAGTTTCACAGTAATTACTTTTCAAGAAATTGCATAAGGGTATTTGTAGCTATTCTTGAAGGCTTTCATTTGTTGATGACCGAAGGAGAGGACTACCCTTTATGATAACTGTCAGCGGGTTACTCATGGCTGAGGGCTCTGCTTGAGTTTGCATCAGATCAGGTGATCGCAGTAGAGTTCATGCAGTATCATAAATTTTGACACGATTGTACATTTTTTGACTTGTTTCCCTATGGGAGTTGCACGAAACATGATGTGTCTCGAAGGGATAGGCCCTAATGCAATCATGCGTGGATCATGCAATGATTTTTCTTGTGTTTCTATCTCAACAGGAACAATCTGCACAATATCATTTTTGTATCTTGAATCTTGGTAGGAACAAAATTCAAATGAGTCTCGCTGGGAACAAAAATGCAGTTTTTCATCATGTATGGAACAAAAATCCATTTTTTGATATGAAAAGGAACAATATGAATATTTTCTGTCTCTCTAGGAACAAGCTTACATATTTTTATCACACATGAAACAATTTAAGACAGTGTTGAGATCATGAATAATGTTGTTCCTACTGAGATTTTGCTCAGGGAATGTTCCTACTGAGATTTTTGTTCCGGGAACATTCCTACTGGGATTTTGGTTCCGGGAAGAATCCTACTGAGATTTTGGTTCCGAGGATAATTTCCTGCGGAGATATTTTTAGACAAGGGTCCTTTGAAATTTCTGATGTGATATTTCAAGCACAGGAACTATGTCTCGAGTTCCAAATGGGATATTTTTTTGACACATTGGACGTGAACTACTACTTTCCCGCATCTCCATGCAGTAAGGGGAAGCACTATCCAAGCATTATCAAGATCTCGATATTGTTAACCTCCAAGACATAATTTACTGCGGGCTTTGCCAGGTCGCAACAATTGGTGCATGGCTGAACTGGCATTGAACTAATACTAAAATTGGCCTTTTGCACCATGTTCAAGATTGCCCTTGTCTCAACAAGCATGGATACTTAGGCCACTATTGAGGCGCCACTGGTGTGGCCTCAAAATCCAACCCTGAGACCTGACCACTGAACAAAATCGCAAAACCCGTTGGGACTATCTTGAGAGCTTAAGTCGAGCTCTACACTTCTTCAGAACATTGATATCAACAACTCAACTTAGCTGTTGTTAGGGGTCTAAAGCAAGATAATGGCTCAAAGTGCAAAACATGAAAATTGCTATGTTTTCTACGCTGGTGTCCATGTTAGATAGCAAATGTGTTAGAAAATTGTGGTGAAATGCTAAGATGATGCCACATCATTGCACATCCACGTGCGATAATTATTTTACGGACACTTCAAGTATACCGCAGACAGACTATCGGATGCGTTGCATCCAAGTAATGTTTAGTCGAAATGTGTACAAGATTATGTATGGATAGTATGTTGCAGCCTTAATGGTTCAAAGTTCAGCCAGTGGGCCAAACTCAATTCCCATTGCATAGTAAGCCCCACATCCAATATTGTGAATTATGTTCTCAATTACAAAGCAGGCATCTCCCTGAATACCATCAACTCCTTCATAGCCACAAGTTCAGAGAAATCTTGAGCATGTTGTGAATTCATCAGGGTGTTGTGGGGTACCTTGTGGCAGTTTTATTGGGTGGTTTTGTATGTTGAGGAAGTACCACTGACACCAAATGTTCTAATAATTTAAAACGTTGATGGACATAATTTTTCCTATTAACAGCAACTAATTTGAACTAAGAATCTGCTCCTTTGCAAAACACAGGCATTTCAATTTTACTTTGAGTTTTTGTCTTCATCTTGTGGTTGATCCATTATGCTCCAGAACCTTGATTGACAATGTTGCTGAAGGTATGTGGATTCATTATGAGAATGCTTTGCATTTTAAAGTTTTCTACGATAATTTTGATTTTTTGGCATGGACTTGTTGATAAATGACTGCTGAAGGAATCATTTTTGAGCAGCAGTCAAAGTTGCCCTACTACATGTCAACACAAAGTATCTACACCAGCTTGTAGGAGATTCAAGCTTTGGCAATACATGATTAGTAAGTGGGTTGGATGAAGCCAAGTTAATTTTTTGATGATTTTCTACATTGTTTGCACAAACTAACTTTTTATTCTTTGCAGCTGTGACAGAAACGTATGCAAGATATTAATGTGGATCAACAATGGAAGGCTCTTGGGATAATAGCAATGCAGTTTTAGCAATTGTAGAATATCAATGTGTTGTCTTCCAATTTACAAGGACCATTTGTATAAAAGTAAATGTGCAATTATTCATGGAAATTATTTTGGATGTTATTTGAGTTTGTTCATGCTGGTTAATTCAACTGCAGACTTTTGATTCAATTATGACATTAATGTTATGATTTTACATGCAATATGTTTGAACTCAGAATGTTTCCCATGGGTTGGTTTGGTCAACTTGTTTTTGCACGTAAAATTTTGCTCACACTGGATGGGGAGTTGCTTCTGCACATACAGTTCTCGCAAAAAATATTGTGTTAGTTGTATGCACTTGACATGCACACCGTGTCGATAGTTGATTAATTTTAGGACTGGTACTGAAAGCAATGCTGTGGCACTAGTTGCTTTGGGGTCAAACTGTTAGTCTTCTGATGTAGAGCACTGGTATGTCTATGGTTGGAGCTGTAATTGATGTACTGATTCCTTATTGGTTTGTTAGTTCCGTGTCAAGGGTGATCTTAAATGACCAAATGAAATAGCTGGGGGATACAAAATACAGTAAAGTGAGTATAAAATCAGCTGCAATATTCATAACAACCACAAAAACCACATCCACACATTTACACAAACACATACACAAAAAATGAGCAACCACATACGAAAGAGCATTTACACAAACCCGACTGCAAGCACACTTTTGAAAATACTATGAGAGCACACTTATGCAAACAAACCCACCTGCACATCACACACATGTGCTCACACAGACATCTCTCTCTCCCATTAACCCACTAGATTGTGTGCCAGGATGAGTTCTGAATCCATCACATGCATTGTTATGCAAATTCACTATCGTAAAACCCGGATTATAGGTACACACAAATGTAAAAAAGATAACATTTATCACAATTTTGATATGTTGCGATAACTTTTGATAGGACACACTTTCGTCTATTGTGTGACCAAAACCTTAAGAAGAAGGTACCTTTTCTGCAGAATCTTATCCGTTTAGTCAAAAATTGCTGAGTTTTCAAAATATGTGCCGTTAAAAAATTTGTGTGCACCTATAATCTGGAGGCCCTTACAATCCGGGTTTTACTGTATATTTGATGTCCGATGATGCATGGTAATAGACATGTGATTACTTGAGGTAATTATGACAGCTGGGTGCTAAAACAATGATGGGAATGTGTTTCTATGTACAAATAGTACTAATACCAAAGATTCATGGGAAATCATGATGGCTTAGATGGTGGTGAGGAGATCTATTTTGGCAGGGCGTCCTGCTTGGATTGATGTTTTGTCAAACTGGAAAGTGATAGTTCTCAAGAACATCCTCGGGGGTTGTATTACCCAGAAGATGCATGTGGTCCTGTCACAACAATTGGTCAAAGTCAAGCAACAAACATGACAAAGAGTGATGCTCAGTGAATTTTGACGGGTACAATACTTTTTCAGTCTGAATCTTGCATTTTGCTTCATAGTCCATGTCAAGGAACAGGTGGTTTGGTGAGTATACACATCCGTATGTTGATATACGAATGGCAATATCATACAAACTTTGTATGATGGAATACCTGCAATGTATATTTAATGACCTAGTACATATCATAATTTTTGTGATCGCACTTTGAGGTCACGCAATTTACATGATAAACAAAAACCGTAAGATATTACCTTTCTTCAAACCATTTTTTCTGTATAATACCCCATTTTATATATAAATATTGCTAGGTCATACTATTGTTATGTGAAATAATAACTTATAAAAATTCAAAATCATGTCTGATAATACTAACACCTTTTTAGGATTAGATCAAGGTCATTCTAATTTACTAAATAATTTCATAGTGAAAAAGTCTATATTCTATATCATACTAGAAATTTTAGCCTCCTGCCAACCCAACCCTTCACCTGATTGAGGGGGGGGGCAATTCTATTATGCATTGGTTTCAAAAAATCATACTCCCTGCAGCAAAAGAAATGTCATTTTTACAAACAACCAATCTTTAGCCCAGCATGCTACCCCTTTTCATTCACAAATACAATCATTATTTGAGTGACAGCTTCAGTAGAAATGTATACAGTGCAAGTCATAGAACTGGTCCTCTATGTAATGCAAGTATCCCCTACCAGTTCACAAGAAAATAAATGCTCACATCATCCAGATGCCACTCTACATGAGCCCAGTTCTTTGAATGATTAAAAACAAACTCATATCACTTACACATCACAATTTGAGGCCCTTCTTGAAAAACGATCCTTCAGGTTCCAAGGCGTTGGTTGTGGTCTGCATTGACAAAAAGGCTAGGTTCCAAGGCGTTGGTTGTGGTCTGCATTGACAAAGGGGTGCTTGTAATGTGTATTTGAGCTCTCAATTCAAAAGTTGTAAAAATAAGAAAATGATCAATAATGGACCCCTACCATACCTTTTGTCCATTTATGTGTCACTTGTCATGGGCATATTGATGCTGGTGCAGCCAGTTGAATCCTTTGTGGATCAAGAGGGGGTTAATAATATGTGAGCCAACCAAGTAAAAAATGTGCATGTCACTATCAGAATCACAGTGGCAGCAGCATTGTCACTTCCCCACCTGATTGACCAATTCAAAAATGCAATTCAACTCAGCACAACCTCAGTTGGACTTGTGGGGGGTCAGTTCTTGCCTCTTAGCGTATACAGCCCAAGGCAAACTTTTGGAGGGGTTGGTTGTTGTCTGTGGATATGGGGGAACTGGAGACACAAGTTGTCTAGTAAAATTTGACAAATGAAAAAGTAGTGGCTGCAAGTTGTTACAACCACATCTTAACCGCAAATTCAAGGGGGAATTCATCTGTGTTCTCTAAGGGCCAACCTTTTGAGGGGTTGATTGTGCTCTGTGAAGGTGGGTAGTATGGGAAATGACTAAAAGCATGCATTGAAAAAAGAAAAATTGGCAATGGGAAAATCAAAGTAAAACAAGACCTAAGACAACATCCCACCACCACTTTGGCCCCCTAAAAGGATCATTCACCCTAGTACATCCCATCAGTGCGATGGAGTGGAGTTTTTATATGTCTGCAGTGACATGTGCTAAAAAGCTAGAAGGGCTCCAGCACTGCAAATGTAATAATGAATTAGTTAATTAAAAATTTCATACACAGGAGGGGGATAGCCATGCAAGTGTCAACACTTCCAGACTATTTCATGAAAAAAATGCTCAGAAACTTATTTCTTGAACATTCATGCAAGGATTTACTATCGATGTGAATACTAAAAACATAGTAACAAATGTGCAGGAATAGCAAAGTTCCCTTCCAAAATCCCCCAAGTTGTGAGCACTCCAAGGAAGCCAAATGGAATATCAAAATTAAAACAACCTTATAGAGCATGAGTATTGCTCCTAAACTAAAAGCTGAATCATTTGAGTCGCCGCAGGTAAGATACATATAGTAAGCACTCAATATCAAAAATACGCATGAACGTTCATGTTTTATGATTGCCATTTCGCAGGCCATTACACGTAGCGAATACCGAGAAACGGGCAAGGACGGGGATTATGAGAAATCAAACAATCTTCGTATGATTTTGATGTTTCTCGGTTAACGATACACAAAAAGCATGGACCCAATGGAGATACGGACTTTTGGGAAATTGGTATATTAATGGGTGTCACATGAACTCATGCAAAGATAAGGATATTATGGTATTATGTACAGTGTGAAGTGCATGTGCAAGGATAATGTGAAACAGCTATCAATAGAAAATCAATGACAGACATCACTCACTATTGCACTTTTAAACTGAATTATTTGTATTAATTATTAGATATAATATTATCTAGAAATTCTAAATAATTAAGCCATACGAGGTTCATTCACTTGTTACTCTCGGAAGAACTTTCGGAGTTACTTTCGGAGGTACGTTGTACTTTCGAAGGTACTTTGTACTTTCGACGGTACTCAGTACAAAGTACCTCCGAAAGTACATGTCTATGTAGGAATCATTATATATTCTACGAGAAATAAAAGTTAGGTACAAAGTTCCTCCGAAAGTACATTTTGGTACTTTTGGAGGAACTTTGTACTTTCGGAGGAACTTTGTACTTTCAAATGTACACTCAATTTCAGTACATGGTACTCTTTTAGGTACATTTTACCTTTCTTTACCATCAATTATTTGAGAAGTGGATCGCACAAAGAACGAGAGCAATTATGCTGAGATGAATCCCACAACGAAACTGAACATGCCTCTTTAAGGTACGCAAATTATATTAATACAGCCCCGCAAATTGATTACAATCAGTACCTCTAAAACTCTTTGTTATAACTCACATACTAGAATTTGATTGTTCTTGATTTTCATGCAAATTTCCAAAAAGTCCTACGTAGTTCGCACTTTTTTGTTAACTCGTCAAAATCTTATGCTACACGATTTGTATGATGGCTTGTTCGAAATCGCGGGAAATTGTATGATTTTGATGGTTGCTGCAAGAGATAAAAATGAAATTTGGCGATATATAGTTTTAGAGCTCTCAATTGTTGACTTTGAAACTTAGTAGGTAAGTCCCCATTTATCTCAATGACTCATTCTCTTTTTTTTGGCGTTACTACTTTAACGTAAATATGACCTCCCGCATTGATGATGGTCATGAGAAATGAGAACAGATGTTGAAGTGTTCATGCTGTTGACGAACGTTACCATATACTGATAATTTTTTTTTGTATAGGGGAAATCTACCTCGCGGAAATGCTTAGGATCTGGTCACAATGACCCCCCAACTTAGGTTGTCGCTCGTTCACTCACTCTCTAGGGAAAAAGAGTGAGGAAGTACGACGATGAATGATTGATGACTTGTGACCCCGATTAGGGCACATGACAGCAAACCCTCTGAATCCTCTCGGTGGGACGATGAGATGCATTTATAGCGTGACATGATCTGATTAGTAAGCTATCAACGAAGCCCTGCAACACAATAAATCGAGTTTCGAAGTTCGTTACGGTAATGTAATAAGATACAAGACTGGAAGAGAGGAGGACACAACTGGACAGCACGCAACTATGGTGGGAGCAGCAATTTTGGCTTTCAACTGGTTTATGGGTGAGGAAATCTTCGCGCCACCGTCGTTTTTTTTGCATTGATGAATAACATGGCTGGTTCCTAACATTTGACGGCACTCTGCAACCAACTGCAGTACTGGCTACTTCATTAGAAATTTCTCAATCTTTAGATTTCTCCTCGACGGAGGGCTGTCCATTCGAGACAGAGCAGGCGCGGAATGGCGACGACGCATAATTTATTAGCCTTCCATGATTAGATATGGGTGACGACGCATAATTTAGTCGCCTTACATATGAGTCGAGTGAGAACCAGGTGACGCGTCCTGATACCTCTCCGTGCGGTGCTTATTTTCGTCCTTCAAACTACGTTTTCACTAAAATTGTAACACTTTTGTAAAATAAGTTATCATGATGTCTTGAAATCGAAGTAGCTATCACGAGGTGCTGTCTTTGTTTTTTCAACTCCATCTATTTCAATTATGAACTCGAATGCTGTCGAAAAAAAAAAAGTTCCAGACCCGATTACAGTTCTACAACGGATAGTTGTACACCTATGGTACCTCTCCGAACTGAACAGCTGCCGCTCCCCTTGTTACGTTCCCCTTTGCAATCGCAACTTCACTGTGCAAAAACTTGGCGGCGTCGGCTGATTTTTTCACTTTCGCCGCACAGCGTTCCAACATCTCCCTCTCAAATTTAGCAAGCGCGTCTGGTACCGTATTACGAAGCTCCGATTGTGTTTCATCATTCTTACGAAGAGCGCTGTGTAGCTTCTGGGCTAGCAGTACCGCATCCAATAGAGCTTGATTCGCACCTTGTCCTTTGAATGGTGACATTGGATGAGCAGCATCACCAAGCAACGTTACGTACGCATTTGAATATTCCGAGCTGTCGTATCCTCCTCGGAGATCTTTTGCATCGACCAGTGAACGATCATAGCAAGGATACCCGGTGATGAGAGTTTCTGGTGTAGAGTTGAGCAGCATTGGGATTGGATCATGCCAAGAACCACAACGTCGAACAGCTTCGACCTTTAGTGGCGACGGTCCAAGCTGACTCAGCTCAATAGCATTGGTTTCATCCATGGGAAATGACAGCTGCCACATACTCAAACCTCTTTCGCAAGTAGTTTGTAAACCACAAACCTTCTCACCAGCTTCAGCGAAAGGCATGACATACAATCGTGTAATCCCGTCAGCAGTCTGGAATACAGTCTGGCCATCTGTCAACGCTGATGCCTCCGGCGATGGTGCAATCCCAAGAATTACTACGCAATCCAAATAGCGGAGGGGTGCAAGATCTTCACCAAGTTTGGTTGCTCTCACTGCACTTCGTATTCCATCACATCCCACCAGAACAGAAGCCGCCACTTCTTCTTCCAAGGATGATTCTTTTCCATTACACGAATTTATTCTGCGCAAGAATTTGAGCTGTAGTGGCTGAGTTGGAGACGCATCAACACTCGAGTTATATCCTAAAAACTTATACCCCCATCGAATAGTATTAGGCAACAGCATTTCCATTAGCAACTTTCGAAGATTTTGCCTAGAAATATGAGCATTCTGTCTTGTTGCATGCGACCTTCCATTTTTTTCGAACCTACCTCCCCAGACTCTCAAGCCCCATTCACCTATCACGTTACCGTCAGGTGTGTGCACGGCATGTCGAGTAGATTGTATCCCAAACTTAATTTCTTCTTTATCGGAGTCGCAAGACTCTTGGTCATTTGAAGTGTTATCGTAAACAGATGAAAAGAAACCTAAACATCGTAGAGCTCGAGCACCTTGCTGCATCGTTAGTCCATAACCCTGATTCCGTTCTTCGAATGACAAATCGCGCTCGTAAACCACGCATCGGATGTTACGATGCTGCAAGGCTGCTGCTAGAGCCATGCCGCCTATTCCTCCTCCTACTATTGCCACTGTGAAATCGGGATGGTTTGGTGTTCGATTGAGATTTTGTTCATTGAGGAGATCACGTTGAATCAATCCAGTACCCCTGCACTCCTTGCATGGTTTCTTAGGGATTCCAGCTTGATGATTGTGATGATGGGAAGTATTCTGAGGGCTGTCCAACTCATTAGAACGAAAATCGTCTGTTACAGTTGAATTACCAGATATATATGATGAACTTTGAGCCTGTTTCCTGCGAGCCTTCGCTTTCTTTGAGAGTTTGGCACGAACTTTGCCTTCCCCGTGACATTTTGGACAGGCTGTTATAATCACTCCCATTCTTTGTTCGTAGGGAGATAATTCTAAGGAATTCGATTTGTGGTCCGGTTTCATTTTGGAGCTCGATTGCTTTTCAATACGTTGCCGTTTGTTGCGGTTGCTGAGATGTAGATGACTGATGTTTGACGTAGACATGAATGCTTCGCGTGCTTGGTCTGAAGACTTGTGGATAGATGGACAGATCAATCTTGCTTTTTGCCTTGGCTCGGCGCATGAAGTGACGAATGCTGAAGCCCTCCGGACTGGTAACGGAGTACACCAAGAAGGAAAGAATGATAACAACGCAGGTGACAACCGCATTGATCTCGGTTATCGAGAGAGGTCGCGCTACTTAGCTTTCCTCACACCACGCCTGTACCTGTCCCCGGCGGAACGCTCTAGATCCCTCCCAGCACGAATCGTACCAACAATATCGACGTTGGATCCAAAGACGATGTATCGAATTGATGGCCCACGAATGTGAACCCAGTCAAAAGACTCGCTGTCAAGAGTTCTCTTTGGTTCGTCCTGTTTGTAAGGCTCACGAGACAGGACGAGGTTCATGAAGGCATCCGCTTCGCGAAGCCGCCCTCGAAAGGATCTGCCGTGCTTGGTTTCAACTATTAAGTCGATGCCGATGAAGTGCCGTAAAAGAGGGGCGAGGTCTGTGGAGGCTCTCGATAATTTGTTGCTAACTGTTTGGATTGGTTTCGCTAGTGAAGTCGGCTTAGAGGATTCTCCTTCAGGCATACTAAAAAATTGTGTGAGCGATAAAACAAACGACATCAAAGAAAAATGGAAAAGCCAGCAATCGCTAAATTACTGGTTTCTGGATAAGTGGAGGAATTTATAAAATCGCCAAGAACACACGGTTTCTTCAGCGAGACACTGACAACGTTTCAACTGTCATCAGATGTCTATCAGATGTCATCACCAACATTTTCATGGTCCTCACTTGTTCGCCAAATTGGGTCCACAGACCAAAGTCACCAGGCTTCATATGGGTTGTCACACGGGAGTCACCAGTTGTCATGTGGGTCATCACAAGACCTTCACCAATATTCATGAGGGTTGTTACAAGACCTTTTCACCACATTAACTCCTAGCAGTACCATACTTCTTGGTGTCACTGCATAGCTTGGGTGAGTAGTTGGCGATACATTGAGATGCTGTTGTTACTGGTAAACTGTTCGTATGCTGTTGGTGTGATGAATGAAATTACCTTTTTCTTGAAGAAAATCGATCATGTGGCATACTTTCTTACTTACATAGGTTTCACTCTTATGTACAAACACAATGTAAAATGTGTTTATCCCAGGAAAGATACTTAAGCTATCGTCCCAAAACGAAACAAACAGAGGGGTAGTCTGTTAGCTTGGGTTGTCATAGACATTCACCATGTTATTGCTTACTGTTGTTGGGCGTCCTTGTCAGAACCTCCACATTAATTCTACTGGCGATAAGTGACCACCTTGTTGTTCACTGTCTATGTTGTAAGGGCAAAACTATTGATTTGTATATATGATCTATCAAATTGATCATTAGATTCATGGAGAGAATTAATCAGAGGTAAGGGATGGATAGTCATTTCAATCATTATCATTAAAGTATCAATGTCTGTTAGCCGAGCAACTTTTTTGTGACTGTGTTAATTTTTGAAGTGCTTTTGTACTGGTGTTGCCTGGCCCATCTACAATCAATTGATGATTTTGTGCTCTCTCAGATTGAGAGCAACCACTCTCATAATGATTGACACTACTTAAATAATTCAAATTTGGTACTTGATGGAAGCGGAGCTGCAGATTTTTCTCTGTGACTCAAACTTTGGATGACCAATTCATATGTCATCTCTCTATCATGATCAGAGGCAAGAGAAGTTGCAATGGGTGGTAAGTGGTGTTCTTGTAGTATCAAAATCATCATTTGAAATTTAACTTGTACAAAACAATCACTGATAGGTTGTGGTATTCAACAATACAAGGGTCTTGGTTAGGGTTAGGGTCCTAACCCTAACCCAGCATGTAAATTTGACAAAAGGGTGGATGATAAAGATAACAAGGCCAACTCAATTGGAGTTGTTGAATTGAAGACAACACATTTGATCATGTAAGTTGAAAAGCATCTTACTAAGAGATGAATCTGTTCAACACTCAACTCTGATGTAGATGTAGTAGAGCGGATGGGAGGTTAGTCATGTCCAGTTGGTGTAGGTGTAAGAGCATCAAGTCTGATTTGACTGATTGTGTTGAACCATCTTCAAGAAGAGTGATACAACCGAGACCAATTGGAGAAGCTTCATCATAACCCACCAGGAAATTTTATCCCGCTTTATCTTTGTAAATCAACTCCATCCCAACATCAAAATCACTATCATCTACTGTTTCATGGCCATTCCTCATTTTTGTCAAACTTGAAGGGTTGTTGGCTTTAATTCTTGTAGAAGATCAAAAATTGAACTTGGTGTTGTCATCACACAATTGTCTGACATGAGAACAGAATGCAGTGACTTAAAGTGTTTCTTCATTGACCTGAAAGGATGGGATGGAAACAGGTGCATTAGGAAATTGTTGTTCATGCTTATCATGGCCAAAGACAAAATGAGACTAGCAACACCCTGATGTAAGTTTTGTTCCATTCACCATATAGTCCTTACATACTTGCTTAAAAATGGAATTCCCATTAAATTGAAAGGAGAATCTGAATCATAAAGAACTACAGTGAGATGAATAGTGTGATCAACATTTGTATGACCTAAAAGTGTCAAATACACGGTGTCCTCCAATGTCAGTAAAATCTTGCAATTAAATGTGTGTGCTTCTGAGTGGCTTTGTTTCAAATCACCAACAAACCTTGATTTTTATTTCATATGATGCAAGTAATACAGCTGTCAACACAACATTAGATCTCACCAGTATCCCATGATGTACACCTTTCTTCTTTGACATTCTTTGAAAGAAAAGCATTACATGCGTCAGAAATCTGGAAGTTAGTGCCTCAATTTTGTGCTGTTAAATGAGGCAATATGTTCTCTCCCTTGGTTGCTATAATTGACCAAGTCAAACAATTATGGGCAAAGAAATTTACCAGATGAATGTATCTGTACCAGATGGGTAAAAGAAAGGTGAAGCACAAAGCAATGTATGCAACACCATCATAAATCCAACAACTGGGTGGCTCAATTTGTCTATTGACAAGGATGTATAGGGAACAATGTCCATAGAGGTTCATTAAAAAGAACCGGGAAGAATAAATATTACCTAGCATAGCCTATAGGAGTGAAACATGGCTGTTCTCATCAACACGGGACAATGAAACGTTGAATCAGAGAAGATGAGGGCATATTTGCAGCAAATTCAAAAAGTCATTGCCAACCGCCTGATGCAATGAATACATAGAAGAAGCTTGATAATGACATCACAATGGTATGTGGCATACGAGACAATTGCCAGAAGAATGTTGTAGGTGAAGCAGGTATGTCTTGAAAGAATTTGCGGTCTCGGAAGAAGCAGTTGAAGATCTTTTGACTTCAATAAGTAGACAAATCAAAAGAGTACAGAGAATTGTGACTATTTGGAACAGATAGACCATAGGAAGTAGAAAAAAGTCTAAACCATCCACAAGTTGACACCCTAGTTGAAGAAAGAATCAATTTCCCTATCCAAAAGAATATATCTCTTGTGTTGTGTGCAACAAGCTACTTTGACCTTGGTCTCAAGATTAAGTTACCCTGTGATTTTCTTCCAAATAGGAGGACTTGATGATATGGCATCTTTTAGGTGTGCTTGCACTTCTCTCTTTATGTATCACATTTGAAATCTTGAGAGACATCCTTGGCTGCCTGTTCATTGCAGTCATGAGGGTTGGGCATAAGAAATCTATTCCCAAGGATGTTCATTACACTAAATGGATTGGTAATAAAATGGTCCCTCTTTATCACACACCACTCAGGAATCTCACAGTGAACAAGTTTATCAGGTTGGGCTCTGATGATTGTGCTTCTTTCTTTCTTGATCTAGGTGTCAGTGATGCTTCTAAATACTTACCTGTTTTCTCTAATTCCTCGGTCCTTGTCATCAGAGCAGTAATTTGAGAGTCTTTGCCACATAGCTTGTCGATATTGTCTTTAGGGTCCAAATTTATACAACTTAAAAGCTTGGTTAAAAGTGCAACTTTAGTGCAAGGCCAGGAGTCTCTTGAATCAAGTGTTACTCTAGATTTTTCAAAACCTGAATGAAACATGTCTTCAAGATGTTTTATATTGTGATAATATGCTGCACCTTTCTGATCCTAGATTTGATGATTCAGAGTATCCAGTCAATAGAACAATGTATGAGCATTGTTCCTTCATTTCATCCTTGTAGGCCTTGTACTCAAGCATCATGTCAGGATTACAACTTCATTGATTCTTTTAACGAACCAAGCCAGTCACCAAAGACAACACACTTAAGATATTCTTTATTGTGTGATAGTTGATAACCTGAAACTTGAGGGAAACAATCTCGCTGTGGGTACCAGTTTGCTTAGTATCCAAAACTCAATAGTGAGTGGACTATAAGGGCAGGTTTGGCAAGAGGCTGTTTCTCCAAGAGACATGAGCTTTAATATGAGCAAGATTGACCTTCTTCTTTTATTATAGTCAGATTGGAAGTTGTGATAGTTGGTCAGGTCATGTGATTTTCTACCAGCATGAATGACACCAGATATGACAGGAGCTCTGGTGCCAGTGGTAGAGACATAGCATGCCTTCCATGAGTATATCACTTGTGATGAAAGAAGTCCCAAAAATTGCTTGAATGTTTAATATCAATGTGGAGCAGTGTCCATCCTGGATCTATAGTGACAGTAGTCATGAATGTGCTGTAACCTGCCCAAGTGGTCAAATCAAGGTCACATCAAAAGGATTAGTTGTATGATACTTCAACAGCAACAAAGTAACGGTCGCAGGATCAACAATACAATCAATAGGAACTGCAAGAGTTGAAAAACAGATAAGCTAGGCTTCATCAGCAATGTCAGCTACTGCACCAGTTAATTTGCATAATACTTGGGGAAGGATCATGTTGAGGAGTATGAAGAATTTGAAATCAAGGTGTAAATCTGTAGATTCCATCTGATAAATTACACATGTTAGTTCATAATTCAGCTGGTTGATAAAAAGCGAGAATGAGTATTGCTTAAAAACTTAGAAGATTACCACACCACACACTTCACTATGTACCATATTAAGAAATAATTCAGACACAGAAAAGATGGGCAATGAGCTTATCTATTGGTCCCGTGTCTGATGTGTCCACATTCACTCAGTCTCCTTAATATATACATACATCTCTGAATCAGTTCCTGTTTTAACACTGTTTATCATGGCCGAACATATGAATAGAAGCTGTACATGGTGTCCACACTGCATCAATCTCATAGTGTGAAGTTCAAGTACCTTTCACCTGGATGACTTGTATGCTTTTCGGTACCTTCCCCTGGAAGGTAAGCCTGCACTTGTACTCTGTAGCCACAGGACCATATGCAATTTTTACAGCAGTTTGTGAGGAATTGGATAAATGTTACGTACGCATTGACATTTATATGTGCGCAATTATCATATCAATTATCATGTCATAATCTCAACACACATTGAGCAATATGCCCATATTGTATGTAGCAGTAGTTGCAGACTGAGTTTTGACTTCCAATTTTTTGTTACCCTGTAGAACATCAGTAGTCAGAACTAGTTACTGCTCACTGACCAATTTCCAAAACTCATAACCAAAACAAAAAATCCCTTATCTAGACGTGATGGACGCTTCACTAACTTTGTTTGGAGCATAAGATCCACTAATTGGTATCTTTTGACATTTGGGGGACCTACAAACAAATTTTAGGGTAGTTGAAGAAATTTCAAAAGACATCCTAGAAAAATTGAGCCTATGGAATCACAGACTTTTAGGGTGTCCCCAATCAACATAAATATATGTTGATAAGTGTTATTGCAAATTTGTGTAACTGATGTCTCATACGATAGTATTTGTTTAAGGCTATGTATGAGTATTTATCTTTATTGTTCTAGTGATTCATTTGTAAGATTACTGATTCCTGCCACAAGCAACAATGTTACTGTCTGGGCCACAATTAGAAGTGACAGTATTATAACATCCCCTAAATGTTGACAAAATACAGGTATCTTTGCTGTTTCCAATCTAGGGCCTTGACACTGTATTTTTGGGCCATTTGCACCAAAACTGTCCATTTCACTGTGACACAAAGTTATTGTGGTGTGTGGGTATGATATGTACATTATGTATGTAGAGGATTTATGTGGAAAATGGCATATCTCAAACACCCGAAGAAGTTATGTTGAGCTACATATCAGCTACATAACATCATGTTGTTGCAGAAAAGTACAATGGATTCTTGTTGGTCTTCAGTGCACATGAAATATTTAACTAAGCCAAAAATACAAATGGCAAGAAAATTGGGTAGAAATATCTTAGAATCTGATGGGACCTATAAACCAAGTTCTACGGCATTGCAGAAACACACTAAGCATGGCACGTAGTCTTTCCAGATAGAATCCTTAATCGAGTCCCTTGAAACTGGGTCCAACTTGATATCACAATAGGGACTGAATTTTTCTGCCTAATTCCTATTAATTGTTAGATGCAACACCATGTCAAATTTCCAGACAGAGAAGTGGATTATAATGAGTCACATTGGCTGCTCTAGAAAATTTACAAGCAGGAAAGTGACAAGGAAAATTTAACAACACATACTATCCATAAGAATTTTGACAGTCACACAAAACCATTGCTGAAACAATAATTCAGCAAACATGGACCTCACCATCACATTCCCTACAACAATAATACCACCTCACTTGGTAAGTTTTTATTTTTAGTTTTTTGGGATATAGCCCCTATTCTACAAGGACAATTTTGTTTGACCTGGTGGTTGTCATCATGGGATGATGGCAGAAAACAAATATGTGCAATGGTAAGTAAATTTTTCTGTTAATTATGGCCAATCTATTGCTCTCTACAATTTTGTCATGGAATGTAACTGGGTCCCCCTGCATAGTCATTCATCAGTTTGGTGTGACTTTGCATGCTGACTGACATAACAAAAACAACACATATTTGGTCTTTCTTCTTTGTTTTCCTGTTTTCTAGCTTCCCTTTTAGCTTTTCTCTTACTCCCTGTGAAATCTTAGTACTAATTTAATGACATTTTAAATATTGTGGTGATGATTCCAAGGTTCTGTATCAGTTTGCATATCACTGGATCAACCACCATAAGAGCAAGCAATGAACTCAACAATCTGCCATGTTAAGGTTTTTTTCTAAAATTGGCTTCATGTTGTGGCTTTTATGCACGTATTGGTACATGATTAACCATCAAGAAGTGCTGCATATATTGTTTTTGTTTTTCTCTTGCACTGAGATTGATACTGGTACATTCATCTGATGAATTGGCATCCTTCTCTTGCATGACAAACTCAACAATCAACCAGATTAAATGTCGTATTCGACAATTTGTTTTCATTTTGCTTTGCCACTGCTTGATTTGATTATGATGAATGTGCAGATAGACACACAACGTTAAGCGCAATGTGGCTGTCTAGAAACCAGAAAGGCATTGAAAGTGAAGGGCATTTGGGAACTGTAAACACTTTCTAGACCCAGAATGAAAATAGGCTTAGAGCATTAGAAATAATTGAAGTCAAGTCTTTTGTGATGGCTCAATTATTGTCAGTTGGTGCTATATCATTTGATTGAAGACATAACTGAGGTGGAATATGAATTCATAAAGGAAAATAAAACATATATAACTACTAGCCTTGTCTTTTACCACCAGTCATATTATGTGTTTCAACCAAATCTCAAAACAAACTGGTATATAACACTTCAGTCTATAAGCAGCTCACCATTCACTTACTTCGATTTAGAGTGAGATTATTCTCTCAAATATATCAGCTTCAATGTATTTCAGTTGGCAATGTTATAGGCTGGCAAGGAGAAGGATATTAATTTTTCAGATGCTGGTACACTCATAGATTGTCCGTTAGATAGAATGAGATAAGACACAATGCTCAACAATGAATTTGATGAATTTTGGACAAGGAATTCCGAGGAATTTCTACCAATGAGTTAACAAAATAAGGCAGTGTCAGCTGCAACAAATCCAGGTATGATATTTTATGTATCAATTTTGTGTTAAATGACATGTATGATGTACATCACATGTTAACAGAAATCAACAAAAATACGGCACTATCAGCTTTTGATGAATTTTATAAGGAATATAAACATTTCTGCTACAAATGAAAATTGCTGATTCTACACATACACCAGGTTAACATGGTTAAAACATTTCAAAATATTCAGTTGTCTACATTTTTAAAGACCCAAGTAAATTCGAAACAGTTCATCACGGGATGCTGTCATGTTTGAAACCATTGAATTTAATCACAAGGCTTATATTACTCAACATTTATAATTTCACTTTCTTGCTTCAAGAGATTGACCAGGAAGTGGACAAAAAGTGTAGATCCAATTTTTAATAATAAAAATGTTAACTATTTGCTGTTCAACTTTATTTACAACTGTTGATCTTTTTCTTTCTTTCTCTCTGGACTAAGAAGGGGTTGGTATTGAAGAGCTTGTACAGCTCTTGTGGAGGAAATTGAAGGAAAATGGAAAATTACTTTTACAACTGGCAGCCAAAAAGGTCAACATAGTAATTGAGTTCTTTCATTTTTTTGATAGCACCAAGTAGAAATCAGCTGTAGCTGCGAGCATGGGACACATCTCTGAGATGCCATCTCAAGGTGGAGAGACCGTCGCTGGCATTGTGAGACATTCAGGAAAAAATCATTTTTCATTACAACTTGTTTATCAAAATTCTATTTACTAACATCAAGTGACACAGGGTGTTAGCTCCAAGGGGTAGGAGGTGATTGTATTCTCTTAGACTGTCTGGGGAATAAGAAAGCATGAGTGATATGTGAGATGTGAAATTGAAAATATCATTCCAACTGAAACTTGTCCTTTTTGCTTCTGGCTGCAAGAATTTGGCATTAGCTTCAAAGGTGCTGTAACTGGAATCCATCCATGCATCTAGGGTCTAAAACACCCAGTGGCATGATGAGCAATGAAACATATGAACAGAAATAAATTCTTAGTTCAAAACTTGTATTTGAACATACAAATTAATAATTCATATACTTCTTTGTTAATGCCCACAAAAAGTGGTTTCCAAGATATGTCCAAAATGCATGTCCAAACATCAAAACACAAATTTTCGGGCTTCACAATTGGTTTAGATGATGGTTACATTTGAGACACACCATTCATTGAACACAGCTCGTAAATTTCAATGAAAAATACATTGTGCACAAATCCAACATCTAAGACAAAGGTGAGGTCATTTGCTATCATGCTCATGATGCTGCTCCTTACTGTCCTGTGTGCTCATCCTCCTTCTACCTATCTTTCTCCTGCTTCTCCTTCTCCTGCACTAGCATCTTCACATACTCCTACTTCTTCTCTTCTTCGTGTTCCTCCTCCTCCTCCTCCTTTTAGATAGAATGTTTTTCATCATTGATATCTATTTGTCACAAAATTATGTGTGTACATGACTACACATCAACCTGATGATCACAATATTTTACAACAAAAAGGCGTTACATTTAATGATAAACCATTCTTATCTTAGAAATAACCAAGCAGTGTCGCTCTTTGTAATTGTGCACATGCACTGTGTACTCATTCTCTCTTTGTGATTTCCTTGTGTAGTGTCACATAGGACAACTTAAGTATAATGCATGCACATTATAGCCTAATTATATTATGACTTTTGACGTCCTGTAATCGAGGTTTTCAAAATCTTATTTGTCTCCACCTCCACAACCTCCATCTTCTTCTCAATTGATATACTTTTTCGCCTTTGGAAAATAAAGGTAATCATACAATATAGGTTCATGACTTCCTATTTAAGATATTGATGAAGACATTTAACAATATAGGAGTTGTTATGAATATAAATTACCTACAAAATTGACAACTCGGCCACTACAGAGCCATGCAAATGCACTTGCTGGATATTCCATCTGTACTCGCTTAACACAGACATGGCATCATGTCACTGCGTGTATCTTGACCTTTCTCAGTTTTGCCACATACTTGTCATAGTAGGTTAACCATTAGGGACTTACCATTTTACCTAAGTTTTGATTGTATACTTTTTGCTCCCTCTGTTTCAAAAAATGAGACTAAGACAATGAAACACTTCAACATGATGTTCAGACCTGATGGTGCAGCTCAGGATGATTTTGCTTTTTTGCATGTTGCAAAAAATCTGGCAGTGCGTCATTTCACAAAAATCATATTAGGCAATCAAGAATCGGCTCTTACCAATTACCACCACATGGCAATCTTCTTACTACCCCTTCTCTCTTAAGAACATTGTAATAGCCATTGCTGCCACTTTTCATCAGTGATCCAGCATCATGCACTGATCACAGTGAGCATCATCAAACAAGGAGGAGCTTGGAAGGTGTGATTTTAATGACAGGGATATGCATGTATCATTTATAAGATGCTTTGTGTGAGATGTCATGTTTGAAATGACACGCATCATGTTTTTGCCTATAAGAAGAATGTGTTGAGACATATATTTAGCTGTCTGTGCTAAAGCAAGAAAGCTCAATGGGACATGGCTTGCAACTTTTTGTAGCTTTTGTCTAAGTACTAAATGAAGAGCTTACAAATGTATCAGTGAAGAGGACATGGAAGGGGGAAGGTTGGAAAGAAAAAGAAAGAAAAGAAAAGAAAAGAAAAGAAAAAGTGTAAGGACAAAGGAAGGAAAAGAAAAAGAGAAAAGAAAAGTACAATACCGTCTGCCCTCACACATGATGAACACCACTCTTCCTGGATTTTTTTAAAGCAATCTGTCTGAGTTTTTTTTCATGGAGAGTGAAAAGAATTCGAGGACTTCTGCGTCATGTGCCTTGTGTTCTCGAGTACAATACCCAGCTGCAAAGTCGGTACTGGAAGTGATGATTTTATTCAAAATAAAGGACTGACGGTATTATCAACACACATCATCCAAGCAATGCACAAAAATGCTCTAACTTATTCTACCCTAGATCATTGGATAAGATGTTGATGCTACGACCATTTAGAAATGGGGTATTTCAAAAGGTGAGGGTCAAGTCCCAAATCCAAAATTACACAATGTAAAAGTACGCAGAATAGTTTTCGGTTATTTTGTATTCGATGGACAATAAGATAGCTCCAACTACAGCTTAACAAACACTTCACTTGCATTAATACCTCATCATTGGACCTGTATTACTTCGTACATACAATCTCGTATACGACGTGGATCATCTTGAAGAGACTCTTCACTCTTTCGCTTGATATGTCAAAGACTTGGCAGGGGAAGGACGGAGCAAGCAATTACTAGAAAATGAATCAGATTCGGAGACGTCGGCGGCAGGCTTGAAACTCCTGTTTTGAAGGATCGTAGCATTTCGAGCAAAGAGATTTGGCTCGACATTAGTCACAGGAGATTCAGAGATGTGCAGAGGAGAGAACAACGATGTCGATTCTCGACGATTCTTTGTGACTAGCGGAGACCACTGAAATTTAGTCACGTTGCGAGTATTTTGCTTGGTTTGTTCCTCTTGCACAGCATTACGCCTGATAAATGGACCTGAGTCACACAGAGGGAGGATATCAAGCGGAATCGTAGAAGGGGGAGTGATGTTCTTTCCATCCTTGTTAGCAATATACGAAGGTGAGAAAATGTCACTTGCTTTGACTGTTACATGCGGCTTTGCTTGGAGCATCGGTAATTGTGGTGGAGGGTAGGTCCATTTTCTGACGAAATTGAGGGTTTGTATGTTTGAACTGGAAGATGAAGCAGGTAACTGTGGTGCGACATTCTCCTTGTTGTTGAAGTCATCGTTCTCAAACGACGTCGGGCTACAATTCAATACTCCTGAAGGTGATGGGTAGCTCCATTTGCTTGAATTGGGTGTAGGCGTATCACATCTAGCAGGTACGAGACGTATCTGAGAGGGGTCGCTTTCTTCGTTGTAATCACCACCATCCACGGGCGTTCGGCCACTTTTCAAGGCTACCAATGAAGTAGCGGCATCTGTTTCCAAATTCGACATGATTGACGAAGGGCAAGTGCCCAAGGGTTGTACTGGCGGTGCTACGATATCCATGAGTGTTTCGTCAGACAAGGAAGAAAGTGGACAAACTTCTATTGAAGGCAATGGCGGTAGATCGAACTCCCTCTCAACAAACGCGGAGCTATTAAACAAAGTAGTGGATTCCAAAGATTGCTTTGTCATAGGAGTCAGATCACGTTTGATAGATTTCGTAATGTTGGATCGTTCGTCGGGAGTAGATTTCTTTTTGGTGGAGTCCGCAGCATTGCTCTGATCGTCAGAAACATTCTTCGTGCATCTCTTGCGCGCTCTCTCCCGAGACCACCATCGGTTCTTGGTGCAAAATGCGGGAATATGGCCGTGGTTGGTGAACGTTAGTGAGATGATGTCAGAGGGGCATGGGTAACACTCCATGTCATCTTACCTTTACATCGTTGTCAGTTCTCCCTGGCATTGAAGCTGCGATCGTGGACCACTTATTACCGAACTTCTTATGAAGAGCAGCAATGACATCGTCTTCTTCCGCAGTCCAATTCCCTTTCTTACGATCGACCAGCGCGTGCTGAGAATACCATCTCTCACGGCATTGCTTCGCCGTGCGACCTGGAAAATGTGACGCGACGGCGGTCCAATTATCTGGGGGTTGCTTGCCGTTGGCGACTACGTGGCACAATCTTTCGATTTCCTATCCAGGAAAACAGCGACGTAACAAAATGCATTGGGCACTCCAAAATTCACCGTCAATCGAAGAGATTTATGTGGCATCTTACCTCTGGCGTCCACCTTCTTGACGCGCGGATCTTTGATGTCTTCGCTCCACCCTGCAGAGTCTTTGCAGAGGCTATCTTCGACCGAGACGCAATTGCTGCAGACGCAGCTTTCTTCACCACATCGTGTTTGCCTGTCTTCGCCATGGTTGTTCCTGATTTTTTATGGGGGATCTGAGCACAACATCGACCGTTGTGTCAGAAGAAGATGCGTAGAGGTGACACATTCGTCGTTGCTAGATTTTTTCAAATTTGGCGCTGGTTCATGTGCTTCCCGTCTTTGCAAATAGGAAATCGTACCTCTACCTGCACGAGATATGAACACTTTAATAATGTAGAAGCTGACATATAACACACTGCTTTAATACACAAGTTGCTTCGCTGTTGCGAAAAGCGATGGATGCCACCGTTGCTGGACTCCATCTCACATTCATTTTAGATATATCCAAAACTCTACATGTGCCTGAATCAACGGAAATGACAACGTCGAGGATTGGTCATGTCTGTGAAGGCCTGTTGCCATCCACCCACAGAAATATTGACGACTTCACACATATCCACCGCCAGTTCTTGACGTCGTATGAGCCCATGGCAAGAAGCTCGAAATGGATTCTAGTTTGAATTGTATACATAATGAATTTCTCCTCCCAATGCAATGCCACCATTCAAAACGAATGCTGCGATCATCGTCGTGTCGTTATTTGATACCAAGATTACGAAATATATGCACTGCCATATGTCTCTTTTTGACCAAGAATAGTATCACTGCTTACTTTACTGTTGTTGTAAAAGCTAATCCCAACCGTAAATGTCTTCTTTAAGATAAACGGCTTATGCGGTGACAAGTTAAAGAACTCGGCGACGGCCGTCAAAACAGCATTGACGGCATTGTTCAAAGAACAATAACGATTCCACTTACACATCACACCAGCTCACTATTTCTTCACTGATGTTGATGCAGGAATTGCCTTGCAACCTGAGAAATGAAGTTCGTTACGAGGCGCGGTATTGATAACTCGTTCCCCACACCATGAGTTTGAGTGCAGGGGGAAGATTCCATAAGCTCCAGTTGGTTACTTCTTGAAATCTTAAGTCGTCTACTGTTCATGTCTTCAAAAAATGAAAATAATAATTCGTACTGTGCGAGACAAATGCATTTAAAATTATCCTATTTGACTGCCCAGTTTATACCTTACAGGAAAGTGTTGCTATCCCTCTAGCTTCTCTTGTGCACCTTTTTCTTCTTACCTTTTTTCTTCTTCGACTTGTTCATACCTTCCAATGCCTTCGCGGTCGCATCATTATCTCCAGAGGCCATGATTGCCTCAAAATCTGGCTCTATGCCGTCATTTTTCGAAGAAGGCACCGCACCATCCAACGAAACACGAGGCGCAAATCTATTTTGAATAGCATCTTCCTCCTCCATGTCCCAAATAGCCAACTCGTTCCCGCTTCCTCCACAGGCCATGAGCCATGGAGAGGAGGGATAACAAGATACCGAGTAAAGCTTCCCAACATTCATATCTTTTGTTCCGCAGGACTGGGGTGTGGGTGCATGTTGTGTATCCCAAAGAGCCACAGTTTTGTCGATTGAACAGGTGAGGAGCATACCAGGCACCTGACTGCAGTGGAAAAAGAAAGCGCCAAAAGCAATCTGGTAAGAGAATCATCCGCTTGAAACAAAACCATTATGACAAGAAGTGGAACTCACGGATTGTAACAAATATCACTAACTCCTCCGTATTCATGAGCCACCATGCTCCAGACCGGATCATCAAACTTTCTCACATCCCAGCATTGGACCACTCCATCCTCGCTCGCCACCGTCAAGTAGTGTTGTGAATGTGGATCCCAAGCCATGGCTTCACAATCTGCTAGCAACTTGACCTTTTTGACGCTGCCAGCATTGGCACTCGTAACAGCAGAACGAGCATCCACCAAACAGACTTTACGATCATACCCACCCGTAGCTAGCAATGTGCCTTCAGATGGATGCCACGCCAACGATTGAACCTTATCCGAATGATGAGTCAATGTAGCGGAGGGTCGTACATAGTCACCCGCATCTCCCCCAGAAGTAGTGTGTGTCACATCCCACAACTTGACAGTGCCGTCAGCAGATCCACTAGCAAGAACTTGTCGATGGATGGTATTCCAACTTAATCCCATAACTGCATCTGTGTGACTCCCCTCTCGAAGTCCATTTGATGCCGACGTCAATTTGCCTTTCTTCTTCTTCTTCTTCTTCTGACTACCAGTGTGGCTGTTGTCCGCCAAGGAATTAGCCTGCATCCTCATCCAATTCTCCTCCAGACCACGAGTATCCATTCCGCCCAATACTAAAGACGGCTCAAGGGCATTCATGACATCTAAATTCCAGATTTCAATGCCTGTTTCAAAGGATCCAACCGCACAAAAGTTTCCTGTGGTGGTAGAGTTGCTGGGTCCGGAAATGACATTCCCCAGGGCCAAGCAAAGAGGGAATGATGGCAATGGGATATCGTGATGGACGTACAGGTTTGAGGCTTCAGTGTCAAATATGTTGATTTCCAGAGAGGCAAAGTCCTGGACATGGATTCGTTATTGGCAATGTAAGATATCCTCCGCAAATAAAAGCGAAATACAAATAATCACGACGAAATGAGTCAAAAAACTATTCACCTCCTCTGTCTTGGCCACAACAACCAGCGCATCCCCATATCTAATTCTAACGTCATCCAAATAATCCTCGTCTTCTTCATCCTCTTCTAAATCCTCATCATAAACATCGTTATCGGTCATATTCTTCAAGTCTTCGAAGGTGTAAGCATCATTTCCTCCATTACTCCCTCCGATACCAAGGGATTGCAGTCCTTGAACATCTAGGGGCATGTACTCTCTGGTGTCAGGAATATCACTTAGATCGTCATCATCCACGTCACTGTCACTATCATGGTCTCGATCGCCTTTGTCTTGTCTATCGGTGTCAGTGACGGCGTCATCTTGATGTTCCTCGTCGTCTCCATCCACGTTCATTTCGGCATCCTTTCATGATATTATGTCCACACACACACGCGGGATGATAAGGTTCCAAGTATCACACAACAGGAATGCCGAAAATGAAGATGTTGGATTGACGATTCACAACAACGAGCATCGTGGTTGGATGCAACAGAAGTCAAGATGGGATCATGATTCGTGTTCCACGCCGCCGATATTCGATGATGCAGACAGGTCGCAAGGTGACCGCAGAGTGGATGCGACAAGGAATGGAATCGTGAGCGTCTGCAGCCAATTCGCAGACAAGGTGCAGCGATGCACACAAAGCATAGATCCTACCTTTCCAACCAACATCTTCCCAACATCCTTCCCATCCTCTCCATCATCATCTGAATACTCATCCATGCGCAAATCCGCGGGAAGCGAAGCCAGATCCACTTTCGGCAGTACGATCTCGCCGTCCTCCTCCCCGTTGTCTTGGTCGACGTCTTCCCACTCGCCCTCCTCGTCATCGGCACCATCGTGTTCCTCCTCCGCGGCGCCGTCCAGTTGGCCATTCCCGTCCGCATGCGCCACCCTCTCCAAGAACTCTTGCTCGGCCTTGGAATACTCGTATTTCGTCGGCGTGGAGGCGGCGACTCCGCGGGGAATCCAGGTTACCGCGGCTATCATGATGTTATGGTGGGCGCTTATTATAATTGATGATAATTAGATGACATTTTTTAGTGGAGAGAGGAGAGAACCAGTCAAACAGCCCGCATCGGACAAGATCGGACAGAACGAGGGCAGCATGCCCATCGCATGTCAATTACCTTTAGTAAAATGTCACTTTAAAAGATAACAATGTTTCGTATCAAAAGCATTAGTTCGAACTGTGTCACTTTAAAGGTTGCACCAACCGTAATATTTTGTTGGTTGACAACAGAGCCCGATGATGCAGCAAGACAGGCCACTTTGCCACGTGGAAGTTTTTGTGACCCAAACTGTTTTACTCCCAGTTCACTCCCATGATGCATCGCCCCAAGAGAAATTGTGTTCGCGAATGCTGTTGCGGTATTGTAGCAGGCGAGGCAGAACAGGAACAAGACAGCAATAAAGTGCTGCCTCTGCGTCTTTGTCCGCGGAGTTTGAGGTGGAGAGATCACGGCCAAGAATGCTATGATTGCGATGGAACGGGGACCATGAAAGAGTGACCATGCCATTACATTTTGACCAAATTTCGACGAATTACATGGCTTAAATTCGCCTATCACGGCACCTGTCGATGGTCAAGACGACTTCTCATCTTGTCACCTCTTGTCGTGTTCTCTTTTTTTACTGCATTACTCCAAGTTTGTTTGGTATCGCTGACTCGACTGAGTGAAATATGTTTTCAATCATGGTCGTTCCTCAATCACCCGTACAATACTCAGCGTTTCGTCGATCCATTATCAGTCTTGCCAAGATAAAAAGTCGACTGCAAACTGATAAAATGGGCCCGTACGTGCAAATCAACATTTATCTTGCCTGCACCGAGCATTCTACCATAAAAAAATCCCGTCCAACAACTTGAGCAATCTCGGAATATGAACGTCTCAGATCCTACTTCTTTTGAATCTCCTAGCGCAATGCACTCTCCTCGCTCAAAAGGAACATCTTCACATTCTGGTAGAGTCGGATTAGGTTCAACTGCAACATCGACTCGTTCTTCCACTACTCGACTAGTGGGTCATCCCGTGTCACCCTCTGGAAGTGTCAGTGGTAGTGGAGGGGAAGTAAGAGGAGACGAACCCTCTCTCGGAAAATTCACGCAATCGTTAGCCGAATGGCTCACGGCCAAATTTTCTGACTTACTCGATCAAGAACGAAAGAAATACGAACACAAACTCGATACCAAAGATGAAGAAATGACCGACCTCCACAGCAAAATTAGTAAGCTCACTGGGTACGTTGGCGATCTCAGTGAAAACTTGAGAGAACTCGAAGAGAAGAACATTAAGTTGGAGAGGGAATTGCACTTGCAGAATAAGGAGATGGTGAGGATCGAGGCGGAGAGTGCATCGATGAAAGCTTTTATGAAGGCTTCGTTGAACCTTTGAATAATGTGATGTTGTTCTTTTGCTTTAACCACGATGGGAGTTCATGGGCTTGTTTACTTTTATGGTGGAGACCAAATCAGTTCGTTCGATAAAGTAAGAAATACCCCTCGTTCAACTTATAGAATGATACGTCGTCATTTTGATCCGAGACTTTGAATGAACTTAGCTCTCAAGTAAAGTGAAGCGGTCAAATCATGCGATCGCAGTATGGTCAGCTGAGTATGGTAAGTGTCAGAATCAATATGTTATCGTTGGCACCAACACCACATCTTTGTGATTGTTTCCTGTACATAGAGATTGCCACACAACACTGCAAGATTCTTCAACACATCATTCTCATGAAACCTGTGCTTGTCGAAGTTGGGCAGCCGTAGAAACATGTGTTTCTGTCCTCCTCTGAGTCTTGAACTCTACAAGTTTTGAGTCCTAACTACATGTTGAATGACTCGGGGTTAATGCACCTCAACCTCATTTTTAAGGCAAAGCGCCGATTGCTGTATATTCTCGAATTAATCATCAGAACAGAGTAACACCTTCTGAAACATGGCTTCTGATTATGAAACTGCCACACCAACGCCAACTGTGTATCACATTGGCAACGACTCCAACACTCCAGGCCGCACGCCTAGATCATTCTCGCCTACATATTCATCGAATCGAGCATCAACATCTGAAAGCCAGCTTGTAGGAAGTCAACGTCAACTTTGCTATGACGACGGGACGGATAAAACGGTAAATGCTATCCGAAAGGTGATACTAGACGACAAACAAAGTTACCGCAAGGAGATCGAAAAGATCTATAACAAAGAGATAAGGGAGCTCGAAGCGAGGCGAAATGAACTTCAAAGGTGCTGCGCAGAGACTGATGTATTGATTCGAAGGTTCCTTCATGATATTGGCAAGGAACGACCTGACCTCAGGACTCGGGAAAGACAATGTGACTCAGAAAGTTAGTGGTTCAATGTTTTGCTGTGTGTTTATTCGCGTTGTTCTTTGCAGGCGTAGCAGGATCCCTTCAAAATAAACCACTTCCATGCTATTAAGACTGAAATATTTGATACCGTTAAGAAATTATTGCAAAATCCTACACCTGACATGGATGTAGTGGCTGACAAGCATGGTGCTGCGAAGGCCAAAATGAGAATGTATTAATGATCCATGTGAATAGTCAAAACAATCATCTTCTACTTCCTTAGTCAACTCATTTAATATTGTCGCATTATCGAGAGGGTATATTTCGAGACTAGTTCGACTGTTCTATTAATCGATTCCAATATGCAGAATTAAAGCAGTGAAACATCCAGTTGTGTGTAGGCACATCACTTGGATTAATTTGTAATTGAGATATGGCAACATTCAACGGTAGATGCGCAGCTTTTTGTGTGAAAATCGAAGAGGATAATTCAATAAGGCTTGGTGCCGCTTGAAATCACCGGTATAGTTGGCGTTTACAAACAAATGGTAGCAAGATTCAGAAATAAGGTTTTAGATCATGCTGGAAGACGTCATGGGATGCGTTCAATGTCGAACTTACTTAATGAATGAAATTCACAGGTATGTCGTCGAACAGAAGGAATTCTAATACCTTTGATCGCTTGCCCAAGACTCCCAGACAGAAGGAGCAATGGATGTCTGAAAATCTTCCACGGGGCGCTATTGAAGTCCTGAATGCACACATGGAAAACAAATTCGAAATACTGCTGTCGAATAGGATTGAAGGAATAACGAAAAAGTTGAACACCATACAAAATGACGTTGTCAATTTGAAGACTAGCGCTGCGACTTCTTATGAATATCTCGAGATTAACGCCCGTTTGACGGAAATCGAAAAACGACAGGGTGGTATGGATACCAAGACTAATCAAATGCAGTCCGCAATGTGGGACAATGACAAGAAACAAATGAAAAAACTGAGAGAATTGGAGGAATCACATAATACGATTTCGACAGATACTGATTGGCTTAAGGATCAAGTAGAAATACTGGAAAAACGGCAGCGCTGGAATGAAATTGAATCGCTCGATGAATCATCACAGGTTGCTCAATTGAAGGAGGAAAATGATGTGTTGAAGTCAAAATATGATGAGTTCGTAAAAGAAACTCATCGACGATTGTTAGCTATTCTCGATTTATTGAAGTCTGTTGACTGAAGAACTATAACAATAACTCAATTATTTAGAGCTACGGTTAATGGTTATAAGACAAAACAGTGTACGCCGATCTTCACTTCATAGATGAACACATATGTTTCACGATTTAGTCATCACTCAATCCCATGCAAGATGAAAACAAATTATACTCTGGCAAAATGCCTTTTGCAGAAAGTCGTAAACAGTAGACCGGCATTCTCTGAACACAGTGGTCGTCTCTCCTAATAGACTCGGCGAAGGAGGAGAATGTAGATTTCACTCATAGCTAAGTTATTGCTGAAAGGCAAGACATCAATTTCTTGAAACCAGTACGTCAAGAAAGTTAACCAGCATAAAAATAGTCGAAAAGATAGCAAATCAAAAAAAATATGACGGACGAGTCAAGCATGTGTGAACTGTGAACAGATGGAAAGAATGTTGAAACTTTGAACTCACCGAATCATCGTATGTTGTGGAGTAAACGCTAGATGTTTTGATACATGATTGGCTTGGTCAGAGACCAACATTCCCAAGAATTTGACCCAATTAAAATATACCACAACTCATTTCGCACTTGCCCTCTTTTAAATGAAGTATATGCAGTCGTTGCCATTGACGTACTGCATTCATCAAAAATAATAAAGAAAAGAAACTTCGTAGAAACATCACCATGTTTAATCAATGAGAATAGAAACACTTTGCGCGGGAAGGAAAGCACTAATCACTCGGAAGAACTTGCAGGACTGGACACGTTAAAATCCCGACTGAAATCTCGTGACTTTGCAGAGGGTGTTCTATCTTGGATCAAGATGGCTGGGTCTAGTGATGTCATAATAATGAATTTTGAACCTTCTTCACAAAAAGCTCTTCTGACAATGACATCGCCCTATAACACACCACTTTCTGATCAGAGCGGATCACCTGCTTCTGCTTTGCATGGAGTGAGAATCCATTCTCCTGGTGGTGATGTGCTCTCTGATACCCTCGAAAAGATAAAGCAAGAGATGGCTGAGTCGGCGAAGGAATCGTTCAATAGAAATTTTCCGGCCCTGATGTCGCATGAAAAAAGGAAATGGGAAAGAAATTACAATAACAAAGTGGAAGAGTTTATTCAACTTCAGGAGAAGTTTGATCTGCTGAACAATACGAATAGCGAGCTCGAAGTAGAAAACGAGGACTTGAAATATCAATTGAAGGAATTGCAGATCCAAAATGACCAAGCGTATGACAAATTGAAAAAAATGGAGGGAGATTATGCGACGCTCAAGGAATGCCGAGATGAAGTCCTTCGTACTGCCGAAAAGATCAAAAAGATAGGCCTAGTAGACACCGAATGAACTTATAGCATAAATATCGTATTAAAGTATCATTGAAGATCTGATTTCGGATTTCGATCATTTTGCAATAACCATCATAGAAAAGATTGGAATCTACTCAACGTCAGCTCTGGTACCATAGTACAAAGATTGGACCACACTACTTCAGTTCAACCTAGAGAGTTTCGTCACCTAACAATATTTCTTCTTGGAATGCATTGCGCCGCGGAGCTAGGGAGAGCTTGGGTTTTTAATCTGTCCGCAAAGTTTTGAATCAAGGTTCGGTTTAAGGTCTTGCATGCGCAAAGGCATGCCGCGATTGGGATTCATCTAGATATAAGCTCAACAATGGAAAGAATAGAAACGCCTCGTCGTCCGTCGCGACGTAACCAGAGAACCGCATTGATCAATCTAGCGTTGAAGGAACCCTATGAAAACAAAAGGAAAGACTTCGAAAGCAAATTGACTGAATATGAGAAAAGTATTCCAATAGAGCGAAACTATTTTTCGCCAACGAAATCTGATTTGCGTTCGGCAAAGAAAAAATTAAATGATGATTGGCACAACGAGAGCAGACATGCTGAAAAAGTAGGCAGTCCTGAATCCGTTCAGGATGTAATTTGCGCAATTGAAAAAATGACGAATTTACTCAAGGAAAGAATGCAGAAACACGAAGAAAATACGATCGAGGGCGTCAACTACTTGTTAGAGAAAGCATTGGGCACTTCGAACGATAGCATAATTGATCGTGATGGAGATAAAATGGATGAGATCAAGACCGAAAATGAAACGTTGAAGGGACAGATGGCAAAACATGTTTCAATAGCGAAAGATATCCTCTCAATTGCAGCCAAGCTCAAGAAGTTGACAGTGGACTGAGTTTTTCTGTGCGCTTGACCATATTGGTATTTTAACCGATTAATTTCTACATCCCTTATAACAGGAGGATATTATGCGTGTGCCCATCACATATTATAATATACTTTCACTTGCTTCCGTACTCGGCCCAACATTTCGTCTCCTTCGGCCCCCCACCATTCAACACATTGGTGAATCCATTCTTCTCCAAAAACTCCTTGGCCATTTGTCCCCTCCCACCTCCACCACAGTGCGTAATGATGGGTGTATCCTTCGCAACGTTTTCAGGCAAATCCATCTGATTCGTTTCTCGGCTCCATGGCAAATTGATGGCCATGGGTCGATAGCTCTTCGTTTTGTCCGGAAATCCAGCGACTGCGAGGGACTTCGCGTCTCCAGGTTCCACAGCGGGATCAGGATGACGTACGTCTATCACGAGGAGGCGAGATCCTGCGGAGGAGACGAAGGATGCGAGCTCGGAAGGTGTTGCCACGCCGGCCTTGGTGGCCATAGTCCTGGTGGTGGATGTGGATGTTGACCGCGGTGTAGCTAGGAAGCGACGGCCTGTGGGAACGACCGATGTGTTGCTTGTTCGAACGAGCGAAGTAGGATGAGATAATGGAGTGAATGCCAAGACACTGTGTCTGGATAGTATGGAGGCGCCCGCTAGTAAAAGGCTGGTGGCGCAATATCTCATGGTGACGGGCGACAGATGATGGGCAATGTTGGGGCAATAACGTTGCTGTGTTACGATGAAGCGATTTTGCAACAAATCTTGCAGGAACCGGAGATTCTTTGCGATATGATGTGGATTCCTTTGTACAAGACATACCAAATCTTTGGCGATTCCCCATTATTTGATTGTATGAGCCAGGCATACCCTACCGTGTACCATACCCGATTTCAGCCCGATATCTTCACCTCGTCTCTCTAGAGAGAGACCGTTTTTTTTCCCGGATTCAGTTGATCCAATCGTACACGTCACACGTCTACGAGTACTGGATTTCATACTACGTCATAATTGCGCTATGATTGAGTAGGATTTCGCCCTGACCTCTGTCGTTCACATCAATTCTATAGAATCTTACTTATTGAATTGCTTACAACAAAGGTAGGTACATAAAATGCAAGCTTTCAACGACAGTTCGAAGATCAACACTTCTTCGCTGACGACAGCGTACGTATGATAGTGACACAGAATCACATTACGGCAACAGACGGCAACGACATCATGATTTGGCAAGTGCCACCAATCACCATGCAAGCCACAACATCATAGCGTCGGCAAACGAGCACATTATTTGTTCTTGCTCTGTATCAGTCTGTATAGGTCTGTATCTATGAAAGCTGCATCGAAGAGTTTAGAGCCACTACATCAAATCACGCTGCACGCGCCATTCCTTCGCTTACTTCGGCAAACGCGATAAAATGAAAGTCTTCCGGTCTGTTGTACTACTAGGGGCTGCTTCTGGTGAGTTTCGTACGTCCTTTTCTACGCAATAATCTCCCACCAATCGCCCATGGTCTGACTCAACATGGCACAATTCCTATCAACAGCTGTCCACTCGTGGTCCGTCAATCCTCCTCCTCCTCCGCAAACACACAAGAATAACAGCCTGATGGAGAAGGCTTTGACCGCTTCGGCACTTGCTACCACCCTTCTTCTTTCTCCCCTCAATGCGCACGCCGTTGATTTCACCGGGTCTTATTCCGATCCCAAACATCTGAACTGCCCACGTCTCATCGCCATGGAGGGATCCAAAGCGCTTATTACCGGTGCCGATGGAAACCCGAACTGTGTTGGTGGAGAGGGTAACCCATGGAGACTTGTAGGTAGAATCGATGAGAGCAAAGGGAATGATGCTGATGAGATCTTCGTCGATTTCAGTCCCAAGGGAGGACCGAAGGATCTAGTGGGGAAGTGGGAAAAGAATGGGATTCGGTGGCCAGATGGGAACAAGTGGACTTTGGAGGGGAGACCTTAGTGTTTCGCATGTACTGGCCGCAGAAGAATCGCATAGGCGCGGAATTTCTGATACTGAAGGTTGAGTGGAAGCGACGGAAGAGAGAGATGCAATTACCGTGACATCGAAAGAGTCACGTGATCCTCATGTCATCGTTATTTCAGCATTTCCAGGCAATCTTACAAAAACTATTGAGGCATGAAAACAATATGCTTGTCAGGAGGTACGGTCATTTATGGACCCGCCTGTATCACATTATGAAATAAGATAGGAGTTATGCATGAATCTAATCTTGACTCAATGGAAATCCATCCATCCTGTCCTAGAGGCATGCCCTTAGGTTTGGTACTGGATAAAAGTTCTAGTCTCATTATGCACAGTTATAATGCGCAGTCTCAGTTGTTGAAAATATCCTTGTTTCCACACGTTGAAGCCAGACTTCATTTTCAAATCACATCGTCTATCAATGCTGATAGTTCCACTGCACTGATACCACTGAAGTAGACAACTTGAAATTTGAGAGCGTGCCAACAGCATTCTTGATTATGTTTCTGGCTGCAGTAATCTTGATACCACGCAAGTCTCGGGGCATCAACGCACAGTTGTGAGGACTCCATTAACGAGAAATTGAAATTATACAAATTGCCACTCCCTCTTCAAGAAAAAGACGGTTGTTGCTTCAAATCTAAGAGTCACGAAGAAAGACACGAGCACAAAGATCACAAAAATTTCGATTGCAGCACTAAATCTTATGTAACATTTCTATTGTGAGTTAGCATCTATGTCTATGCGCATCAATGATTTTATTACCTTTCCTAATGATGTTTGGTTTAATCATCAAACACACTAGATTTTCATGAATGTTTTTCACTTGAAACCTAGAGGACACTTCATGACCTCACCAGCTATCTGAGAATTTTTTCGCTTACAGTCACAATCACCTCCTGAAGTGATCCAATGAAGATGTCATATTATTTAGATTCAGCAAATTTGAACACTTGAATGATTCAGTAGAATAAGAGTTTTGGAATTAGAACAAAAAAAGTAAAAACTTCATGCAAGTGCAAGGACAAGGTCCTTGCCACTCCTACTTAGGAACTTGCTCGATGAAAATGGGACCCTTCTTTTCCCAAGCTTCCGGTGGACACTGACATTACTATTGTTTGGCAATTCCAATCATAATTGTCATTTGTTTCAAACTCTATAATGATTATGTAAACGATTTGGTTGACATTACAATACAAATTATACCAATGACCCCATCAGACAGTTTCTGTCCAACAAACACATCAATTCACATAAAACGAAATCAATATAATGCTGCATTAACTTTTATTCAAGATATTTACTTTAGGCACAAGGTATAGTCACACTCTCCATATTTCTTCCCCTGAAAGAGAAATGAATTGAAGCAACGATGAGGCAACTAGATTGATGTGCAGACAAAAACTTTTAAAACCTTGAGAACCCGTAGTGTTCTGCAAAGCCAGCCAGGCATGATATGAGTAATAATTGTACACCTTTTTTAATTTTATCATCAACATAAATCAACTTGAAATTGTGCATTCTACGACTCTCTCAATTCATGCAGCTCTAACCCAGACAAAAGGGACAGCTCTGTCAATTTTATTTTCACTAGTTACTTGTAATGAAGATTCAATCTTCAATGAAAACAGGTGTGAAACCAACAGTTCAACGGTACTGATCAATCCAATTTTGTCCTCGAGTCTGCAATAAAGTTGCTCCGCAGGATCTTGCCTGTGCATTACTTTACTTTTGGTATATTCAACTTGGTCTTGAATGGCAGTCAATGGAATGGTGTTACAAACTGTTCATTGATGCATTGGGTGGCAGTGGATTGGGGATTATGACTTGCTGTAGGTCATTGCAATTAAGACTGCTGACTACTAAGAGATGAGACTGAACGATGGCTGTGTTAAGTTGCAGTGAAGCATTCATAGGTACTGGAGGATACTTTGTTTGATGCTTTTGCTGAAGAAGGAGTATGGGGAAGACATATTTGGGTATCCTATCAAGCTTAATTTTTCCCACATTCTGTACAACTTCTATGCTACCGTTGTCGGGGAATAGAACACTTGGAGATAATTCTCAATCACTGTTTCTTCATCTTCTCTGACGGTTTTCATCCATCTCATATACTAACACCTTTTTGTGTAGCACATCTCTGCTGAAGTAGGTAACAATATTTCTTCCTTCAGCATACCATTCTGACGTTTTAACCATTTCCCACTAATCTCCCGCTGTGTCTTTTCATAATATGATTGCATTTAAAAAACATCTAATATTGCCTTATGTTATTCTGATGTAGCAAAGTCTCGTGTATCGTTTACACATCATTGGCATGTTACAAGTGCTACATGTTATAAAGTTGGCATTGTCGCCCCCTTTGCTGGGACTAGTTGCAACTACAAATATGTACCATTGCATTATTGTCCCTAAGAGTGTATTGGACCCAAATGACTTCCATGTAAGCAGCAAAAGTTATTAACACTTTGACGGGTACAATAACAAGGTGAGTGAGGTGGACCATCTGCTATTGGAACTAGTTTTGAGACACAGCTTCTTTGTGTTTATAAGTTATCATTGTGCAGGACAGGATGATGCTATGATATGTTTATTGAAATTCCATGGTAGTGTTGTACCTGCACATTGCACATGCATTTTGAAGATATATTCTCACTTTCAAACATCTTAAATATTGTGATTTTTCTATCAACTTTATGTTATTTACATGATGTCAACTACGTGAGGAGATATAATGTCATCTGTGTCATTTATAAGGGATTCAGGAACTTGTATACTTTATCCTTGATGCTGTAGGGTGCATTTTGTATCCCATTAAGTCTGCAGAATTTCAAAGTGTTGCAAATTTGCACCCCTTTCACATTTTCAAATCTCATTGTCAGGCAACATGTTTGCTGTAATTCTTTCAAGTGACACATGTGGGTTGGGGTTCAATTTGTTTGTGAAGCTGCATACGAATCTGCAAGAAAACAGTGGTGCCACTGTTGCCAAACTTTGGAAGCCAAGTAGAAACATGTCTCTTCTACGTACCATGATAAGAATTGGGGTTTGCAATGAATCATTTTATTAAATTCATGGTAACTTGTGTGTGTCCCCACATTCAATGCATTGATCACAGCAATCTAGTTAGTTTAATAAGTTAGTTTATACTTACATTTATTGCTAAGCTTCTGATGTTAATATTATTGGCAGAATTAGGAAGTAAAAGTTATAACAATCGATATTCAAAATCATTGTATAACTCATAAGAGTGTCTTGATCAAACAATCAAATACTGTGTCACATCACAAGGTGCAAGTGCAGAACATTGGTTCAATCTAATACAACACATCAATCAAGAAGTGGTTGCTCCCATCAAAACACAATGCAGACATCATTTCATGCTGAACTTATTAGTCTTGTCTGTGTTGAAACAAATAATATTGAGTGCAAGTTCCACATATGACAAGATTTGACATTTGTTTCTTTCTTAAATAGCTGTAATCATCTGTGACAGGCAAAGACATAGTCATAACTATTTCCAAAATGCTCCCATTTCCAAGTCAACCAAAATTTACATCCATTATCAGTGACCACTCCATACACTTGAAAATGACCTTATTTTTCAAAAGAAGAGGAGCCCCATGTAAACATGAACCATACATGTGCACATTAAAATTGAGTTTATGCACTTAAAACCAGCTTACTTGTCAAAATTTGCTTATTCATCAAAAATAAGCAAATTCATAAAAAAGTTTCTTTATCAGACTATTTTTGAAAAATAAGGACATATTTTCAAGAAGAATGGAGATTTTGCTACTATAGTAATGATCATGCATATCAACACTGCCAAGCATTTTATCATTACCATGTGTGCACAGAGGATGTCTTATATCACAACACCTCTCGCAATCCAATATTTTAACCATGTTGCCCACAACATCATTATCCTTGTTGGATATCTGATGCAGGTTTCTCAAATTGCAGTAAAGCAAAGTGCAATCACAGAAAAGAGCATATGTGGTAGACACTCTAGAAGCTGGTGTCACTATCACTAATGAAAGTGTATGAATTTGAAGATGAATAGATATCACATCATGAAATGTATGATGTGTGACCAATACAAAAGCAAATCGCAAGTGCAATCTGATTTGAGATACTTGAAGAAGACTTATATGCATAGTCCTATAAAGTGGGGAGGGCTCGTGATCTGGTTGACAAGAATTGTACACAGTGCAAGTTGCTTCTGCTTCCCGCACAAGAGAGTGGTGATGCTTTATTATTGCATGTTTGGGCCAATAAACAAGATGTGGCATATTGTGGAATTAGGTTCAAACATAGCAGGTGTAAATAGTGCTGAAAATGAGAGTCATTTTGTCTTTGATGCTAGATACTTGGATGTGCATGATTGCTGATTGAGGTGGACTATCACAGGTGTGTAAGTGGGGCTGAAATCTAGTGGGTCATCACCTTGGGATATTCTGTAGGTAAGGGACTACCGTATATCACGGAGCATAAGACCCCACGGATTATAAGATATACCCTACTGTTTAACTGCGTATATTTCGAAAACTAAGCAATTCTGGACTAAACGGATGAGACATTCCAGAAAGCTTACCTTCTTCTGAAGATTTTGATGTGTCACACAATAGGCAAAAGTTTGTTGTGTCAAAAGTAAGTGTGACGCGGTAAATGGTATCTTTTGACATTTTCGGGGTCTTACAAACCGTGATATATGGTAGGGGCATTGGTAGTCAGTGTGCTTAAGAACTGGAAAGTAGATGCATGCACCATACATAGTTTCAACAGTAACCCACCTGCATTCATCATGTATCACCCATATAGACTTTTGTAACCCACATATGAAGAAGATGGAGTATGATTCTACTGTTGAAAGTATTACAAATAACCCACTCATACACCTCATGTATCTCACCTTTATGCCCCTGTAACGTGCCAGTAAAAATATGAGGCCCACGTGTTAGAGCTAAAATATTCATCTAGATTTACTTCTGACTGAGAAGTCACATTACAGAGATTTTATTGATTCCTCTAAGATGTAAATAAACTGACAAAAATGAGATAGGGACTAAAGCCACTCATTTCCCCTCTGTACACTTCCGTAACAAACACATTAACTAGTGTACAGTTTGGTTACATAAACAGAATCTGTGCCTCATGTAATCCTCACACTCAAGTTATTGGTTGCTTTACAGGATTTGGCAATGTATCTAATTTGTATTGTCTTGATGGTTGGTCACTTTTAAAGAGTATGGGGTGTTGGCACTAGCTATATCCCATTTCTTCATGGAAGGGCATGTTCTTGAAAAATTAAATGTGACACAACTACTGAAATCATGACACCCACAGACAGCAACAAAAATTAGATAAGTGCACCTTTCATTCAAAAACACCAAGCCTGGGTGTGTATCAGTTAACTAGAATAAGAACAGAACTACTAATCAATTGACAGTCCCGTAAGTCATGTCTCACTGTCCTTGAATCCCAAAGAAGAGCAACTAGATATTTCATCATGGGATATTGGATCAAACTTAATAATATCATTATCCATGTTTTCTGCACTATCATGGAACTCATCATCACATCAGTAGCCAGAACCTAGCCCAGATTAATATTTCCATTCATCAAATAATCATAATTCATGCAACTTAATGTAGGTTGTCTTCAGTTGATGGTCCTATGAGGACACAATACTCAAATACCCACAGCCCACTAGAGGATCCAGTTTATAATTTATAACATCAAGGTTACAATGGTGGGCAGGGTAATCTTGGTTTTCAACAGGTTTGGCATTGGGTTAATGTCAATGCAATTTCTTATGAGCATAGCATCCAAATCACTTTTTCAAAGACAGCTTGCTGTTTGACAAGAATTCAGCTACAACAATATATGGGGTTGCAAAACAATTCCATTTTTCCATAGAGCTGTTAAGACAAAATCCTATCTTTTCAAGGTGTTACTGCAAACAATGTGTAATGTAGAGCTCAATCAAACAAGTGCCTTGATGCTGTTGATCCAATTATTTAGGGCAAATTTGAGAAAGTTTGCATTTTTCAGCACAACCATATGCATGGTTGCCATGATGCCAGCAGAGTGGAATTTTTTCTTGCTGTGTCTAGCTTTTCAAGGATCATTTCATTGGGAATTGCTGACTAGTATATCAGCATCTCAGAAGTACATCAGTCAAACAAAATCCACATAATGTTCCAGGAGATTTTAATGTAGAGGGTCGTATCTGTCAAACAAGAGCAAGAGCTAGGCACTAGAGTACCGTGCTTGTTAGGGACCAGAATATTGAATGTTGGATCATCCTTGCAAGTTGGAAGACACCCCAGGAGGAAAAGTCTGATAGGACTGTTGAATCCATTGAGGATGTATAACAATCCCTGCTCATTTCTACATCATACACATTGGATTGTCCGATCTTTTCTAATGACTGTTAATAAAAATTTAAAGCTAAGCAGCTCAAACCTATCACTAGCCAGTTTAGATCCTGAGTCTACTGTACAACAGGCATGCCACTGCAAACAAAAAACACCGGTAACCTTCCGGTACACTCTCAAAATGTCAGTGTGTACAGGTATGTTACCGGAAGTTTCAAGAGTGTATGGGGGGCTTACGGGCTTTCTTTCATATTATTTAAGCCACAGATAAATTTATCACACTAAGCTTTGAAGCAAAAAATCTTCCAAGTGTTCAGGTGGTTCATGACTGACATTTTGTGAATCACGAGTTAAAAGCAGGAAGATCACTCACTGGGTCTAGTTTTGGTGTTGATTCTAGGCTGGGTCTTTGAATTTTTCAGTGGCGGCTTGTTGGTCCTATTTTTATTTTTGAATCGGTTGGTTTTATAAATGTTCTACCATTTTTTAAACACCCTCCACATAGGAATTAAATAGGAATGTTGAAAATTCCTGTCCCACAAGTACGTCATTCACTGGCTAGGTTAGGACCATAATCTACAAAATCTATCAAAACCCCACAAATAGGAATGAAGTACAATTTTTAGAATTCCCGTACCTGATGTATGTCTTCACTGGCTAGGCCTAATGACACTTATGTATAAGTACTATCAGAGGCAACTGTGCCAAAAAATATGAGCACAAGAATAACACATGTCAAATTAGTACTTATATTATACCTAAAGTATAGTATGAAACAATGCTGTACCATACCTACTACGCAGGTGCTTGAACCAGCAGCAACTCTGGGGGGGGGCACTCTCATTTCTCTCTCACTTCTATCTCTTCACATTCATGTTTTTCAATTATATTGATAATCCGCCATTCCATCAGGGGAAAGGCCAAAACTCAGCCCACAGACTGGGCTTGGCATCCTGCCTGGCACCGCCATGTAGCCAACAACACTTGGCAGCGGGACGTCAATTTTTAAGGTGCGCTCTCTTGAACTCGCCCTTTTCTACAGTTTTATTACTCCGCACACATAATTTGTTTTCAACTCATATTCTACAGGCCTATACCACGGCAATGGTCAAAACTCAGCCCACAGACTGAGTTTGGCATCCCGCCTGGCACCACCGTGTAAACAACAACAATTGGCACAGGCGGGCATATTGTGAAGGTGAGCTCTTATGAACTCACCCTATTTTCTATTGATATTCCAACAACACATCAATTTATTTCAATTAAATATTTACAGGCCCATCAGGGGAATGTCCCTCAGCCCACATTCTGAGTTTTGCATCCCGCCTGGCACTGCTGTGTAGCCAACAACAATTGGCAGTGGTGTGTCAATTTTAAAGGTAAGTTATTATGAACTCAGCCTATTTTACAATTGTTTTGATTTCACCTAATTTTAAATTTAATGTTTAATTTCCTTCTACCTTGATGAGGATGGTTTGCAGTAGCGTTTTTCAGCTTTGGGCTGAAGTTTGGTACTATGTGGTATTAAAGCTCATTCTTTGGGAGGATGAAGGGACGAGCCCAGAAATTATTAGGATGCAGTATTTTTAATTATACTACAAGGGATCCATTGCACGTACTCCACCCAATCTTACACTGTATTGTATGATGATGACATATTAACATACACATCCCTCTATGTATGTAGAGTAGGCTCCAAGAGCCATTCATTTTGCACAACAGAAGACGTACATCAACTAAAAGCTCATAAAATAGAACAACAGTTTGATTACAAGCATCATGGTGATGGCACCTCTTCTGTAGTTGTTCTATTTCTTCCAGTGCAATGATCTACCTCGGCACGCATTGCCGCCCACACAATAATCCACCTGACTCGCACACATTACGACCACCACACCTAGCATGGCCGACGCATGCTTCACCGCACAAGCAACTACGCGCAGGCATGTCCGGGACAGCCTCACCAAGCTCGTCCTTCCAAAATACGCAAGGGGGCAGTACAACTATGAAGACATCACCACGTTCTTCACTGCCGTTGCTCGTGTTCTCAAGAGCATGTTTAACACGGCCGACCCGGGCAACGGAATGGCCCAACTCCTCGTCAGCAGCACGGCCATGCCGCCCAGCCTCCTCTCCACCATCAAATCTATGGATGTCACCACCATTGCTTCCATACTAGCTGCATCTTGAGCTGCAGTGCAGGCAACCAGCATGGCCACTGTCACCGCGCTACCATCCATCACCACTAGTGCGGACATACAGGACGAGCAGACTGCACCAACCAAATGAACCAGGCCGTCATCGGGGCCAAAGAAGGAGCCACTGAAGCCATCATCCTGCACGTCGGCTGCGACATCACCGACGCAGTTCTCCGCTCCACCGACAACAACGATCTCAAAAGCATCGACTACTACGAACTGCACGAGCTCATCAATGCAGCCATCCAAGGCGCCAGCCGATAAGACACAGCCGACCTCCTTGGCCTCCTCACCGCCATACTCACCTTCAAGTTCCACTTCCAGCGCAAGGTAAGTTTGAATATGGAGCTCCTTCGGGCCAAAGTTGCCCGCATCCAGTCCTACGGCATCACCGTGGATGACACTAAGCTCACCATCATCCTACTGGCCAACATCAAACTCGCAGCCAGTGAGGACTACGGACATGAGTTTCGTCCCACCATCCAAGCCATTCAACGCAAATATCCTTACAACCACTCACCCGCCAGGCACCCAGGCAGTGCAAACGCGGTGTCAGACCAGGTCTCCTACCTCACCAAACTCCTCCAGGAGCAAGCCTTGCATGACGTCAATGACCCCGATGAATCCGTAGCAGCAGTGCAGTCAGACAGCGACACCTCCGCTGAGGCCAGCTGACGCCGTAAACGCTGCGACACCGCACCCACACCAAAGGAAACTTGCCGTCGTTTGAAGTCACGCAACAACATCCGTCAGGACTATTGGGACCTTGCCCACACTGCAAAAATTTTGAACGGTACCACCAGCATCCCAACATCTCACACGACAACTGCTTTTGGAACAAGAAGTACAGCGTTTACCACCCCAAGGGCATTTGCGACAAGATGGAGTGAGGTACAAACCTCGCCACAAATTCACGGCGGAATTGGGAGGCTATCCAGCAGACTCCAGCGGCTCCGAGGGTGACACAGATTGACGGGGTGGGTCGGCAAAGATGGTAGACAGATGAAAAATGGTGAAAAAGTCAAAATAGAATTGTACATGGAGGTTACCGGAATAGACCATTCTGGGGGGCTCTGGTAATATCCCTGTACACTTGAGTGTACAGGGAGGTTACAGGTGTTTTTCATTTGCAGTGGCCATCATCATTGTTAACCCCACATCAATTATAATTGCAAAATAGAGATGTAGTTTACTGATTTGACTTAGGTGGGAGGTGCTCTCCTACCGAGAACCTCTATGAGGGCAAGACCCTTTGTAAACCACAACAGTGTTTTGGCAACCATTGCATATTTTCTAGGGCTGCATCTGGAGTGACCAGCTCCATTGCTCCAGCCCAGATATAGGTGAATGACAATCCAGAGGCTGCTTTTGCACAGACTCCATCATATCCCACTTGTCAAGGGGAATATCATCAAAGAAAAGGACCAGACATTCATATTATTTGTAATTCAAGGAATGAGGCATCTACCAGCACATCACTCTTGTAGATGGTTATGTGGGCTCTAATCTCTTCTGTTGAGCAACATGCCCTGGTGATCTTCAGCTTTACCAGAATCTTGTCATACTATTCGAGGGTTTTGTCTAAGAATGCATAGCATCAACAAAGGAGGCATGGCAGATTGTTGCCATGGTGGCAATGATCAGACTAACAATGAATTGAAGAGATAATTGATGAATTGGAGGGGTTTTGTTTTGTAGAGAATATTATATACTAGATTGGTGTGTCATAGAACACTGTATATTTTCTTGAGACAATTTAACTATGAAGCTCTTTTATATTACAGAGATTTGAATAATGATATTTTTTGCAGAAAACTTGATATGAACATGACATTATCATTTTCATGAATCCCTATAGTAGTGTACTCCATCTGACGGTGTTGAAAGATGTTAGGAATTTTTGACCATGATAATTATGAGAGCAACCCACTGAAGTTCAAATGCTTTGAAGGGTGCTGATCTTGGGTTATGACTTGAAGATCCTGTATCACTGCACACTTATTTTTTCTAACAATTGTTTCCCCGAGCAGAACCTTGAGCCAATTTTGGCACTTATTGCCACCGTTTGGGACAATAGCAGAGAAATTTATTATGTAGGTGTTTTATTTCATTTGTTGAGCAACAACTCTTTAGTTAATACTTATGTTCGCACACACATCTCATTGTGCCACTGTCTGATCCTCAATCTCCAGACAAACTTAGTGAATGTAATAATAGCCTCCTTGCAGCTAATGTCACATTCTAATTCACATTTACACAGAAATTTATGAGTTTGGTTCAAATATTTTTACTTTGCAACAAATTGTTTTCAATTAAAAATGTATTTCTGTCCACTCATCTCAGGTTGCCATTGACTGTTTCTCAACCCTCAAACTGTATCAAGGGATGCAACCAAATCCTGGTTGCTGCTAATGCCCTATTCTGGTGGGTACCAGCAAAATGGCTATGCAGTATTCTTTTGCTCATTGTTTTGGTTTTTGATATTTCAAGCAAAAGATATTTTGACCCCACAACTCATGTTCCACTGACTTTCTCTCAGTCGCCAGATAGTCTTAGAGAAGGCAATTTGACCTAAGCCAAACAACTTAGACCAATGTATCTTAACATCAGTAGTACAAACTAATTTTGTAAGTGTACTCATGTTCAAAAAGTATGACTTACATATATTGTAAGTTTACTTTCATGTTGTAAGTTGACTAACAAGGTGTATGCACTAGGTCATGGGCAACCAAATTTACACATGGATACTACGAGATATTAGTTAAGATTTTTTATGTTCAATTAAGTTGATTTATGTCAGTGTCAACTCAAAGAGCAATAACTTTTAAAAAGGCACTACTTTTCTTACATAGTTTGTTCATAAACTGATATGAAGTTTGTTCCATGTTGTTTTATTTGGGCAGAGCTTATTTGCCAAAAGTTCAAATTTGTCAAGCTTGAGCTTACCTGGTAAGTCCAATTTATGGTGTGTACCAAACTTTTGCAATTAAATTAGGCATGTTCTACTTGATGATGATTCAGTAAATTTTACTGAATTTAACCTAGGGGAGAATAGGACCTATATTTGATATGACGACAACTTCTGTAATGTAAGTTCTTTATTACGTGATATGGGATCCAACACATTTTCCAACACATCACCCTGTTCACAGACTCACCTCTTACATGAAAAACCAACATGGCACTTTTGCCATTTCCGCAGTAAATACACCTCATCTCCGTCCATAGACTTTGTCTAGAGCCGCCACTGCCGCTGCTCTGCTGTAAACAACATAGACAAACAGAGGAATGGATGCACAAGGTATGACTGTCGTATATTTTTCAATTTTATATTTGATTTAAAGGGTTAAGATGTTCAATTAAGCACTTGCGCAGAATTCACTCTTTGGCTGATATCTCTGTCCCAAGTGTCAAACTGGCAATTCTACCAATACGGCCCTTCTGATAGAAGGAGAAGAAGAGGGGGATGCAGGCACAAGTCAAGAAAACAGGCAGCTTGTGTGTTTTACTTTGCTATTTTTTTGGTTCTGCACTTACCGTGCCATTGCTGACATCTTATTCCTCAGACTGAACCTGGAGACTTGGTTGCTCTTGCCTTGTTTGGATGCCGCACTGCTAACAATGAATAGGAATAAGGGGGAGGAAAGTGCAAGAGGAAACGTCATATGTATATGTGTTTTTCGGATTACTTTTGTTTCTTCATTTAATTTTTGTTTAACAAATTCTTATTCACTGCCCATGCGATCATTTAAATCTCACCCCACAGACTGAATCCACAGACATGACGATTGCCAATGAAAAAGAACAGGGGCTGTTAAAGGTAAGGCAGCCCTTGATTTACTTTCAGCTTACTATTTTGTTACACACTGCATGTGCCATTGTTACTATATCTCAGCCTGCAGACAGAATCTGGAGACGCCACCACTGCCCACATCCCCCCCTCATGCCAACAGAGATATCACCCTGCCCACACAACACCAATACAGAAAGCCAGGGTCAGGGGCAAAGGGTGAAACAATGGTTCATTATCATTTTTATATTTTTTTACAACAGCTCATTATTTTTATTTGTGTCAACTAAAAAGCTACCCCGTCCCGATGTCATATACATTTGAATTGATTTGTTAAGTAAAATTAATTCAATAAATCAAGTTAACATGATACGGATTTTAGCATAACATAATATTAGCACTTGATTTTCCTATGAGTGAAGAACTGCAGTGCTTAAAGTGGTCATTGCTGATGAATCCCAGTAGTGATCAATGAAGTCTATATGTTGTAACTTTTGTGAATCACAAGTAGCAACCCAAGATAGGGATAAGTGTAAGTGCATTGACACATTTGCTCTTTTTACGTTTACTTGTGGTAAGTGTTGGGAAATACTAATACCAAAATAACTAATAACATATAGTACTGTGACTTTACCTGATACTTTTGTAACACTTCTTTGTATCTATACTTACGATAATGTACATAGCATTACATCCATCAAGACGGAGTTCTGCAATCTTAGATGAAGGTGTGTAGATGTGTTGTTGATCATGAATGTGAAATTATGAGCAGTAAACTAAAATGAAAATGCTAATTGTTGAGAATCAATTATTATGCATTTATCATCTAGTTGATATGAAGCTGTGTAGAATCCTACAAAAATTGGTATGTCTTTATGTTGGTCATAAAGCATACTAGATCCTGTGTTTTATTTGATTGCAATAGAATTCCTTTGTGGGAATATTTTATTCTGTATCTTTGAGTACATCTCCATTATAACAAAAGGGAGTTTGTATTTTATATTTAAGTAAATAGAATTACTTAAAATAAATAATATTCTTGGCTGTAGGTTCGTGGCCCATGTCACAACCACATCTTCTTTCAGCTTACACCGCATTCTTGTGAATGCTAGAGAAGAAAATAAGAAATGAATTATCATTTATGTTATGGTTTCATTGATTGGGCACAAGTAATAAATTGAAAAAAGTACTACCTTGCTACTGACTCTCTCTTCACTTTGAGATGGTCTAATAGACTGTAACAACCTCCCTTTTTGCACCTACAGCAGCATTCAATGGAACATTAACACCAAAAGGTAAAACTCTTTTTATTATTTATTATTTTTGATTACCAGATATCGGAGCTTTCATTTTGTTTTACAAGATACTAGCATTTTAGGAATTCCAATGTCATCATTTTTTGTGTGACAAGTAATCAGTAGTTAAATTTTCAATCCAGTTACAATAGCAGGCATGCATGCATATGTGAAATATTAAGTCCAACTGTCAATGTGTCAGACTCAAGTTTCATTTGATACATGTGAACAAAAAATTGACGTGGGGCATCTTCAGTTATTTTGAAGTCTATGCTCATGCTCTCTCTGCTCAGAATAAACATGTTTACTCTCTGCTTGCCTTCTGTGCCTTGGTCATGGGGATTGGTGCTAATTGATTTGTTCAACAAAATTATAGCATTAAAGAATGTACATTAGCAAGTCATAGGCTCCTGCAGTAGAAAAACAATGACATTGATTTACTCACCAGTTGTTGGCACCCAAGTGGGCCAAGTCCAAGTTGGGTGGTATGTGAAAGGGGGCCTTGTGACAGTAGGATTCCAAGTAGGCCAAGATGTTGTAGGAGTATGGGTTTCAGTACTGGGAGAAATAGATACTGTTGGTGACAAAGTGGGAACTTTAACACATTGGCCGTATGTCTTCTGGTTCTTGGAATATTTACCCGCTTTAGATCCCTGACAGAGCTCGCTGGTACGCTCACAGACTGTGTCTCTCACCCAATCTAAGAGAATACATTCAAAAAGAACTTAGTTTTGCCTGAGTCTCTCTTGCTGGTGATTTGTTTGTACTTACCCACAACTGTGCTGACACTTGTGAATACATTAGGAAACATGTCGTAAACCGGGTTACTTGCAAAAAACCTGATACCCCAACTGAAGATTCCTACTTGTACAGGAGGAGAGGAAGGGCCTCCACCTTGAGATTCAGGTTTTCCTAACACGACAGGTCCACCTTTGTAAAAAATAAGAAAATCCAACAGACACTGGTAGTGGCATTTAATGAAAACACGACCAAACTATAGCAAGACAGTGCTTACCTCCATCCCCATAGCAAGGTCCTTTTCCCTGTGCAATACCGCAAAACATGGTATCCTTAACATATTCCTCCGCCCACCTGTATGGTTTCTTTGTGCATGCCTCTCTGCTGACATATTCAAGAGTAACTGCCATGGGAACATTCGAATTTATAGGAACAAATCCTGATGTTGCACCCCATCCAGCAATATCCAATGGATCTCCTTCGGAAGACGGTAAGTTTGGGTCGTCATTCAACTTGATAGGGGTAATATCTGTCACCGCCTCTGGGAGAAACAGAATAGCAACATTATTTCGGGAAACAACATCACCTGGCTGATAATCTGGATGATAGACAACATCTCCATCACACTGGCTTATATCATTCAGATGCATACGAGTAACGCCAGTGTCATCTGTCAAATTGTAACGATGCAGGTCAACATAGATGGGAGGATGCCACTGTCCACTCAGAAAAAGACAATCTGCAGTAGTCATCACAGCATGTGGCGATATGAGTGATCCACCACACCAGTGCCCAGTGTAACCCATTCCATCAACTCCTAGTGAAACAAGGTATGGGCGACTGCCTGGTTGAATTTCTACGCCTCCGATTATGTTCTGAGGGGGCAAATCAGATGTGTCATCCTGATTTTGAAACTCGAGTGCTGCATCAGAACAAGCAACCATCCCCATCCAAAACAAACATATCTTGTAGATCATATTCGAAAAACAGTGGAAATATTGATCTGGGAGAAAAGTACGAGTCTTTTACCAAGAAGAGAGATGGTCGACAATTATGAAACGAAAATATCGATGCCCCAAAATACCGTGGCCGGTCATCGTATGGTTCCGTGCTGAATAATTTTCTCTCTAAAGAAATTCCAGATGCCAGTTTATACCCATTGCCCGGTTTCCCCGAACAGATCCAAGATAATTAGCACTCCTTCAAGCAAGATCCGTTGAGTACCTCTCGAGACACTTTCAAATTACATGACACAAAGTATGGTGTAGATAATCGTCGAAGATCGATATGGAGAGCAGTACGATATTACTATGATAACCTATTCGGCGCAACAGAACTGTGCAATGTGCAGTACCGTACCGTGTAGGGTACATTCTTTTGTGAGGTGCATTATTTCCTCAACTGATCGATGACTGCTTACTTTTATTTGTAATGACTGTTGGGAAAGTCTTCAGCGAGTCTATACGGTAGCATCTTGGGGGAGGTATAATATTGCAACACTGAATGCAGCCGACGCACGATTTTGTGCGTCGGCTGCATTCGTACAAAGATGTTGGCAAGTTACTCCTGATGTTACGTCATGCTAAAAGCTGTCATGAATCAAAGTGCAAAGTTATATATTTCGTTGCTTAAAAATGTTCTAATCAATGACAGGTGGGATGACTTTTGCAGTGCAGCTTTCCTAGTATTTTCTATAAAGTGAACAAAATGTACTACTTAGAAAAACATTCAATGAAACAAAGCGAAAGTGATGAATGGAGTATCGGCTATTATTTCTTTAATGACGTTCCTTCTTGATGAACATACATGTATGAATTTCAGTGAGTATTTATTTTGATAGGAGAATTATTTTCACCAAACTTTGGGCTTCAGATTTTCTGCATGAAAACTACCAACTACACAAAAAAGTGTGTCTTATTTGTAGTGCAACCACTCACTGGTGGTGAGCAAACCTCACATACTTAAGAAGATTGCAACTTGCTTGTAAAGTATCATGAGATGATATTGTCGAAGACAATTTTACTAATAGCTATCTACATTGGCTTGTTGAGTAATGTCCATAAGTGCTTGATGAGAAGTCAGCTGCACAATGTCTATCAAAGTATTTGTGTGTGTTTTTAGGTCCAAAACCCAAAGTCACATGAGATTATTTCATCCTGCAAGCACACAACTCTATGGGAACTTATGCAACTAATGAATCCAGGAAGTAACTTGGAGGAAGAAAGATGGTATTGATGGCAACTTTGTACAATGGCTTATGTGGTGACGGCTGTCAAACTCATTTGCAGATATTGGTCCATGACATGTACCAAAAGGTTATTCTACCCTGTCTTTGAGCCTTTGTCTGTATATGAAGTTTCCTTCCTAGAACAAAACCTAGCTAGGCATTGTTGTAGGTCTCTTTGAGCTCTCTTCAACCATGTAAAAATGACCATATATTTGTTAAGTAGTTTACGTAGTAAAATTATAGGATATCAATCTCAAATAGACTGCCATGAAAAGAGGTGAAACTACCATTGCCTAAACACATTCCGATTTCGTTAACATCTCTGCAAAGCACACACACAAATGACAAACACACAACCACTTTGAGGGTTTACAGGGACAGTTAATGTGAATTTTGGAGGTGCAATGAGGAACAGAACATGTGTACTGTTGGTATGCCTTTTTGCTGGCAAAGTTCTACTTCATGCTGTCCCAAAATTTTACATGCTGACGTGCTGTCAATTATGCATGATCGAACACCACATCTTGGTGCCTTGCTCCTTCTCATAGGCTCCTCGTTAACTAAAATTCTAGAATTATGGACAAAACCCATGCCAAATTCTTCCTAAGTGCGCGTAGAGTCATGTTTTTGTTTCAGTCCCACCCCAAATACGTGACATGAGCCAAGGATACCTACTGGTACTTCTGGCCCACATGTGCCCAATATCAGGACATGGGCACAATCATAAAATAATATTCTTACCATTGAAGGAAGAATCCCACCAAACATTTGGCAAGACTCTTTGGCTAGACCAGTGAGTCCTGGAAGACCCATTGGCAAGACCAAGTAGTCTTGCCAGGATCCAATGTACAGCCTGATCATGCGCACCAAGATCCTGATTGGAACACAAGAATCCAACAGGGTACAAATATACCAAATGTAATCAAATTGCATGTAAACTACATGATATAGTGAGAGGACTAACATTGTGCAGTCCTCAGTTTTCATCATTTCGATAGCTCATAAAAATAATTTCCAACTAACTGGAACTTCACGTTCTTATTATTTACTACATAGAACTTCAACCAACTATCTGCTTAGGTCAATACCACATACAAAGATACATGGTTACCTCTGTGATCGCTAAAAGAAACTGCAAGACTCTCCTCAAAGCAATCAGGATAGACAAAATAGAGAACCCCAAATCAAGCACAACATAAACATATTGAGCACTGTTGTGAATTGGATTTGACCATCAAAGCCACAATCCTCTAGTATTACGGTCCAACTGAACCTAGGCTTTCTAAGCTCTAGTGGGCAGCCCTTCTCTTCAATCAACTCAAAGTCAAAGAGGACTCCTGTCTCGTCACATCAGATGGTGTGGTATTTGTTCCTAAACGGATGTGACTTGCGGGGACAGTATACCCAACCAGGACATGCACAGAGTTGCTTACCATGTCACTAATTACAAATACCTGACCCCGCTGTTATTGTACCCAATACACAACCAACTCCAATAATAATGTCTTTTGACCCAACAGTTATGATTTCTCTTAATAACTGTCCCCGTGATTTCTCTAAATCACTGTCCCTGTCTTGAATGTTGCAAGTCACCTCATTGCTTTGGTTAATTGTTGCATTTCACAGAGTCAGAGCGGTGATATTTTGAGGATGGACAAGAGTTGATGATTCATCATTGCCACGACTCTGCACATTAAACATTGGCGATCAGCGCAACATTGGCACTCGCGGCCACTCGATGAGCACTATTGGTTGTTGCCGGGACTCAAGAAACTGTTGAGAAACAATGGTGCTAGTCAAATCAGTGGATGATTGCGAGTTGCTCCTACACTTTGATTTGACAATCAATGATCAAGGACTGAAAAGTTATGCTTTTTCCCTGGACCACAATGAGTCAAAGAACGAACATGACATGTCAACTAGGAGGAGCAAAGGAAGGACGAAGCGAACATGAAATGAAAACAAAAGAGGGTTATAAGTTGCATTTTTGACAAAGAGATGAAAGACCGATATTTCAAGCCAAATTTAAAGTTGTCAAGCAGGCTCGGGATGTGTCACGAGAACACATTTCATTGTCATGTTCGACAACTTACCATAGTTTATTGCGAATCAACAAGAGAGACAATACACATCAACAATGACAATGCATCAAGGAGGAGCAACGATGATGACAATGCGTCTATTGTTTATTCGGCCACAATTGATTTTGACCCCAAAATGATGGCCAAAAAGTGTTTCTGGAAGGGGTCATGTTGTGGGATCGGACTGCAACCAAATCGTCCGAATACCGCCCAGCACTCCTGCTTGGGAAAGGCTCATCAATCAAGGCAGATGGACAGAGGTAGCTCAAAGGAGTGAGCAAACTGAAAGGATCTTCTTGACTTGAGGGCATCAAGGAGGGGCGGTCGATGGTGTTGTGATGTTTTTTTACTGTAGGAATGCGTAGAAATTGTACTGAGAGAGTACCAACAACATTGGGGATGAAAAAAATGTGAGCAATTTTCATTTTCATGCCAACCAGCTGAACGGTGCACTGGGGCAATCTAATTGCTCTGCACCCTTCGGTCCTTCTACCGCAACAATTCTGGAAAGGCTTCTTGAAATAGTACTGCACAGGAGACGTTATTTGTTTTTGTAAGAGAACTTGGTTTACAAGTTCAAAAAGAAGCATAACTAATAGGGTAGATTAATTAGAATAAGGTTTAGTTGTGTCACCAACCGAATGTGCTATCACACGTGAGCAGCTATGGAACATAACCTCATGTGATGGTTGCGACTGTGTGCATTGATTGGGACTTTGTGCAATAGCTGCCAATCTCATGCAATGGCTGGCCACTTGTCTGAGATTAATGGCTGGTGCACTTTCTTGCAAAAAACTGGGAGACAATGAAGGAACACGATCGCAGACAAGCTCCTGTGATGGAAGACAATCTTGAGATTTGGGTGGGACCTTGCATGATGGCTGGCCACTTACACAAAGTTGGAGAGGGCTGTCACCGTGACAACATAGTACTATCGCTGATGCACCCTGCATGATGGTTGTCAACAGGTTGTCGACAGGTTGCCAACTTTGTGTGGTCGCTTTGATCTCAGCGATGGCTTTCAAAATCATATAACATGGTTGATAGCAATGGGGATTGATGATGATTCATGGTGAGGTGTGGATGTGAACAAGTTTCACCATGGAGAGTATTCTATTTTTTTCTGAGAAAACAGAAGTCTGCTTTTACTCTGATCCCTTTTTTGCCAAAATTCTTGGAAGTTACTGGCAAAGTAGAAACCGAGGAGTCGCTTAATTTCGAGTATACATAATACATAGGAATAAGTACATTCGCCCAAACTCCCTTTTCCTCACCGTCTCCCTCGCCCTCCCTCGCCATAGGCGAAATTCACACAACGTAATCATGAGAATAGACATATCCCCAAAACGAATTTTCCATCTCATCCTATTGATCTTGTCCACCTACGTCCTTGGTCAAATACTCATTCGCAAATTGGAATGGACACCGCTGTCAGCATACGGGTTGGGATGTACGATTGTTGTCCAAGTGAACAATGCAATTTTAGCTCTACTGAATCAGACACTCCCAACATTAACGCTGTCAACCGAAACGATTCAAATAAAGGGAGGGAAACTGGTTTGCAACGGCGAATCCGGAAAGCGCGTGGGGTGCAAGGCGAGTCATTCCCAGGAAAGAAGAAATAGGACCGTTTCAGCACTACAATGAAGAATGCTGCAATGTCTCTCCATCAATCATGGCGGCACTGTCCACTAAGGATGATTGAGTTGCTGATACTTTTTGCTTCCGCGAAACCTGGAAAACGGAAGATGTTGACGACCAACATTCGAGTTTCTGCGAGTTAATATTAGATGACAGTGTCCTTTACAAGAATTAAATTACTATCGCACAAATGGCCCGTACTAAGGGAAATCAAATCAAGGGATTCGTTACAACTTCAAAAGTGCGTAGGCATAAAATAATGATCACATGATTGTACAACTCAAGGTTTCTCAAGATTGAAGGAATTCAAAATTGTCCACGACTTGCCATGGCTTGTTTTCAACTACTTGCCATCATTCCACAGCCTCCCAGTTGGATAGATAGTATTGAGGGTGGTTTGGGCGGTCAAGAATCCCAGAGACGTAGATGAGCCTTCATCGACAATGTTCAAGTATATTTTGTAACATTCATAGGAACATGACGGTTAGTGAGCCCCTCGTCCATCGCAGAAAAAGAAAGAATCGCATACAAAACAGCCAAACGTACCAGCAACAAGGCATCCATTCACTGGACTCATACCCTCATGAATCCCTACCACATTCAACAAAAAGTTCTCGGCCGGTAAATATGTTGCATCAGTCCCGACAAAAAAACCTGTAGCACCACCAATGGCCAAGGACAAACTCTTATCCGTCCTCGAGTTCTCGAACGATGGGTAATGGACATGCTTCAATGGGCCCGAGAGTACGGTACGCGCGGTACGCAATCCAAAGTAAAATGCCGTGGCGCATCCTATCCACGTACCGGCAAACACTTGAAAAAACGGCAATTCCATTCCCTGCAATGCATTGACAATAGGTTGCCATGCCGTTCCCGAAAAGAACGCCGCCGATCCAAGAAGCAGACCGGTTTGCACTTCCTTCTCCATATCAATATGGACTTTCCCATCCGAGCCTTGCGAATCGACTACATGTTTCTTGGCAAAAAAGTAGACGCAATGCCCGGCGAAAACACCAATGGCATCACCCAAGCCAGTGGTGAGAGCAAAGCCCATGGAGTCGGGTGTGTATCCCAAGATGGAATCTGCCAATATGGAGGAAGACTGCCATGCAAACCCCGCTGGGAAGATTTTCGATACGGTAACCTCTGCGGTGACTTTGAACCTCTCCATCATGACATTCGTCTCGCTGGATGAAGATGACGATTTCGTCTTGGTTTCGGGGAAGTACGAGGCCGAGACGGCACCGTATTGCAGTCGGGGTGATTCACTGTGAATCTCACGTTTGTTAGTGGATGCCTTTTTGGAGTTGGCATCGGAGGTTGGTGGTGCCACGGAGGAAAACGAGTGTCGAGATGATGACGAAGGAGGGTACTTGGAGAAGATGCTGGAGGTATTGAATGGAAGGCCACGATCAGTAATAGTTCGTGCTCTGATGGAAATGGATCGAGTGGCGTTAGCAGAGAACAACATTCTTTTGTCTAATGAGGAGAGGAGGAGGAGAGGTATGAGGTTTTCGGGTATCGTATAATATTATATCGAGACGTTAATGACTTTAATGGAGAAAGTGAGGCGGAAGCAATGCAAAAGCGGCGAGGACTATTTATTGATATTGTGTGATACGTCCTTCGTTATGAGTGGCTATATTATTATCATGACGATTATCTATCATGGCATCTCATGGCATATTCCCTTCGTTCCGCATCGGACAGAACTTTTACCAAAGGAACAACGAACTTTCAATTTGCGTCGTCATCATTCTCCGCAAGTCTGGTATGGTACTCACCGTTCTGTGCTCTGATGTGAGTGTGGCCAACAACAGGTGGGCACGGTAAGTCGTACATTATATATTGTGTTCATTATTTCGTCTTGGAGGCGTTGTTGATGCAATCATAGAGAAGTCAGGCTTGTTGGTTGTTCAAATTTTGATTTTTTTTGTTCTTTGAATGAGAATTTCGGCCATGTTGTTGTCTTACGTGTCGACGAGGCAATATAGAAGAGTGAAATGACCACGAAAAGTCATGACTTCCAAGACTGGCAATAGATTTCACATCACGCTGGGTGCATCAAGTTCAAGTTCAGTTCACCCGGATTTCCGGTGTCTGTGAGATACTTGAACTTGTATGATGATCAAGCCCTCAGTCACTCGAGCGTCTGAATCCCACAGCATACTAGATACTTCGCGTTTTCAGCGAGAGGAGCCTCTTGGACAGACTTCTCTCTCTCTCTCGTTACGATAGTGACCACCACCAACATCAGTGGCATCAGCAGCGGAACTTGAAAATGTCGGGCCAAGGATCCTCTCCCGACGAATCCTTCAGCAACGTAGCTGCCGGCTGCACTCTCCGCGAAACGCGCGCCAGCTCGAACAACAGCAGCAGCAACAGCAACAGCAACAACAATGGCAACGAGAACAACATGGAAACCAGCCCGTCCGCAGCGGCAGCGGGCATTTCTTCCTCCGGCGAGCAGCAACTCCGTCGACACTCCTCGTCCGAGCGGGGAAACCAAAGTCCCTCGTCGCCATGGATGGACTACAGCGGCGCCGGCGACGACAACAACGAGACGAGAAGCGCCCTGGCCCCCATCATCGACGACGACGCTGCCGCCCGCGTCTCGACACTCGCAGAACCACCACGACAGGGAACGAGTCAAGGCGGCATTTCCAGCTCGTCGGAGCGTCGGACCCAGTCGAACGCCGCCAGATTCTTTCACAGCTATTATCAGAATCGAGCGTATCGCGACGAGGTTGGAGCCGTCTCGTATTCCGGTGCGTCGTACAGCGCTTCGGCGGGAGCGGCGGGGATCTCCTCGTCCTCTTCGAATCTCATGTCTCCCTCCGTTGTTGCCGGTGGCGGCGTGTCCTCTTCGACGTCGTTGTCATCGTCTTCTTCGCCGATTTACGGAGAATTGACCGTGTATTCGTGGGGCAGGGGAGAAGACGGCCAGCTGGGCATTGGGGATACCTCCGATCAGGATGAACCCACCTATGTCGATGCACTCAGGGGGGTGGGCGTTAAGGAAATTGCATGTGGTAGTGGACATACTGTTGTATTGACCGTGGAGGGGGAAGTTTATACTTGGTACGTGTATTGAAGCGAAGGGTGGCATTGTCAAGCTTGATTGTCCGTATGTTCTCGTGGTCTCAACTCACCATGATTCATGTCACTTAGGGGAAGAGGAGACGACGGTCGTCTAGGACATGGTGACAATGGATGGAAGTACGTGCCACGTCTCACACACTCCTTGACGGGACAAATCATTACCCGTGTCACGTGTGGATCGTATCATACCGCTGCAGTGTCGTCGAATGGAGATCTTTTTGTGAGTTTACATGATATTATAAGTCGTCTGTGGCATCATCATATTGGATTAGGATTTCTCAATGGTCCAATTTTGCATACATTGGCTTTTGCGGTTAGACTTGGGGTGGTGGCATGTATGGGAAATTAGGTGAGAGGAGTCATGAATCGTCTACAAGATGATAATGAGAGTTTTTCCTATCATTACTCAAACCGTCACCGCTCGACAAACCGTCGTTTCCATCGTACGAAGGACACGGCAATGAAAGTGGTCATTCCACACCTCGACGAGTCGATGCCCTAGCCGGTATGAATATAGTAGACATTGCCTGCGGCAGTCGACACACCGCCGTCGTTACCAATCGAGGGTGTCTCTACACTTGGGGAGATAAGGAGAATGGTGTGGCGGGACACGGAGATACGGAGGGACATCAATATACTCCCAAGTTGTTGGAAAGGTTGAGTGGGAAGAAGGTGGTTCAGTTGAGTGCCTGTGGGTTTCATACGGGATGCTTGACGGATCAGATGGAAGTGTGAGTGTAAATAGAATGATTGATTGACATTGTTATCATTCCTTGCCTTCGATTTCATAATATTGAACAAATGACCCCCCTTTTCAACCACTTTTAAGGTATACCTGGGGAGAGGTGAGTCATTGATGATATTGCGTGTCTTGCAGTGATTGAATCGATACCAACTCTGACGCTTGGTCGTGTCAATCCACAGGGAAAGTTTGGACGGTTAGGCCACGGCGCGGAACGCAACTGCCACTCTCCTCGCCTCGTTGAATCCCTCCTTGGAAAACGCCCACGTCAAATTGCATGCGGTGGCTTCCACAGTGCGGTTATTACCCACGATGGTAAAATGTATACTTTTGGTGGAGGGGAGCATGGTCAGTTAGGACAGTAAGTACACGCCTTTGTTTTCACTTCTCACCATGCCTTAGGAATTGCTATGATAACTCTATTTCCCTTCATGCAATGTCTGTCAGTGGCGACAAGGTAAGAAGGAAATCGCCGTGTAACTCATCGATAGCTATGGGATTTTCCTTCTCTCACGCTTATTCTATCTCATCACATATGTCCCAGGTGAACAAATTACGACCGACATTGGTGCAGGCTCTGGAAAATATTGTTTTACAACAAATCACTTGCGGGTGGAGTCATTCGGTGGCATTGACTACTAATGGTGAAGTTTATGTGAGCACTTGTTGCATTCTAGTTTAGCCCATCTGTCATCATAGTCTCTGACACAATTAACCTGAACTGGATTTAGACATGGGGTAACGGAGACCACGGCAAGTTGGGCCACGGCAACGGTAAAAAGGTGTCGACTCCTCAACTAGTAGAAAAATTGATTGGACAAAAAGTTGTCAGTGTCGCTTCCTACAATGAGCACACTGCTGCTTTGGTAGAACCCAACGCCATCCTATCCGAAGGAGGATCTCGCCGTCGTACTCCTGGAGTAATGGTCCCAGTTAGTGCCGGATTCTTGCATGACATGAAAGACATGGTGAACGAAGACGAATACAGTGATGTCACCTTTATTGTCGAGGGACAGCCGGTCTACGCTCATAGGGCGGTGTTGTCGAAGCGCTGTGATCATTTTGCTGCCATGTTCCGGAGTGGCATGCGAGAGTCAGAGGCTGGCGCCGAGATCCCTATTCCGACAATGTCTCGTCCCGTCTTTTTGATGATATTGGAATATCTGTACACTGATACAGTGAAGATCGATATAGAGCACGCGGTAGATCTCTACATCGCATCAGATTTGTATCAGATTGACACTTTGAGGGATATGTGCTCTATTGTTGTGAGGCGGGGCATTGGTTCAGACAACGCGACATACTTGCTGCAACAAGCACATGATGCTCATTGTCAAGTTATCAAAGATATTGCTATGGAGCATATTGTGGCAAATTTTGATGTAATATCCAAGGGTGAAGAGATAAAGGCTGTTAGTCATGGTTTGCTTTTGGAGATATTGTCGCTTCGTCCTTGATGAAAGAATGTCGGCTAGTAAAGCTGTTCTTTGCCTTGCCATATGCTTTGTACCGTAGTTATGTAGTGAAGGAAAGTAAGGATAACAATGGAAAGTGTGATTGTATAAAAATGGGAATCTTGTCGCTTAATAAGTCACCAGAATGGATCGAAAAGTAGCGAAGTAAAGTAATGAACAGCAAGTCCTGCCACACACTTTAAGGTACCTAAGAGAGAAACAACGAATTGATAGCTCGCAGCAGCACGAAGAATTAAGCCGGGTTGGGTGAACAGAGGCTATCAGCATGTTGTTGCTGAACGATGCCAAAAGGGAAAGAAGGAAAGACTATGGTCTTGGGGGTTATTCTGACAGTGCTCACTGATGTCAAGAAAATTGTATAGTATCCAACAAATTGGTGTCCTTCATCAGATGATTGAACCAGGTCAATTTTATGAAGTATAACATATTGGTCAAACACATGTCATTTTTTACTTTGCTCTGTGGACTGGATGATTTCAGCCGAGCAAAAGTTTGTCCTGTAGAAAGACTGTTCAATTGATTTTAGCACAGCCCTTGGCATGACTTTAATGGATGGCAGAAAGGGAAGTGAAATCAATCAAGTGTGGTAGCAGCTGCAAAGTTTTTGGATTGTTGAAAATCATTCAAAGAAACCCCGGTCTCCACCTCTTTGTGATCACATGAAGGTCATGAAATGGGGGTAAGCACGTGGAAAAATCTTCTGTTCTTTATGTAATTGCTATTGATGTGCTGGTACATTGATTGCAGTGTAGTGTTTGCCTAAGGGGAGTCGCTGCCCTATAGCCTAGACAATTCTGCATTGAAATTTTATGACCAATTTTATGTGTTCTAATTTAGTGGCACACTTCTTTTTGTGGCTCAAATGTACACTTGCAATGCATTTGATGGGGCGGAAGTGTTGGTTGGTGATAAAATGTGGAATAGACTGCTAGTCAAAAGACAGAAATGGATGGTATGAAGCAAACACATTTATTTTATGACAAGACAAACAAAGAACTCAACGCAAGCGTATTGCTCCTAGCACCAAGCAGAGAAACATTTACTTAGATAATTTAATCAATCTATGGGAAAGTTTGTATAGGGTTCGATAAACTTGTCTGCTGACACCTACCTTAAATACATTTACAAAATGGCAGTATCACATAATATGGGAGTTAGCTTGGTGTTGCAGGCCCTCTCATTGTGGGGACATCAAGAAAACATTTGAATCACCTCAAGTTTAATAGTATAGTTTATTTAAAGTCAAGGGATGGTCATTAGAAAGAGTAAATCTTTGACGTGGTAGGGTATCTAGAGCCTCAATGGTCAAAATGGATTTTTGAAAGTGGGAAATTATTTCATTTATATGCTTGCTTCCTGATGTTGGCAATGATGATGTTAGTGGATGATCGTTTCTGGGTTATGGTTTGGTACGTGTAAAAATATTCCCAATCTTTTTGATGGGAGCCTTGGTGCCCCACAGTACAATACCAAAGGTAATATGGTCTAATGTGAAAAACTTCAAGACATGAGGTAAAACATTGCCAATGAGAACAGGAGTTAGATATGCATCGGGGCAAGTCCAACCTTCAAGTTCAATGCCAAGACCAAAGAGAGATGCAAAATACAGTATAAAATATTAAAAGCAAAGGCCACCTCAACAGGCTCAGGTTGCAAAGAACATCACTTTGGAATTATTAGGACTGTAAACTCAGATAATATGATTATGTAGACTTCAGACGGTTTACTTCACTGTCAATGAGAGGATATCATGAACTTTTAGAATTCTTACTTACATAGTACACCATTACAATCTATAGTGTACAAAATATTACAGATTTGACTAAACTGTTAAAAAGGATCACATTTTATGACAGGTTGTCTTAAAGCAATTTAGGTACAAATGACTTCAGATTACAATGGATTTAGTACTACTGTAGATGGCTCAAAGCAGACACAAAGGTTCAAAGTAAATTTATTTTTGAACAGATATTAAATGTGTCTGAGAGAGGAAGTTTTTATAGGGTTCCATAAACAATAAACAGTTCGTCTTGAATCAACTTTGGCACAAATAAATTCAAATTACAAATGATTTAGTAGATGGTCCAAAGCGGACACAAAGGTTCAAAGTAAAATTATGCTTGAAATGTTATTAAATGTCTTTGAGAGAGGAAATGACACACAGTGCAACCATGAGAGAAAGGTGCCAACTACAAATTTTATGGCACTCTATGTTATTTTATATGAGGTTATCATGTAACAGCTAACTGCTCCCTGATGATACTGACCACTTCTCACATGCATTTACTCAACCTGGACTGAGTAGACTCAATGACAAAGCTTCAACCATTGAGGATTAGTAGGTTAGCATATTTGTTGGATTATTAGAGCTTTTATGCATCATATGCGAATGAGCTATGGTGATCAAATAACCTTAAATGGGCATGATTGATTTGGATCACTTCACTTAATCATCACTTCAGGTATGTTGGTGAAAAACAATCGACTACAGTTATAATTTTTTAGAACATTATGACTGAGACTGAGACAATTTGAGTGATTTTTCCTATGGCTAGGAAGGGTGTTAAAAAGCCAAGGTACAGATATCCAAAGCTCTTCAGTGCCCATTTGGAGCTAACCATGCTGAGACTTGGAGACTGGAACCAACAGTGCTTGGATTAATTGAGACAGAACAAAAGGACAAAGTTGCAAGGAGAAGGGGAACAAAGCCGTGCATTATGGAAAGTTGAAGATAGCAAGAGATCTACTTAAGGGATATTCAGCAACATATTTGCAAGTGTAGAATCTATTTGAGTGTCAAATGACATGGATGGGGTGTTCCTGAGTTGTTTGTAGTTTTCAGCGCAGTTATCAACACTGTTGCAACGAAGAAGGCAGCATTTCTAACTCAATGTGGAGTAAAGTCAGATGCCATTTGCATGTATTGAAGAACTTTTGAGGCACACTCTAATTTATTAGAAGTACTTCATAAACACACCACCTGACATTGACATTAAGTGTGCACTAGAATCTGATAACATGATTATATGAGGAAAGAAAATGGCTGGAATGAACATTCCATAATTGAATACGGTAGTAGGTGTGCTACATGTCAATGGTATATATGAAACAAAAAATTGTAAAATGACAAATCAGAGCTTGATGTTTTAGTCTAATATCTTGTAATGATGATAGAAGGTTCCAAATCTAGATCTAGATACAAATACCTATTTTGGCCTCAACAATACAACACAAGATCAAAGTTAAAAGGAAAGGCATAAATAACTTTTAAATTTAAAAGAAGGGAGCAAGTTGGTCCAGTCACATATGATCAAAAGCTATCAAAAGTTCAAGTATATCAGTGAGTGTTTGTTCTGCAAGACAAAGGAAAAGGTGGAATTTTGATGATGTTATTGAAACGTATTGGCAGTTCATGTTCCTGAGCCAAACTGGCTAAATAAAAGGGAAAGGTACCATATCTTGGTTTGAAGACTTCCATGCCTTGAAATAATTATGCTTTGCAAATATTTGCACATCTCTAATGAAGGAAAGAAGGCTTGGAACAGTGGGATGGTGATGAGTCAGTTGTTAATCAAATGATTGCATTCAACAACAGCTCTGGGAGTTATCTAGACACTGACATTAAACTTTGAAGTGAAGGTTGATGCATGTGATATCAATATCATCAACGTTAATTACAACTTATTATTTACATTAATGAGAAGGGCCCTCAATTCAAGTAGGCAATGTTATCTTGCCGGGCAGTGATAAATGATCATCTTTCTAAACGAACAAGCTTACATCTAGTAAGGAAAATTATTTCTTACTCTACTGAGATGGGAAGAAATCACAGATTACTCACATAATTCTCACAGGCTGATGATGAGGTGCAAGGTGCTGAGTTGGTTGGGTTGTCATTCTCATCTGCGAGAAATGTTACTAACAAAGTACAATCTGAATTAGATTCAGTGTTTATGTGTATTTCTTAGGGAAAGCTGTTTGCCAGCTGCCAGGATAATTTGCTCGAAGTGAGCTTTTGATTGAGTACTTTGACAGGGTTGTGTCACCCCTCCTTGTCCTTGTGGGTGCAGTGAGGGTAGAGTGTTCCTACCTTTCCATTTCAGTGGGTTATGTAGATAGTTCTGTACCATACTTAGTTCTCCGTGGTTTCTTTGCTACGATCTTGCCAACTACACAGGAAACCTTCAGCAAAGACACAGAACATATTATACCCTTGTCATGACGACAATCCTCCTGTCTTTCCTGGTGGTCTTCCCACCAGCACTAGCCGCCACCCCCAGCCGCACCCCCTCCTACAACACCTGCCCCCAAGTCCCCACCCTCCGCTGCCGCAACGGCTCGACGTGCATCCCCGGAGAGGCCAAATACAGCGCTTCCGACCTCGCGGCCTTGAGCCACCTTCAGACACAAGAGAGCGGATACCATTGCGATTGCCTGCCGGGATTCATTGGACATGAATGCGAGATCGAAGTGAATCCGTGTGGGAGTACTAGCGAAACGTACGATCCCACTCAGGTAACTCCGGTGCATTCTTGCTATTACGGATCCATGTGTCGTCGACATCACGATGATTCCTATTATTGCGACTGTGAGGTCATCAATGCCAAGACTTCGAGTACCGGGAATAAATACGCCGGACTCATGTGCGAGCATGAGGCGACTTCGCTCTGTGCAGTGCGCTTGGTGGAAAATTTCGCTCCCGATGGACAGTTTTGTACGAATCATGGAAAATGTGTCAAGTTGGTCACCGGATCGGATCCTCATCCCGGATGTGTTTGTCGAGATGGGTGGGACGGAGATCGATGTGAAATCAAAACTTCGAAGGAATCTTCGGTCCCAAAGATGGTGAGCGAGGATGGCAGCGTGGAGGGAGGGGGGAGTCATGCAGGAAGATGGGTTTTGTTCTCATTATTGCTCGTTACCATGTTGGCCGTCGCAAGTGCTGTGATTGTCATGCTGATCAAAATTAAACGAGAGCAAAGTGGTCCGAGGGAAAAGGCTGTCGGAAAGACGGCGGAAGAAGTAGGCGCCGGGGAGTTGGAACCAGACGGGAGTGGCACTTTGGGTGTCAGTGGTGGCCGTGGGGATGGCGACGACGAAGTGGATACCGAGGATAGCACAACTGTATTTAGAGGTGATTTGGAAATGAGAGAAAGTGTCGATGGGGCAAACCACTCTGAGGCAAGTCCAGATCATGAAAATGGTGGTGATGCCGCAGAAGAGCACATGGCTGTCGGAGAAAACGGGGAAAGACCTCATCTCGAGTTTACTTGAGCAACGTTATGACGCGAACATCAGCGATTCGATGGGTATAGGACGAAGACGCGACACACTGTGTATCTTAAATTGTCATCCAAGCCAAGTAGTTCAAAGAAATTGACATTTCTATTTAAAATATGCACACAAAATGTGTTAGACCTAACAAATCAACTTGACACCTCGAGTTGAATATGTTGTCGATCTATGGACATAAAAGATTACCATTATTCTTGATAAAATAAACTACCTCTTCCGCCGATTCGCCTTGCAGAAAAAGCATATAACAGAAACATTCAACAAGTATTACTCCCTGCAAAAAAATGAGCTGATCAAAGCTGGCCCCCGCCATACGCCCATTCAAAAGCCTCTTCATCTGTCAATACTGTCTTTCCACGTTCCCGAATCTCCTTTGCAATATCCTCACTCACACCCTCCTTCCTAGCCATTCCGAAGCTACCCTGCCTTATCATAGCCCCACGCATCAGCACGGGAACCTCCCAAACTGTACTAGCTTCAAACTTCATCTCGTTCTTCTTCATCCATTTAAAAGACGTTAGTTCAAGGATGGTCTCCCATTCATCGTTGGTGTAGGGACCATATCCCAAAAAGTCTGAGAACTTCTTGATGGAACCTTCGTGATCCTTGACCATTTCGGAATAATGAATCATTAACACGTTGGGTTTGTCACGAAGCTTCCACCACTCGGCGACAAATTGAAACAACTTTTTGTCCAACTCAGCGGCCTTAATGAATCCATTGTAGAACGAATCCAAATCAGGAAATTGCGCCATATCCCCGGGGAGGCCCCACCACTTGAGAAAGTCCGGTGAGTGCTTGGATAGAAATTCCTTGAGTGAGACCATGACCTCCTCGGGGTTGCGAACGACCACGATGTACTTGACATCGTCACGGAACGGAAGATCCGGCGGAGAAGAATGCGTCTTGAACGCCCTCGGACGATCTGGTGACCAATCATCTATCTTTTTTACCATCTCCTCTTCGGTCGCGGTCGGGCTCTCCATGACCTCGATCCATTTTACTTCTTCGTAAATGTCGTTAAAGTTTCGGTTGCCCTTCTCGCGGAGCTGATAGACGATGTTCATGGACCATGTCGTGCCCGATTTGCCGGGGACAGAGACGACCACGTCGTCGGGTCTCCAAGCAATCTTGGATTGAATGTTAGGGTTGATCCAGCGTGCCATGTTGATTGGTGTAGCTACTCGTAGTGACAGAGATAGGACAGAGACCTTTCTCTTGTGTCGTGCTCGCGTGTAGCCCGATAAGACTGATCCCTAGAGTTGTGTCCCGTTCTCATCCCGGACGTTTCGGCGAGAATGGGATTGTCCCGGATGGGACCCAACGGGATCGGGATCATCCGGGATTCGACGGGATTACCAAATATCCGGGATTGACCGGGATTTTCCCGGGATATACTGGGATATAGCCGGGATGATGGATACTTGGTCCACATATTGCACGAAAAGTTCACGAACAAAAGGACTCACAAAAATATGTAATCGTGCTAGCAGGTACAATACACTATTTTAGTGCGTTCGCAAAGATCTTATCCTTATTGGGTAGGGTAACATACCATAAAAATGCTACATGGAATAAAAATGTCAGTCACAATAATAATATATAGGTATGGTACGTAACATACCAGAAGAACAATCCGTTCGTGATGTACGAACATACATATTGTATCGTACCAAGTTCTGCCGTGGAGTACTTTAAGTACGTCACTCTTAATCCAGGAATCCCGGGATCAGGGGTGACGGGACGGGATGGCAATCCCGGCCGAGATATCCCGTCATCCCGGTTTTTAATCCCGGACGAGACACAACTCTACTGATCCCCCCTCTCGAGGAGATCATTTTTTTCGTAAAAATCCCTTCTCTAGCAGCATCTATGGTACCTAGACTCGGCCTAGGTAGTTTTTTAGACGCAGGGTCATAGTCATAAATAATCGAGTCCCTCTCTAGTGAGAAAAAAAGAGAATGGTCGTTTCACGGGACTGAATTTTCTCTATCACACTTGACTTACTATTCTCATATTTTTTTTCCCTCAAGTAAAAGTCACATGAGTCACCCACATCAAAATGCCCTTGCACACAGAGATTGCCAATGATATTATGGAGGTGAAATATACAGAGAAATGCAACAACCGAATGCAGTGCTACCATGTTTACAGTAACATGTTTTCACTGTGATTATGGGACATAAGTCAATACAAGTTATCCTGCGGTCAATTGTCTCTTATTGAAGTGCTTCTAAGCTAAGACTCCTTGAATCTTTGATTTGAAAAAGAAACGTGTGTGTGTGGTGCATACCGACTAGAAGGAGATGCCCTGATACAGATATGCGAGTCTATGAAAGTCCCAAGCTGATGGTGGAAACTTCCAAAGACACACAGTGACGAATGACAGTATGCTTAAGAGTAAACAGAAATATTTTATCCGGTTTAAGAGTAATGATCATCAACAAAGAACAAACAGTGAAGTCATTCTTGAAAGTGCCCATGCAAGCATATTCAATAGCATCATTATCAATCGGAGTCAATGAGCATCTAATATTTGCACGATGATGAATTATTCTCAGAGGCAGATATGTGCATGCCATGCACAAAAACAAAATAAGGATCACTAAAACATTCAAGGCACTTTTCCAAATAATCATCTCCCTTGCCAGTATCGTAAAACATCACTGCTGCGTAAACAAGTGGAGAACAGCTGCACAGCCCATGAGCTCAACAAGAGAAGTATTCAGAAGTTTCAGTTTAGTGTCATGTGTCAGAGGTATACCGTCAGCAATGACAACCTTAAATGTAGAAGCTTTTTGTTGTCCCTAGCATAAACACCCAAGAGGAAGATTGGAGGGTGATTGACTAAATTTCTCCAACACCTTCTTCAGAAATTAAAATTTTCTTTCGCACAGTTTCATAAGCACTAAAAATGCTCTTGTCCAAGAATCCGCAGATTGATCGAAACAAATTTGGAAGCTTGACATTAAATGCATCATGATGCAATCCTTCTGCTGCTAATTGCCCAGCCTCATTTGCATACTTGGTAAATTTCCATTAAAGATGTCCTCTGCTTGTCTGACAACACTATGCCAATTGTTTCTTCTTATTCGCAGGTGGTTTGTCAGATGATTTCCCCCCAATCCTTGTAGAAGTCTCTGTGAAAATGGTGTTCTTGGATATATGCACTTTTTTCACCCATTCCTTTTGTTTCTTGTTTGACCATTTTAGCATGGAAAATTCTTTATCCACAAATGTAATAAAACTGCCATACAGCCAAATAAAAGGTCTTATGCTCCCATCAAAAGCACATTCATCTTTTTAACCAGAAAATAAGGAGACCACTCATGTACCATGACAATCACCACAGTTATTCTTTTCTGCTTTCCTGTATGGTACTATCTCATCAAAAGGGGAACACTGGATAACAGGCTTTTGCAGTTCCATGCTATACTTGTTGTCATCCCAAAATGTCCGTTGCTTTCTTTGAAGAACTGTTATTGAGTCACCTTGAGAATCATTCTTTTGTTATCTTGTTGTCCCTGTAATAACTTGGCATTTCTGTTTTCCCTCTATTTTTCCACAAAGTATCGTATTGATCTCCTCCTCATCTATGGTTTCAACCTAGTCATTTAGGACAGGATTCATGTGTTGATGGTTCTCTGCGATGTCTATACAGGACAATTAAGAATTGTTTTTTGCTGTAGTGGTGCATCAAAAAGTGTCGTTTAGATTATCGTAGAGCATAATCCATACTTATTCCATTGTCTGGTAAAACTTGTTCTCTCCCTCTGGCCTAGGCATTTTCTACAATATCCTGTCCACAAGTTGAACACAATTTTTTTCAAAGTGAGCAGCATTCTCATTTATATTTCAACAAATGGTGACATAAAATAAAATTCTGATGCTCCACTCCCTAGGACCAGGGAAAGAAGGCTACAATGCCACTGATGTGCTAGAGCTGAAATTAGAGACAATGACACCCCGAGAGATGTTGAAAGAAATGGTTCTCAATGCATTCAAAGTTACAAACATGAAAGATCAAATTATCACCCTGACTTTATGATTGGATTTCTTCCAGAGCCGCTTGATACAATGAAGATTAATGGTGTTGGATATTTGCCTTTCTAATTCTAATCCAATGAAAAATAATTGTCTACATATGTGGCAGAAAATCCGACACAGCCAAAGAGAAAAGTGGCTGATGTTGTACCTTTTATGATTCCCTTGATGCCCAATGTGCAGTGAAAAAACATTATTCATCCAAACCCCGGATGTTGGCTTCATTAAAAATGAAGACAAAGTGACCAGGCTATCACTTATCTGGTGGCTTTCAAATTTCCAATACCACTAAGTCCAATAAGTCATCCTTGAAAGAGATCAAGAGGGAATGATTGGACCATTGATTACTAGACTCTAGAACATTTTACCCCACAGAAGGATTACACCAAAAATTCCAACTTTTTTGAAAGTATGGATACATGTCATTGTTTTTAGTTCAGGCTTTCAGCAAGGGTATAGGGGTAAGAAACACGTCAAGCAAATGTGGGCAATATACACATAGGTACCGGCTAATATGTGGGAAAATTTTCGGGCCAATACTTGGGTACGTGATGTAACTCTTGGTCAGTTTTTAATAGCCCCAGTGAAGAGCATCAATGTTGATGGTGGAAGAATGTTGGTTTTGACTTTTCACAAAACAAAAAGAGATCATCGTGTGTCACTCATGGCAAAGAAATGTCAAAGAAAGGGGTAAATTGCACTGAAAGAGTCCTGAAGGTTTGATTGTGAATGCTTACATTAGCAAAAGGATAGTGAAGATGAAAATGGCAATGATGATGACGATGAACTCAAAAATTTGATTGATACTGGAAAGGAATGTCTGCACCCCATCATATGATGCCACTGATTTTCTGTTGTGTAGTTTTTTACTGTAGACCATGCTTAACATCAGACACTAATACTTGAGAATATTATTTATCTGTGGAAGGAATGCTAGGACAACTTCTACCACCCTTAGCCTGGTATTATCTCAACCACAATGGAAGACAACAATTGTTGAGTAAGCAAGCAACAGAAAACCTTAGGTAAGAAAACATGTCAAAAAACAACTGCAATGAATGGTTGCTAGTTTCACCCCGTGTAAGATGATGAAACTGAAATGATTGAATGAAGATCATGGGATGAACAGGCAAAGGGATGTAACATGGCTACAACCAACAGTTCATTGATGATACAATCCAAATCTGAACCTTGTTTTCTTAATTGGAGGTAAATAGCAGACACCAATGCCAAATATGCACACTTCAAGCTCATCCGGGGATGTAAGGAGTCAGTGATTGAACCTCCTTCATTGAATTGGGTCAAAACTTGGATACATGGGACTGAAATAGTTGGTATGGGGGACAACCTTTTTGGCTTACTGGAGACAGTGTATTCGAATACTTCCAAAGTTTTGTTTACCCAAAAATATTGTGGGAGACTCCGGAAAATGAAAATTATTGTTTTCCTGACCATAACCAGAGAAAGGCTTCATGACACTGGATTTATCCCTATTTTGTCACTTTAAAAAGTAATGTCTTCTGTTGAGTTTTGATTCTTAATTTTGTACATTCAGAAAACCACTACCACAATCAATTTAATTTGCAAACCCATCAGTCATCATGGTTGCCAAAATATCACCATGATGCACTCACAACGTCGTGGTCTGAATTGCTGAATCAAGTGTCAGCCTTACATGACTCCACAATAAGTCTCACGTATTCTCATGTAGCCACTTGTAATGAATTAGGACTGTGAACCTGGTCAGATCCAGCAATGGTTGAAGTCCTAAGAAGTCTGCTGTAGCATGCAATCCAAAAAGTGCATTTTGATCTATATCAACCATTCGAGCATACTCCTCCTGAACAAAAATGCCTATTCTCAAAGTCTAAGAAGTAAAGGGTTTGATGACTTTTTCACTTTAGAAGATGATGGTGTCATCAACTTGTCAGCAAGTGTTAAATGTGGTCATGATTAACAACTCAAAGCAAGCTAGAACTCAGAACAAACTCACATGGTTCCTTCTTTTAATATTCCAAGTATTTCACAATTTCAGCCAAAACTGATGAGGTAATGGTTTACAGTGGAATCTGATTTTCTCATTGGTCTTCACTGTAATTTTTTCTGTTGGTATCACCCCTTCCCTCACTGACATTGTTAGAGAATTTGTCTATATCTATGGGAACTCGACATCTGTCCCCTGCTCTGCTTATCTGAATTTTCCAAATTGTTCTATTATGGCATTGAGAGGATGGGTAAGATTTTGTTTTGGTTCAATTGCCTGTCTCTTCACTCCACTCACTGGTTTGACCACCCAGCACTGTACTCCATACACTCAAATTACACTTACCAATGTAACTGTTTGGATGGGACTATTGTGTTTCTTGCATTATTGCTTGGCAATGTTGTTTCGTGTCGGTTGATTGTCCTTCCACCACTGGCAGGCATGCTATGCTTGCAGTCAGCTTGCATTCTTTGAGCAGGATGAAATTTGTACTGGTGTCATTTACTTGTGTTCTTATTGATTCCTAAATAGGTGTACTTTGGTATGTCAACAATAGCCATTGCTCACTCTCTCGATCAAACCTGGCAGACACAAATGAAACAGTTTGATATGATTTGCACTGATTTTTGTTATGTCAACAACAGATGTATCGCTTTTTCAAATGAAAGCCTTGAGCACCTTGATGTCATGTAATACTTCTCAGTAATAAAATGAAAATGATTCAGTTCACGTTTACACATGAGTTGCAACTATGCCCTTGCAAATTTAGAAATTAATAATGGGAAAGTTAAGTCAATGCCAAAGAGCTAGAATGTGAGGATTGGTGAAATCAAGAAATGCAGCAACACACTGTTTCAACGGGAAGTTCATGAGGAATTGCTTGAGACTATAGATGAGGAGGAGGTAGAGTTGTCATCGGAATTTATCTCAGCAGACATGTAGTTGTGCTTTAGGTTAATTCATAATACTTTGTTGCATCTCATCAATTGTAATTACAGCCATCTCATTGTCAAAAAGATAATAAATGACTGCCTGGTTCTTTGAAGTGTTGACACTCCTCACCACCCAAAGATCATTTCACCAGTTTAGATTGGTTCTAGATCTGACAAGAGCATGACATAGGCCAAGAATCTGCCACTTTTAGTACCCTAAGGTACTAAAATCAATAGGATCATTCTCAGGACTCCCCAGGAGGAAAGTCCACTGCCCCTGATCCAAAAGACATGGACTCCCCATGACAGGAGTCCACTGCCCTGCTCCCAACGGCATGGACTTCCCAACACAGAAGTTCATTGCCCTGAATGAGAGCACACTCTTGAGAAGGGTATAAACATACCAATTTTGTGTAGAAGCTACACAATGATCGTTTGCATGGTTGAGATTGGAATTGCAGTTCCACTGCCCTTCCATCCTCACAATTGTAGCAAAATATGCTCATAAAATCAAATCTTCGACACCTGTCGAAACTACCTATAATTTTTGGCGTGATATTTTTTTACAACAAATCGGATCAGGTCACTATCTTAAAATAGCCATGGTGCGACCTTCGCGCACCGAAGCCATCGACATCCAACCCTTCCGACACGAGGTACCCTAACAATTTTTTTATCGCGAGCGGCAAATTTTAACTTTTTTGCGTCAGCGATACGTTTTTTTTTGCGTGATCAACGATCTATCCAAAATCATCTTCGCGATTGATGAATCCCTTCGGTTTTGTGATCAACAAGCTCTCTAAAATTTCTCCCGCGATTGACGAGTTATGTGATCATCTTCGAGCAATCAACTTCTGCAATCGGGGATTCCTACTAGTCGGATTAATTTTGTGATCAAGAATTCTCGCAAAATAGTTGGAAGGAGACTTTCGAGAAATAGAAAGCGAAGAAGAAAATTTAAAAATGGATAAAAAATCTTTTTCGAACTAACCTCCACAGTGCACCCAAGACCTTTTTCAAGGCCTTGTTTTATAATACGCCCCTTGGAGAGGCAATCGAAAGGATGTCGACCAGCAAGTCAAGCCCAGAAGGACTCAAGCCGCCGGAGTGTGAACGGAGTTCAGGGAGGTCCAAGCCACCCATTTCCTACATTCCCACTGCCATGGACACCCTGAAGGTGATCAACAAAATCAATGTCTCCAACAAAATGACCTTGTCTGTCACCGTCTTAGACGAGGGAAGTCCTGAACAGTTCCTCAACCATGTCCAGACCTCAATGGAAATATTTTCCCAGAGAGGCTTAGACACGGACTACGAGGAATCCTGCAAGGCAGATAAAAAGGCTGAGGCAAAACTGACTGCGGCCACTGCGGCCAAAGCCAAGCATAAAGGGACGGATGAAAATTCCCCCGTCCTCCAGTCGTGGAACAAAGCAACTGCTGCTAAACTCCACACCAGTGAGACCATAGTGTCCGCTGGCCAAGCAATCTTCCTGCAGTACTCCACTCAACTGTTGGAGACTGCCCGTCGTCCTTGGACCACCATTGTCGGGGAGCAGATCAACTGCGAACCCTATGGACAGATGTGTATGGGACCGAGCATCCCACAAAACGCCCGGCATCTTGGACCTCCTTTCAGGAGTGTGTCCAGTTGCATCTGCAGACTGTCTTTAGGACTGATGCAGCGGAGCAGGAACTTTTCTACATCAGCAATGGGTTGAAGAAACCAAACAGGGTACCCATCAGGGACTTTGTGCAGAGGATCCAACGCCTTAATGGGTATGTAGAACTCTCGCCGTGCCTGTTTTACTCTTCAAAGGCTGCAAAGTCTACGAAAGTATGCGGGCCATTTGATGATGCTGACTTGGCAAGCCACATCCTCAGGATGGTTCCTAGGAACTGGCAGGACCAATATGAGCTCAGTGGAGCCTTGGTACCACAGAGTGTCAGGGAACTTCTCAAAGTCCTTGAACGCATCAAGAAAGGCCTACCCCACTGAGAAGGTTGGAGAAGGACCCAAGACTGTAGCCAAGTCTAACGAATCATCTAGGAAGAAGATGGTCTCGTTTAGTGACCGGATTCTGAAGAAATGTTGCACAGAGAAGTACTTTTCCCTCTGCAAGAAACATGGGGCACACATACCACCCACAACACTCCGGATTGCCAGAAGTATGACTCCAATGGGACCCCGAAGTCATGCTTCAAGGGGAGAAAACCAAATGGAAACTCTCGTGGACCAGAGAGACCTGCTCGAGGAGGAAGTAGCTATGCACAACTATCCGCTAAAATCAACAAACTTCGAAGTCCAACAAGAAAATGAAACGCTATCGGAAAAAGGATTATATATATATATATATATATATATATATATATATATATATATATATATATATATATATATATATATATATATTAGTTACCCATCTGTACCCCCCACCCCATGGTTTCCCTAGTTCTATAGCTTTCTTTTTCATTCTGACAGAAAGTATATGATAATATTTATTAAGGCATGTATATCCTAATATGCACAAAATTTTAGCACAGTTTCCCATTTTAGAGAACTTTTATGTAGGATGTTCAGGAAAATCATTCTGAGAATTAAAATCTGTGCCAACAACTGTTGGTCCCAAAAATTCAAAATCCCAAAATTCAGTGAGGATGTACACAACCCCCCAATCAACAACACACATTAAACACAACAATTGAATTGAAAGACATGGAAGATCAATAGCACCCTCCTTTTGTTGCCCATACCATTTCTGTCATCATTTTGCGAGTATTCGTCCTTTTGCCTTCATTCCTGCGCCATTTGAAAGCTCTGGGCAAGATCTATTCGTTGCTGTGTGAATTTTGTGGCGCTGCGGATGAGATCTATTCGTTGCTGTGTAAATACTGTGGTAATTGCTTTTGATTGTTTTGTCCACAGTACCCTAACATTTGCTGCGGTTCCCCAATGGCCTCTAGGAATTATGTTTAACACCAACACCAGTACAGCTAACAGGATTGTAAAAAACATTGGGACCCAAGAAGTAATGTATCTCCTGAAATCTGGGATAGAATGGAAACAAATCGGATTGCAGCGCTTCATAAGAAGCATCATGAATGGAAACAAATCGGATTGCAGCGCTTCCTAAGAAGCATCATCATTCATTCCCCAGTGCTGCTCCTGTCATTCCATCAATGCCACTGGCAAGCTCCTGTTCAATCTTCATTTGCACCAACCCTTGGCATGGAGCATCCTAATCAAGCTTCTGTCAGCTCTTTCCCAGGTCCTTGGAATGGGTCGCTGATCTGGAAAGATACAATCATCACATCAACAGCATCCTTCCATCTAATCATCCAAACTTGGTTACTTTTGATACAGCTCTACGTGCAGAGGCAGATAGAGTTATCCAAAGGATGGAGGATGTTGACAAGCAGAGAGAGAAGCCTCCTGAGTACTCTGAACCTGTATTCCCAACAATTCCAGATGAGTTTTGGGAGCATATTAACAACACTGATGGAGGAAATACAAAGCAGAAGAAATCAGCCAGGAGAAAAAGGAAAGCTTAGTGATATGTGTGTGCAAAGTGGTAGGTTTGTGTTGATAGACTTTTGTGTGAGCAAAGTTGCTAGTGTGTTGTTTCATATGGTGATAATAAAATATATGTGTCTTCAAAAATCAAACATAGTCTAAGACAGGTAGTATTATTGGAGTAACAATGGGGGAAGGGGGTACCACTGGGTATCAAGAATAGAATTTTCTGAAAAAAGAAGCGTAAGCATCACGGCATAAGTGACAGTGATGATTTAGACTCATCCTGAGATGATGGGTTGGGGAGTACTAAAAAATTGTGTAGTAAAATCGATTGTAATGAAATGATGAACACTTATCTTAGTCCGGTTAAAACTTCCCCACGTGCCAACATAACATTTTCTGATTCAAACAATATCAGTTCAAATCCAACAGAAGAACCAGGAAATCATCCAGCCAACCTTACACAGAGTGAAACAATTGCCGAATTGTTGGACCCCGAACTGTTGGGTGACCTTTTCAATAGTGTGAACCCCCCTTTGACAGGTAAAGAAGGGTGGGTCACTACTGTAGTAACCAAAGCACGCTATATAACGACTGAAAATCCAGCCCGTAAGAACATCGAACACTATACAGGGCGTCGTACCAGTAACAGAGTCATCAGGATCCTACTAGACAGTAGATCTGATGGTGATCTCCTGTTCCATGCAAAAGGAACGGAGAAACGATTTCCCTACTTGACTAAGCATTGGGTAGGCAGGTGCCAAAGTCTTGGCACACGTCAAATGGGAGCTTCCTAACCAAAGGATGGAGCAAAGTTAAAGTTCTTTGAGTATTCGAACAGTAAGGAGTACACGGTGACTCCTGATGTAGTAGAGTACGATAAGAAAAAGATGACAAAGCCAGTGTTCAACCTCATTCTTGGATGTCAAACCATGAAAGGAATTGTTCTAGTAGATTATGCGATCTGGAAGTGTTAGAGTTTCAGCCCGAGTCAGAATGGGCGTCACCATCATTTATCGCTGCAAAACAAGACGGAACTGTACGCTTTCTCACTGATTTTAGAGAAGTAAATAAATGACTAGTTTGACAGCCGTTTCCATTACCCAAAATCAGTACAGTCCTGCAAGAGCTAGAAGGATTTACCTACGCTTCAACCCTAGATTTGATTGGATCCCAATTCATCCAAAATATGTACCCTCATTTTCCCGTGGGGCAAATATTCCTACCTCCGATCGCCTATGGAGATTGCAGGTTCGCCACACATCTTTCAAGCAAAAATGTCAGCACTAATGGGAGCCTTAGAGTTCGTACGAGCTTACCTTGATGATTTGCTATGCTCACAAAAGCAAATCTGGAAGACCACCTTGACAAATTGAAATGGTGCTTACCAGGCTATGCGAGGCGGGCTTGCGAATCAACGCCCAAAAGTCGTCATTCTGTACCGATGAAACAGAATATCTAGGTCATACTCTCGCACAAACAGGGATTAAACCACAACAGAAAAAGGTACAGGCAATTCTTGTGATCTCATCACCGAAACATGTCAAAGACCTCTGTAAGTTCCTGGGCATGGTCCAGTATTATAGAGATCTTTGGGCAAGACGCAGCAAAGTGCTTGCCCCACTCACCTCACTGTTAGGAGAGTATGGTCACAGAGCCAATAAGACAAATAAACATCCATGGTACTGGGACACGGTGCATCAAAAAGCATTCGATGACGTTAAGACTTCAATTGCCAAGGATGTAGTCTTAGCCTATCCTGATTATTCAATGGAATTTGAGATATACACTGATGCCTCGTCTAAACAACTTGGATCAGTTATCACCCAGGGTAATATGCCCCTTGCGTTCTTCAGCAGGAAGCTGTCAACGACGCAACAGAAGTACAGCGTGACCGAACTAGAACTACTGGCCATAGTGGAAACACTCAAAGTGTTCAAAGGCATGTTGTGGGGACAAAGGATAAAGTCTACACAGACCATAAAAATCTAATCCAAGACGCCCTTGGATTAACCTCTGACCATTTCTATCCATGGAGATTGCTCCTCCAGGAATTAGGCCCCAAAATTGTTTACATTAAAGGCACACATAACACTGTTGCCGACGCCTTCTCTCGCTTAGACATCGGACCAATACCGAGTGAGCACGAGAACTGGATGATGTTCACCAAATGCTGGTGTCATTACACCATGCAAGAAGAGAGTGCAATAGACACCTCTGCATACCAAGAGGAAATGAATCTGGTATTTGCAAACCACAGCGAAGAAGGTGTAATCTACCCGTTAACAGTATGAGAGATTGCAGAAGCACAAAAGCTTGACGCCAGTTTGAAGACACTGAAAGATCAGCACTCGACACGATTGGTTGAAAGTACACAACTCCTATGTAAGGACGGAAAAATGGTCATCCCGAAAAATCTTCAACACCGTGCAGTTAGTTGGTACCACCACTATCTACAGCACCCTGGACACACTAGACTCGAAGAAACCCTTCGTGCTGCGATGTACTGGAAAGGTATGGGAAATACCGTCCGGAAATATGTCAAAAACTGTCATGCATGCCAAGTCAACAAGAGGCATAAACATAAGTACGGGAAACTCCCTACTAAATTTGCCATCACAAACCCTTGGGATGTACTATGTGTGGACCTTATTGACCCGTATTCAATCAAAGGTAAAGATGGGACAGTAATTGATTTCGTGTGTCTGACTATGATTGACCCAGCTTATAGCTGGTTTGAAATAGTTGAACTACCGGTAATCACCGAGGCGATTGTTGCCCTGGATACAAAGGGTGGAAGGGTAAAAAGACCCATGAGGAACCTAAGTTAGCATACTTTGATAAGTCATCAGCAATGATCAGCAACTTAGTGAACAAGACCTGGTTTAGTAGGTATCCATGTTGTCAATACATAATTTATGACAATGGAAGCAAATTCAAACTTCACTTCAAAGTCCTATTATACTCATATGGGATCACAAGTATGCCTACCAGTGTCAAGAATCCACAAGCGAATGCAATTCTAGAACGAGTGCATCAGGTGATTTCATCTATGCTCCAAACAGCTGAAATAGATATGGCCCCTTCAGTAGAGCCAAGCAATATAGACAAGTTCATGACGAATGTCACTTGGGCCATTCGCTCAACATACCGCACACTACTAAAATCCTCCCCAGGTGCAGCCATCTTTCGTCGGGACATGTTGTTTGACATTCCCTTCCTGGCTGACTGGAGTAAAATTGGAGAATATAGGCAACACCAAACAGACCAAAACACAGAATGGGAAAATAGCTCACGTCATGATTGGGACTACAAAGTTGGTGATCAAGTACTTCTTAGAAAAGATGGTATACTCCGCAAAGGTGAAAATAGATATGAAAGTGATCCTTGGACTATCACATCAGTTCATACGAATGGCACCATCAGGATTCAATGCGGAACCAAATCGGAAGGATTGAATTTACAAAGAGTTACACCATTTTTTAACAACCAAACTTAAAACAAAATTAAAATGTCAGTTTCAAAACGACAAAAACGGACTCTCCCTCTTCAAACAACACTTACTCATTACACATGTTTAACAAACTCTTTAGTTAGGTTTTTTTGGTTCCATTTTTACCTGATACTCCATTCGTGGGGGCGAGTGACATAGGCCAAGAATCTGCCACTTTTAGTACCCTAAGGTACTAAAATCAATAGGATCATTCTCAGGACTCCCCAGGAGGAAAGTCCACTGCCCCTGATCCAAAAGACATGGACTCCCCATGACAGGAGTCCACTGCCCTGCTCCCAACGGCATGGACTCCCCAACACAGAAGTTCATTGCCCTGAATGAGAGCACACCCTTGAGAAGGGTATAAACATACCAATTTTGTGTAGAAGCTACACAATGATCGTTTGCATGGTTGAGATTGGAATTGCAGTTCCACTGCCCTTCCATCCTCACAATTGTAGCAAAATATGCTCATAAAATCAAATCTTCGACACCTGTCAAAACTACCTATAATTTTTGCGTGATATTTTTTTACGACTAAACGGCTCAGGTCAGTCTGTCATGTGTTTTTAATTCTATACTGTTTTATTTCTGTAATCATCCTAACTAACATGCTCCATTATACTCTTACATCATAGCTGCTAAGTTTGCAACTATGGAAGACTAACATAATGAAACTGCTGGATGAGTTGATACCATTGCAAAGTTGACAATTACAAGAAGGCTGCCAAGCATGAAGCCAGGCGAGATGAATTTCAAAAATGTTTTTGGACTATGATTCCTATGAAGACGAAGATAAAAACTCAGTGCTCACGCACAAAGTATCTGTACTGTTAGATTGTGCACATCAAGCAGATATCAATTCAAGGGAAGCCTCATGACAAGCAAACACATCTATGAAGCAATCTACATACATACAAGTAGGGGGGCACGTGCTAAACCTTTACATAGACATACTTACTTTACGTCCATAAGTTTTTTTCCGTTTTACTCCTATTTTTTATGTTCATAGCTATCTCAGAGCCCCTTACCCATCGCGATCCTCAGTCAACAATTGTGAATTCCCCATCATTGCATTGGTTAAAATGATGAAATCTGGCCATTTGTTTCCTAAATTGCGACCCATGATATCGTTGCTATGAAAGTTTCTGCAATGCTACGGCATGGGGGCAACATTAGGAAATGCTGCTTCATTGGCTGATTTACAAAATCTCGCTTCACACTGAAAAAAATGAAAAAAGAGTGCACAATTTAATACAATCGACCATGGTGATCCGCCCAATACGACACGTTTTTTGTCAGAACTCATCGTGTACTCGTCAAACATCAACGGGACCACCTCCATCCTCTTCCTTACATCCACAGGGATGCGTGCTGATATAAATATCGCGACGCCCTGATACCATTCAATTTCCGGGCAAACACCCCATATCAACACAGGGGACGCACCCGCCATGTCTGAATTCTCCACCTCTGACGACCGTACCAGAGCCATCCTTTGTCAAATTCCACTCCCCTGCCACACAATTACCCGCAGGCTACACCAAATTAGCGCGAAACAGTGAAACAGGGGAATAAGAGGTTAGTGTGTTTTATTTTCTTGAAAACTGCATTGATGATGTTATTGCACTAACATTTGTGCTCAATATTCGATTCATCAATTAGGAATCATGGGAAAGCAAACAAAAACGGTGAGATTTTTCATATTTTGTTTTGTTTCATCAAAAATAAGGTGTGTGCCGGCTCGTATCATGATGGGGACTGTGCATCATGATTGGGACTGTGCATTGGCTTGTCACTTTTCCTGGTCACAACACATCACAAATGAGAAGGTCATTGTCGGAAAATCGCTTGCCCCATAGCTTCCAACTTTTGATTCCAGTCCCTCCCGACAACCATGTCAGAGACCCACGAAACAACAATCCACCTTAGAAGCAGATTTAGATGAGCGGAGTCTGAGTTCGCCCACCACACTCTACATTATTAAGAACTCATTCATCAACATGGCCTCAGCAACAGCGGAGGGCTAGTTTTCATAGGAAAATAATCAACTTAAAACACTCAGCAATCAACTGATATAATGGACATGTTAGATTGGATGCAATTTGGTTTACTGTTCTAGAACAAACAGCAACCACATTTATTATTGATTTTTGATTTTAAATGAAATGAAAGTGTAACTCGCATTTTAATTGGCCTTGAGGGTTAATTTCTCTAGAGCACACAGCAACTGCATCTAACTGAATTGAATTAAAATAGAACTTTAACTCACCTCATGATTTCCATTGTATTCACCCCCCATTAGGAAAGACACGGGTACTTCAAAAGGCTACATCTAGTAAAACACTAGAAAAATCTTTTAAAAACCTGAATTTTACCCTCTTTGGCCACTTTGTAAACCGATATGGGCACCTATGGGTCCTTTCCATCCCTGACAACAACTATCACTACTATGCCCTAACAAGGTGACTTGAGATCCAAAATCATTACCAATCTGTCAAAGCACCTTCATAACACCCTTTGATGCCACTGTTGATAGCGAAACCTTGTCTGGGACCATTGGACAAGATGGGTTAGTTGCTTATGAATTGCTTGAAATTGCTAACAAAATTGCCATAGTCCCTATGATGATAGATGACAATGTTTCAGTGTTGTTAACCTAACCAAACTTTTAAGGCAACATATTTAGACATATATAAATAATATTTGAAGGCTAGATCATGTCTAAGGTTGCTTTGATGTGTTGAAATGTGGACCAAGCTCTACTTGGCTAGTAATTCTCACTAACAAAGGAAAAAATTGCTGCTAATAGCAGAAATAATTGTCCTTGTGATCTTTTTTCTTCTTCAAACTTGGCGTACATTCTAATTAGACCCATATCTACAAGTCATGTAAGTTTGACAAGGATTGAATGAATTAAAATTTTGGGTAGTTGAGCACTTGCCCCCCCCTAATACAAGCTTTGACAGAAGACAGTACTAGAGAAGATTTGGAACAGATGCATGGGAAGCTGTCATAGCACGCTGCTTAGTGTAAGCTGAACTCAACTAGCTCCTAGTTGATATTCGTTGTCATCTCGTCCTTGTTGAAGATGCCGGTCCTGTTAAAGAGATTGCACAATCAAGAGATGGATGGGGAAGTACATCTTCTTGACTTCTCTATGTTTGGGACCGGATCATTGAGCAACCTGTGAATGGCACTCCTCCTACATCCATTATTCCCAACTTTTTCACCATGATCAGAACCTTCACATCATCTCCACAATTTCTGGGATCCCTAGCATTCGGACCAAACTTTGAGCTAGAACAGTGTTGCTGGTGATAGTCCAAACTCTAGCAACAGATTGCATTGCAAAAGCAGATAATGCGAGCAGCTCCTCACTAATAGGATTTCTTGGAGGCAAGTTGCATTCAAAGATTTGCTCATTAGTTAGAGGAAGATGAACTGTTTCAGTAAGTTCTCCTGATACTTTTTCATTATTGCTTCACTGATTCTTGGTAGAACCATTGACTATAGGCCGTTACTAATTTCCAGCTTTATATTTTCTGAAGATGAAAGATCCAAGACTTTATGCAAGCCAATCTTTGAGTCTTAGATACTGTATACAGGAACAATTGTTTGTCTTAGATCAGTGGAAGTCTGCTTATGAGAACATGTTCATAAAATACCATGGCATTCCTTCTGCAGTAGAGATGCATGTATCAAAATTGGAAGGAGGTAACCTAAATACAAATACTATTGCAATGCTGCTTGGCATACAAGCAAACTATTGACTGAGGCCATAGAACAAGGACTACATGAAAAGTGTGTTAGTGCCAGCGGTGATGCTGACTTAAAACCAGCTCACTTGAGACAAGATTGTCACCATCACATGTGGGATGTATGGATTGGAGCTGTTATGAAACAAGTATCATTTTATTTGAATGAAGTTTTGGCATGTGACTTAGATGCAATTGACTTTTCAAGTATCAACAAAGTTTGATGCAGTTCTCCAGTCTGATGACAACAAATTTAGTCTACCTGCAAACTATACAAAAGGACATGATGTAATGTTTCTCCATTACCCAAAATTGAATTGCTCTGGTGCCTTGCTTATACCTGTTGAAAGAACCAGTGGCTCCAGACAGGATTTGGCAGCAGAAGGTGGTGCAGCATTGTATTTGAATAGACAGCAAGTTACAGTTCTCTCAAACAAGTATCCTTTTCTTGTGTGGAGTCACAAATCAATATCATTGTTACTATGCAGGAGTGCAGAAAATGTTGCGGAAGGTTGTGTGAAATTTCTCATATTGAACAGAAACTTTGAGCATCTTTCAATTTCCTTAAATAATCTTAGGGTGACAATCAAATAACACGCAAATGCAAGGGGTTCATGAAGAGGTGAAATGTGTGATCCACATGTTTTGTAAATTCTTTGTCTCCCTTGGTGATACCAACATGGCACAGAATTACATCATTGAGAATCGCAAAGAGGTCAATGTGAGCACCAACAACATACTCAGCACAAGAGATCAAGTTACATTTGATGAGAAGAGAAAGAGAGGCAACAACATGCTCAAGGTTATTTGACGTGTGAGTCTCCTTGCAAAGATAATTGAGAGCAGGCAATGGCAACGGATCCTTCCTCCCTGAGGTGTGCAGGCTGTGATCTTTCCACTCTTGGGCCAGGAGGTGGGTACAGCCTTTCTTGCAAATGCCAATCTTTTTCCATCTCCATATGTACTTGGTCAGTCAACTGGCATCCTTGTTCATGTCACAGTGAACAGAGAGCAGGGCATTGGTCAATATCATCATCATACAAAAAAGGAAAGAAACTAGCAAGACAGTCTTCATAGTTCTTGTGGGGTGTTGGGGCAAGATGATCACATAGGGTTGAGCACAAGTCTCGATCAAACTCCTATTCAAACAGAGCATCAGCAACAGTGGTCTCTTCATCACCAAGCACTTGAAGTACTGCCTTCTTGGCTCTTTCATGAGAACAAGAGTCATCCCTATGAGGTACTGCCTCCTCCACTTTTTCACAAGAATCTAAGCATTTGCTATGTTCTAGTGCTGATGGTTATACCACATTAGACCAACCATTAGAGTGAGCACAATCCCTTCCACCAGCAGATCTACATCTTCCTGCATTCCCAACCCATTGGCCCCTTCCACCAGCCCCCCCCCCCACACACACACACATTCCACTCCCCCCTTCCTCCACTCTCAATTCACACCCCATGTGCATCCACAAACGTCCTACCAGCTACTCCAGCCGTCCCTCTACAATTACCAACCACTGTGCATGGAAGGTCATTGACATTGACTTTGCCTGTCCCTCTGGTATCCTCCCATTCAGTAGTGGTGAAGGCAGTTGCAAATTTATCTGCTATGTGGACCGGGAACATTGCTCCTCTGTGACTCTAAGTGCACGAGCAAGGTGAGCTTGAGCTTGTGCATCTAATTCACAGAGTTGTGCTGCTCAATATCCATAGATTTCATGGTGTTTGTGGTGGTTGGTTTCGATTCAACTACTCAAGTACCATTTAGTGAATTGTAGTTACAAATCAATGATTTGATTAGAGATGGCAAACAACAATGGCCAAAAGTTTACAAAAAATTGGGAGCAAATGTTCAAAGTGTAAGGAGAAGGTTATAGGGAGGAATTTGTATCTCTATATCTGTCAATCATACAAGAATTTCAATTTCAATTTTTACTGTGATGTTTGAGTTGAGTAAACAACTTGGGATGGTAAGGAGTTACTCTTGTTTTGAAGTGCTGATCATGCTTGGATACCTGGCTTAAATTGAGGAGAGTGATCCCGAAAATTGCTCATATCCTACACCATTCAGTGAAAACTTATTCTTCTTTGTGCATGATTTGAACCTGTTTTACAAAGAGTTCATTGGACAGAGTATGATACTGGTCAGAATTGAGTTTGGACCACTATATGTCGGGTATCTTTGGCCAGTGGTGCGGCCTCAATATCCAACCCCTGAGACCCCTTCAAGAATGCTCCTCGTATATCTTGTGGGGTGAAGCAGTGTAAATAGATACCTACCTACCTACCTCAGAAAGGTATTGTACTATCATATCACACCATCGCGAATGCACGTATAAGAGGAATGGGTTGCACCAATTCCTATGATACTGTGACATTGGCGATCAGTGTGTGGGACCGGTTTAGAAGCGACCTTTGATCGTACACGGAAAAGCCAATCTCCCAAAAGAAAACTATCTCCAAAAGAAAACTAGATACCTCATCATTTTAATAGATACCTTATCATTTTAATAGAGGAATATAGAAAATATTGTAAAAGCCAAAAGAAAACCAACCCTCCAAAAGAAAACCAATCCCCAATTAATTTGCCTACACCAATAGGTAGATAAATTATTCAAGCCTTTGGGCGAGTTGGAGACTGTCTTGAGAAGGAATTATCAAGATAAGATCGATTCTTTTCTGAGAATAGATCTAAACGAATCATAGTCTAGGACCTGAAAACAAGGAATAATCGAAGATCCTAGATTTTCTAAGTATGAAGTAGATTTTATAAGCTCGATATATAGTTCTTCTCTTGCCATCAAATTGTCCACTCTAGATCGAACAAATTTTGAGAATCTATTTCAGCATTCTAACGTAATCTGTTTAGATTCTTATATTCTGAGTTCGATTTTCATTTAGTGTGGTACATTTGCTCTCTACCGTAAAACCCGGTTTATAGGTGCACACAAATGTACAAAAGATACATTTTGGTGGAACTTATAAGCCTGCGCAAGTTAGCATTTTTAACACAACGAAAAATTATTGGTATCATTTACAACTTACCCTATTTACCTCCAGGTAGCCTTATTGTACCCCTCCCGCCATTTTGTTTCCATTGCTCTTCAACTAGGAAACAAATTACTTTTACCCCTAAATCATGACTTTTGACCCTGAGTCAAGTAAAGTTCCATTTTACTGGTAATGACGGGTAATGACCTACTTTACTTAAGTAAAGCAAAAGTAAAGTTAGTGACTTTCCTAATATTTGTGAGAACTTGGAGTAATGGGGCAGAAGTAAAGTAAAGTAAAGTGAAGTAAAGTAATGAGTTCTCGGAGTTTTTCTGAGACCGAGACTGAGAGGAACAAGATAAACTCCACCCAAACAGTACGGAAGTTTGTACGTAGGAATTTGAATTATATTTATATCACAATAATACCAAACTTCACGGCTCGTTGCAGTTCATTCTGCCTACGTCATCTGGCATCTTAGGTGTTTTGTTAGCGCGATCGATTTCGGTTTTTGTTACTGCAAGTTGTGAGGGTACGATACAATATCATTTTTTGCTAGACGTATGGTGTGCGTGAGCATGTCGCTTCACTTTTGTATTTAGTATGAGCGATTAGTGTGCGCGAGTTGAAGACTACCAAAAACGTGCACGTGCAGTGTGTGAGTTGAAGATGAGCAGTGATGTGGAGCCCCAACCGCAACTTCAAACACTGGTGACCTGGAGTCATGACTTCTCGTGACGTTTTTCTCTTTACTCCACCAAAAGTCACGTCGCGATGGAAATTTTGGGGTAAGGAAGGTAAAATTCAGTCTTACTCGAGTAAAGTAAAGTAATTTGTTTCCTAGCTCTTCAATGCTGTCCACCCCTTGACTACCCGTCCACCATGTGCGTGAGTTGTGTGGTGTCTTCCGACAGAATTGGAGGTTTCTCGGCAACTATCCCAAGTCACGCGGAGTGATACATATGGGCAAATTGCTGCTAAGAAGGGGAAACTACCCTTGATAGTTTTAGGTCCATTTGGGGGTTTAAATACCAAAAAATCAAAAATGTACATGGAATGAGCTCGGTGTGCTCCTATATTCCAGCGGCACCTATAAACCAGGTTTTACGGTAGACAACCTCCTATCTAATTCTAAGCCTATTTAGGCCTAAAAACAGTACTCATGACACCATAGAGGGACGAGTCAGTCGGCGGCACTAAACCGGGTTTACAGTAGATGATATCCATTCTTGATAGAGTGAATCGCCGATCAGTTGTGCATAATAAATATTACCAAGAATTTTTCAAAATCTTAGTTGTAGGGAAAACTGAGACCTTATCTCCTTCTCCTTCTCCTTCAGTGAGACAGTTTTTTGACTTTTTGCCAAAACAGTTCCCCAATAAGTTGATGAGAGCTTACCTGTAAATAATTAATTTTTCAGGGTGACGTACATTGATAGTCGTGATGTTTTGATCTCTGTTTACCTTTAAAATTATATCTCATTTCAACAAAAATGGGCGCAATCGTGTTGTGTGCAACCCACGCAAAGCGAGCTAGGCACACGCGCCCATTTGCAACGAAGAGTAGACAAGTCACTTCATTTTCAAACTATTACTTCCTCTGTTTCTACGAATTACAATCTGTCTGGCACGCCACAAAAAAATCTTGCACCGCACCGGCTGCTAGTAAATAAACTTGTATGCTACGTATGGTATGATACCTTACTGTAGGAACAGTATTGTACGATTCCTTCTGATTCCTTCTTGTTTCTAGGCTCGAGGGAAGATATAGGTTTGGCAGACTTTGATTTCTCACTATATCGCTTTTTTCAATGTCTGCCAAATTGGCAGACTTTGGATTCATACTGAATCCTATACATGTGAGTTTAACATTAGTAGCAAAACATTTGCGAAATCGTCTGTCTGTCTTCATTGATAAAATCATCACCATTCCTGGAATCAATTCACGGGGTCGTAGAAAATCTATTTTTGGCATCAGTTTTGGATGGCACAGAGCGTCGAGCTCTTTTTCAAGATAATTTCGATGCAACCTCTTGGCCCAAGGGATAGTCATGGAAATTTCACATAGGAATAGTCGAGAAGTCTGCAAGGGTTGGCAGACTTTCAAACCATTGTAGATTTGTGCCAGAGCTACATGAAGTCTGCCAAATTGGCAGACCTTCAAAAATCATGAGTATACTCATTTTATTGGAAACTCTCGTGGAAACCCATGTTATTTTATCAAATAGCTAGACCTTCTATATTTCATTATCACTAATGCTATTATCGATTTGTAAATTTCGAACTTAAAGGTAAATTCACGTGATGTGGCATGCACGAAACAGGAAAGGTTAGTGTGTATCTGTGTGTATGATACAACATGTGATCGATTTCTTACAACAGATTATTATAGTATGGTACTCAGACTCACAAAATACTACTTACTAGTTTAACAGTAGTACTGTCGCGTTACATCAGCTGCCGTAAAAAACATACCAGATTCTACGTACCATAAAAAATAAAATCGCGTCACTACTTTTCTACACCATGACGATTTCCTCCGCCGCCGCAGTAACACCTCGATCACGGCAAATACCATTGCAACACCCGGTCTGCCATGACCCTCCTTCACCGCAACATTACCCACGACCATCCTGCTGCTTGGTTTGCTAAGATTTGCCGTATTTTGGGAAATTGGACCGTTTCTACAGGGCAAATTATGTTACAAGGCGACCATCATGCCCGGGAGGGGGAAAGATGGGATTTCAGTGAAGGTAAGTTCATATTTGTATCAAATCTCCTCTCATTATTCGCCTTAAATCATTAACATAGTTTCCGCATTGCTCTTTCTGTTGTTGTTGCCTCGGTGGGCTAGGTTGCCTGCCTATTGCTTTCATGATGATGTGTCACCATCCACATGCAAGACTCGACAATCAACCACAATACTGTAGAATTTGAATGGGTCAAGCCGGCATGGCAGGTTCTTGCTGCTGGAATTGATTTTGTGGTTGTACTAAGATGGGAATAAGATTTGATATCTACCATTTGTTGAGGAAAGGAGAATAGGAGAGTGGATCTGGTGGTGGTTGGAGGACGGGACAAAACTGCTTCACGCTACCAGACAATTTGCCTTTTTCTTTACGAATTTGAATCAATAGAAGAGCAGCAATTAAAATAATATATTTAATAAAAGAATCTATTGAAATTGTAGCTTTGAACATAATTTCACTAGTTAAAGTAGAATTAATGAGAGCATCTGTGTACGGCAGCAGTTGCGATCTGCCACTGCATACCCCACATGATAGTGGTCTGTTCAACTTCTTCTTTGGCCTTGGTGGCCATGTTTGAGCTCTTCCTCACTCCCATTTTTGTGTGGAGCGAGGTGAAATTATGTTGTCGTGATTATTTTTGTTAATTGAAGAGTTATTGCCAGTGTGACAGGACAACATGAAAAGATGGTCGTGATTTTTTCGTGAAGCATGACAATCAACCATGATTTTGAAGAAGAAGCATTAGTGCCAGATCCCCCGACCCATACACCATTGGAAAGCTAGCGAAAAGAGGAATTTGTAGTATTTCCTGCAAATTGCGCTCCGAGCGCTGTGAAAGAAGTTATGGTCAATCTAAGAAAATTAACAAGAATCGATCTTTTTTTGTTACAAAACGGGGTGCGTCAGTACTACTGTTAAACTGGTACTGTGGATTATTCTGTACGAACAGATAAATTAGGATGTCCCCCATTTTTCCTGTCAACACCCATCCTACTCAAGATTGCCGAAACAGAGAGTCTTACACCATATACACTATAAATCTTATCAATTGCCTCATCCGCAGAAAACCCTGCTCGTATAAACTCTGCTACCTTATCCCAGAACACTAGCCAAGTTCTCAGTCCTCTCATTGCTGTTTTTGTTGTATTCCTGTATTCTGCTCGAGTCCATCAACAAATCCACCAAATCTTTGGCGCTCATATTTACGACACCTTGCGATCGGATGGCAAGCAAATCATGACCATAATATTTGTGGCTGAATGGTAAAGCTCTAGAAATGCCCATTAATATAGTACTTATTTTTTTATGTACAAAATTAACATGAGTATACTCATTTTATTGGAAACTCTCCTGTTAACCCATCTTATTTTTTCTAAATGTTAGACCTTCTTATTTTTTAATTCGTCTTGTTTAGTATCTATTAATAATAGATAACATACAGGTATGTTGTACCGGCTTGTATGTGTCAGGCCAAAGCAAGAATATGCTGAAAAGTCAGAGTGACAAAGACACCTTATCACTTCATGTCACAAAAACCATGGCCAGCAGACCACCAACTCCCACCATAGGCCCTACCTGCCTCTGCATTACGCTGCATCTCTCTACATCATGATAATTCACAACAATTGATAGAAACAATGCAGTCAACAATAATAATAATATGTTGTTGAAAGGATGGTTTACTCAGTTTACTACTATGAACCATGTAGCTACAACTTAACTTGAAACCACCTAGAGTAGACAAAAGATTAACTTCTAACTATTCAATTTTTCTTTTAAAAACAAGTGACTACAAAAAGATTCAGTCATCTCTGTAGTCCACATTAAGCTAAGAACTATAAGAACCACAGAGATGAAACTCTGACACAATATGGCCCCCAACAACAATGGAACGAACCACCAGCTGAGCAAATCCTCTCGATCTCAATGATGGTTGTTGATTATTTTTCCTAGATAACCATTTGATTGTTGATTTGGTGTTGTTGCTTCCATTTTGTGCAGAGCTTTCCAATTCATTGTCCAAAAATTTTGAAGAGGAGTAGACATTGATTTATTGATTGTGTCTTAGGAATTGGATTCGGTCTACTATCCCAAAGAAGGACGGTGATTGAGGTTGTTTCTGCACCAAGGGGCCACGTCCATGACAGAGGATCAGTTTTTGAAATGATGACTGTTCACTGTTGATTGTTGAGTGCAAAATATGAGCGATTACATTAATGATGTTGTTGTTGAGTGTGCGATGGAATGGAATGCCGAATGCCGGGATCGATGACAACGATCGAGAGTGCAATGTGAGCGATTACATTAATGTTATTGTTGTTGAGTGTGCGATGGAATGGAATGCTGAATGCCGGGATCGATGACAATGATCGATGGGTGCAATCGATGAGTGCAATGGAAGAGGATCAACCAGCGATGAGCGATGAGTGCGATCGATGAGTGCGATGGAAGAGGATCGATGAGCGATGAGTGCGACAGAAGAAGATCGATGAGTGCAAGTGATGAGTGCGATCGATGAGAGCGATCGATGAGAACGATGGAAGAGGATCGATGAGTGCGATCGATGAATGCGGAATGCGAGATAAGTGCGATCCTGTGCGATCGATGAGTACCATCGATGAGTTCTATTGAAGAGGATCGATGAGTACAAGTGGTGGAGTGGGATCGATGAGTGCGAGCGATGAGTGGATATAAGAGTGTAGAAGAGTATGATCGACGAGCGACGAGTGCAACAACATTACGGTATGGTAGTGAAGGGGGTGATGATGGTGATGATGGCGAGCGATAATGTTTTTTGTTTTTAGCATGCAAAAGTATGGGGTTTCTTAGATGTTAAACATCCCCCATCAAATCATCCCATAAATGAAACCCTGATATCATCAAAAAAAATATTGTGTGGGTAAAATTGCTAATGTCACCGACCTCATTATCATTTGGTTTCTTTTCACCTCTCAAGGACAGACGGCATTTGGGTTAATATTTTGTGTGTAAATTGTTAGTGAAAAAATGGTTTCATTAGAGACTCTGCAGGAAACAGTTAGTTGGTTTTTCCTCCCTGTGACATCATCATATTTAGGGTGGAATACTTTTGCCCATATTGATGTCATGAAATTTTACATGGTTCCGGATTTTTGGCCATGAAAATATTAACTTCGGTTTATAAACAAAATTAACATTGTGATATATCTTTTGGAGAATAATCCATTTCCCGGTGTTCTCTGAACCCCTTTACAAGGTGTAGGGCCTATCCAAACCAGATCGTAGCTCGACAATGAAAGAATACTCGGACTACACTCCTACCTATCAATGTCCTCATTACGGGACTGGGCTTAAGTAATTTTGTATGACCCTCAAGAGGTACGCTGAGACTTCTTATCATAAAAAATAAAATACTTCTCAACTGTCATTCTATCAAAAAATTAGGAAGCCGGTTGAAAGGAAATGAAACTGCCCTTCTTGATGATTCCGGACAGTATTTTTGGTGATGTCGTGTACCATACTGTACATCACAGTAGAGGTATTGTATTGTACGCGAACATTTTAATTTCCGTGTGCAGTCACAAGACCCGACCAGTGACAAAATCACGCACTGGCTACCAGCGGCTCTTCCAGCCCCCAACAATCAAGAGAGAAACTAATCGTATTATTAAAACACATTATAGGTCAAAACAATACACCAACCCCCATCATGACGACGGTGACATCAGCCGCATTCACCGCGGCTCTGCTGCTGACTCCCCTGCTTTCCATCGGCCAAAAAGTCTTCTGCCCCATATCATACCAAGAATGCTCGAACGGCCTCTTCAACCCTGACACCTGCGCTTGCGAATGCATCCCTCCCTTCTGCCCTGACACCAACGGCGATTGCTCGAATCCCACTGGCTATTGCGGTGGCAATCCGTGGCAGAACTGCCAGCGGGGCGTGGACTGTCCATGGTGGCCAAATCCGCTGAAAGCCGAGAGCTGCATGACGGGCAACTCGATCCCGCCCGGAATTTGGAAGATTTACCGAAATCTCGAGTATTGTTGCAGTGCCAATTTTCCGTACTCGCAAGTTTGCCCGACGGCCGTGACGGTGACTACCTCTCCGCCTACGATTAGGCCTCCCTCGCCGCCCTCGCCTCAGGCGTCTCCCGTTGCTGGGACCGAGCCAAGCCCCTCGACGACTAGTCCTGCAGTGCCCTTTAACATTGACACGGAATATGAAACGATACCGCTGAAGTTGTCCCTTGTCGGATTGACGAGCGACATTCCTAGCATTCGAGATTTTAAGGATGCCATGATGGAAGAATTGAAGAATATCTTGACAGAGTTGGCGAGCTCACTTGATATGACCATTTCGGAAATCTCTGAAAATTATGGACCGACTTCCAATAGTCGAGCTCTACAGAGTTCCGCACAGAGTTTTGCCTCAAATCCAACACAAGCAATGAGTCTTTACTATGATGTGTCTGTAGTCAGGAATCCCGGTGAGCGATATGCGCGAATTTTGATACAAGCTATTCAGGATAGGCACGGGGAGCTTTTGTCTCAGATTCAAGAATATACGGACAACCAAGGATACGGCTACATATCGAATTTTGACATGTGTACTACATCCTCTAATGTTTCGGATCCAAAAGAGGATTCGTATGACCTTTGCACTCTTGATAATCAGATTGTTCCCATCAAATTCAGCGCTTCCAACCTGTCGCCAGATATGGACCCGAAGGATCTAGAGAGAGACCTTATTGATGCATACAAAGAAATTCTTAGTGGTATTGACGGTCTGGAAATGAAAAGCATCGACCTGGACAGGATTGTCGAGAAAGGAGATGGTGTCGATGTATACTTCAATGTTGACGTAATCCGTAATGGTCAAGACTGGAAGAGCGTTGTTAAGAATGCGCTTCAGAAAGAAGCCGCAAGAAATCAACTTCTTAGTGAAGTCCAAAAGTATTCCGCTCTGGATGAAAATGGCGAGACTTTAGAATGGTGCGTTAATGACCTCGGAATTTTCACCACGGATTGCGCTGCGGTCACAAGTTATCAGTTTGCGATACCAAATTGGGCCATCATCACCATTGCTGTCGCGTCTGTAGTCCTTCTATGCTGCCTGCTGATTTCGTGCTGCATTTGTGCGCGTCAAAGAGCTCGCGACGACGATGTCACAAAGGATAACTTTCGAACCTATGTCTCCGATCCAGAGCTGTGGAGAAGAAATCAACACGAAGAACGACGTAGAAGGCTGGCTCCTCCTCGGCGTCGTCGCGATTATAAGCGAATCGCTGAAAGGCCGCAGCGAAGGCACCACCGAGATGAGAGACGACAAAGCCGCCACCGCTCTTCTCGCCCCAGAAGCTACTCTCGTCGTTGGAGACGAAGCAAACCCATCGAAGATGTAAAACATAATGGTGTTCATGAAATCTATTTCGACGAAGAGAATCAAAGACCTCCACTGTTGGCTCTTCCACCACCGCAATATGAATATTATCCACGACCACAGGCACCGCAGTTCAACACACCGCGACCATTTTACCCGCCACAAGAACAACTTTATGCAATAGAAGGTCCGGTGTACTGTGATGATGAGGAGGTTAATCGACCGGATCCTCCAATGGAAGCTGGCCCAATTCTGATGCTTACAGATGGCCGACAGGATGTAGATAGGAAAAGTGAAAGTAGTAGTGAAGAAAATCGTCCATATCTGGCCATTGAGCCTCCTGGTGCGAATTGGGATGAATCGGAATCAGAAGCTTCATGTGAACTACAATGGGAGGGCAGTGATAGAGATGACTGAGTTTTGTTGTGTTTATAATATCAGTGTAAAATTATTGTAAACAATCTATTTTTCATTGATCATTCTCGAGTACATGTTTTTAATCGTTATCACTACACCAGAGAGATTACCGTGAGCTCAAGATAGAAACATTGCTATTGCAGATCTTCTTGTACTTGAAGGCATCAGCTCATAAATAGTGAAATGGCCAAACCGAAAGCATCTCACTGCGAACAATTGCGAAAAAATTGGCATAGATCATCAATTATCTTTTTGTATAGTTTTGACTTTTTGCTTCAGTTTGATAAACTTGAGTTGCAGGATATACCTGCATCACAAATGATGTCTTGAATGAGCTCATACCAGGAAGTCGACATCAAAATCCATGGCTAATTTAACCACCACACCAAGAAACACAAAAAGGATGTTGGTCCCATAGATATAAAGATTGGCCACAAGACACTGTCACAAAATATAAAAGTGTTCTTTGCCTGACAGAATTTTGAGGGGAGGCAATACTCCACCATGTTATTTAGGTTTGTAGTTATTTGAAATCAACACTCTTTCACCATGACATGACAAGCTTTAATGTACTGAAGGAGGCCAAAAATATAAAAGCCCCCAGAGACAGCTCTGCCGGGGGTGATTCAGCGACTACATCTCTTCCAAACTTGGATGCCTTCACTTGCTGAAAGATTAATCATTCCAAAGTAAGAAACACCAATCAGTCATGTAACAGTAACCATGAGATCATTAAAAAATTTAACGTCGTATATTAGAATTTTGCTTCAGTGACTATCGATTGGCTGCATTTTTTGTCAAATGAGTGGTGTGTAGTGTAGTGTACCCAAGCCAAATTATTTGATTTTTTGCATAATCATGTTAATTTTATCAAATGACTGTACAAGTTCCTGAGATTTCATTTTTCTTAAGGGTATGTGGGGGCAGGGAATGAATGGGTGACAAACTTAAAATTTAACATATAGTTTTCAAACACCTCTCCTCACTCATCAATGAACTATCTGTGGTGTTGCTTTTGCTCCTGCTCTGTTGATTAGTGGTCAACATTAATATATCAATGAATGATGGCTCATTGTCATGAGCATAGGGCAGTAGTGTCTGTTCCTCCTATCATTTGATATGTGAGTGACACTCTTCTGGGATGTTAGAAACACACACAAATTAGCACATGAGAATGCACATGAAGTATGTACTTCTCCATGAGGTGAAGTTGCAGAACTTGAGTTGGGTGCTACAGCAGCTTCTGCCACTGCACAGCTCTGTCTACATCATCTAGATCCACTTCAAGTTGTTCCACATTTGTTTTGTAAGCATCCACAACACATCTTTCCTCTTCTGACCAGTAGCTCTGACCTAAGCCGAAAAGTATTTAGAAAATCTTGTAGTATGCCTTTCAGCTTTGTATTTTTGTGAGTTAATTTAGTTAGATTTGTGAATGAACAAAGCACCATGATGAAGCAGAAATGCTTCATTGTGAAAAAACAAATTGTGTAGAATGCTGCACAGTCCTGGTATGTTCATACTCATGAATCATTCAGGTATCATGGTCTAACTTTTCCAGAGAAGCTCTCACACTGCAGGCTTGTCAGTTGAGCAGTTGAAATTTATCAAGTGCTTCACTTGATCTGCAGTTTCGTCAGTTGAGCAGTTGAACTGCCTCAACTGCTTACTTGGAATATTGTCTTCTTTGGAACATACCAGATAGGTATGTACTTCAAATATATTGTTTCTGAGAAACTCATATCTTATGACTTTTGAGTCCTTCCTCTGTATCAAACAAGTGAAGGAAACTTTATGGAGTTCCACCTGGAAGCTCCCTGATTCTTGGCCTATGTCACTCGCCCCCACGAATGGAGGGCCAGGTGAGTTGTGTGAAAAAAAACCTTTTCTGTGGAAAGGAAAAATGGGAAGGCCGTTTTTGATGGGAAGACACTTGTGTTGTGTACCGGGTAATGCCGGTGATACAAGACTTTCCTGGCTGAGTAGTGACTACAAAGCATTATTTCAAGCGTAAGTGTTAGTGGAGAGAGGAGTAAGAGTGATTCACTGACATGTTCTTATTTTAAGTGTCTGTAGTGTCAAAGTATGGTGGTACTCTCCTAATGTTTATCTTTCTGATTTTGTTCAACGGTGAACCCTGATGGTACCATTCGTATGGACTGTCGATATAGTCCAAGGATCTTTATGGTATTTGCTTTCTGATTTGCGGAGGATACCTTCTTTGCGAAGAAGTACTCTATCACCAATTTTATAATCCCAATCGACGCGAGACTTGTTTTCACGTTCGGTGTTGCGATCGGTTTGGCGTTGCCTATGATCTCCTATTTTGTTCCAGTCAGCTAGGAAGAGAATGTCAAACAGCATGTCCCTGCCAAATATTGCTGCACCTGGAGAGGCTTTGAGTACCATGTGGTATGTGGAGCGAACGGCCCATGCAGCATCTGTGAGGAAGTCTGCTATGTCACTAGGAGCCACTGTATTGGCCATGTCTAATTCAGCGGTACGGAGCATTGTCATGATTACTTGATGCATCCGTTCTAGTATTGCATTTGCTTGGGGGTTCTCGATGCTGGTTGGCTTATGCTTGATACCGTATGAATCACATAGGGTTTCGAAATTGAGCTTGAACTTGCTTCCATTGTCGTAAATGATTACTTGACAATGTGGGTAACGGCTAAACCAGATCTTGCTTACTAAAGAGCCAACTTGTGCTGATGATTTATCAAAGTATGCTTCTTTAGGTTTCTTATGTGTGTTAGTACCCTTGAGGCCCTGTTTACCCTTGGGAGTAACCGAATTGGATTCAGTTACCGGTAGTTCCACAATTTTGAACCAACTGGTAGCTGGATCTATCATTGTGACACACATAAAGTCAATTTCAGTGCCGTCTTTACCTTTGAGAGTGTATGGTCCTATTAGGTCCACACATAGTACCTCCCAGGGGTTCGATACAACCAATTTCATAGGTAATTTACAGTACTTGCGTTGGTGTCGTTTGTTGACTTGGCATTTATGACAATTTTTGACAAAGGTGCGGACAGAATGTCGCAAACCTTTCCAATACATTGCAGCACGCAGAGTCTCTTTGAGACGGGTTGTCCCTGGGTGCTGCAGGTAGTGATGGTACCATTGTACTGCTCGCTGCTGGAGTTCCTGTGGGATGACGAGTTTGCCATCCTTGCACAGTACTTGAACATTTTCTACCAGCTGAGGTTTGTATGCCTCCAGCAGGCTGAGTTTGTCCAGCGTTTTATCCGTGTGTTGAGCTGCGGCAATCTCCCAAACTGTCAGGGGATAGATTGAATTCTCTTCGCTGCGGTTAGCAAACACAAAGTTCATGAGGTCTGAGTGTTGTGCTGGGGATGGGTCCTCTTCTGCTTGCATAGTGTAATAACACCAGCATTTGGTGAAGGTCATCCAGTTTTCCTTGACGTCCTTTGTTGGACCAAAGTCAAGGCATGAAATCGCATCCGCAACTGTGTTGTGGACTCCTTTGATGTACACGATTTCAGGACCATATTCCTCTAGTAATAAACACCAACAGTAAACCCTGTCACAGGTTAACCCGAGTGCATCTTGCATGAGGCTTTTGTGGTCTGTGTAGACTACAATTGGCTGGCCCCACAGCATTCCTTTGAATTCTTTGAGTGTTTCAACAATGGCTAGAAGTTCAATTTTGGTTACGCTGTATTTTTGCTGACAGACAGAGAGTTTTCTGCTGAAAAATGCAATAGGCCGGTTGTTTTGAGTAATGACAGCTCCAAGTTGTCTCTAGGATCCGTCAGTATAGATCTCAAACCCTTTTGAGTAATCAGGGTAGGCCAAGGACACATCTTTGGCGATAGTGGCCTTTACGTCATCGAATGCTTTTTGATGTTCCTCAGTCCATTTCCAGGGTTTCTTTTTAACCTTGAGAAGTTTGGATTGTTTGGTATGACCACACTCGCCTACTAGGCTTGTGAGTGGGGCAAGCATTTCGCTGCGCCGTGCCCAAAGATCTCGATAGTATTCGACCATGCCAAGGAATCTACGGAGGTCTTTGACATTTTTGGGCGGTGTCAAGTATTGACTGTACCTTCTTGGGTTGTGGTTTTATTCCCTCTCGTGAGAGGATGTACCCAAGATATTCTGTTTCAATGGCACAGAAGTTTGATTTGCGAGCATTTACTTTTAAGTTCGCATCTTGCAGTCTGGAGAGGACCGATTCCAATTTAGCCAGGTGGTCTTCCAGGGTTCCCTTGGTGATACATAGTAGATCATCAATGTAAGCTCTTACGAACTCAAGGGTGGCCATTAGTTCCGTCATTTTCGATTGAAATATGTCCGGAGAACCAGCAATTCCCATTGGTAACCTGAGGTAAGAGTACTTACCCCATGGAAATATAATGGTGCAGATCTTGGATGCTTCTGGATCCAACCTAATGGTGTAGTAGCCCATGTTCAAATCAAGGGCTGTGGCAAAAGTGAAACCTTCTAACTCTTGCATGACTGTACTAATTTTAGCTAATGGGAATGTTTATCTAACTATCCTTTTGTTTACTTCTCTAAAATCGGGAATGGTTTTCTAACTATCCTTTTGTTTACTTCTCTAAAATCACTTAGGAAACGTACAGTCTGATCTTTTTTTGGTACTATGAACGATGGTGAAGCCCATTCAGATGTGGGCTGCCACTGTAGTACCCCTAGGTCACATAGTCTTTTGAGCTCTTTCATGAGAGTCTCTTTGACTGAATGTGGCACTGGGTAGGCTCTGCCATGGTACGGTTTTGCACCTTCCTTCAGTTCGAAGAAGACAGGCTCAGTATTCCAATCACCTAGTGTACCATCAAAGAGGTCCTCGTATTTACGGAGGAGCTCCAACAACTTGTTTTGATCTTGTAGACTAAGGTGAGGACAATTGTTGGAGGTCTGCTTTTTCATATTTTGCATCTAAGATGTGAACTGCACGCTGAGTGGCTTCCTCAGTACTACGTGGTTCATGAATCATGCTGTGGTTAACTGACCAAGCTTTTTCAATCTTAGAGCTAGTTGACAGACTGTTGATGTCTCTCATCGGAAAGATGATCTCATCAATGGTAATATCCTTTGTTCGAAAATCTAGAACAATTCCAAGCTCTCGAATTGCTGGTTCTCCGGACATATTTCAATCAAAAATGACGGAACTAATGGCCACCCTTGAGTTCGTAAGAGCTTACATTGTGACATAGGCCAAGAATCTGGAGCTTCCAGGTGGAACTCCATAAGCCTCCTTCACATTGTTTGATACAGAGGAAGGACTCAAAAGTCATAAGATATGAGTTTCTCAGAAATCATATCCAAATAGGATTTTCCTTCCTAGAACTCCACAATACACATTGTAGGTGTTTTCTTAGGTTGAATATCCAATGGAGGATTTCCTTCTCAGGAACCTTCCCATGGGACAGTTCCTCTGGGCAGTTGAATATGAGCCAGTCATGGAACTGCCACAAATCACTGCCAATCTCTCCCATGATCATTTGTGTTTTTTTATGCATGAGATAACTAGTATCTCATTCATCAGTTGTACAGTAGTATTAAGCTCATAAAAAACAAAGTCAGAAAAGTCTACAACAAATTTTTTTTAAATACTTTGTGGCTTAGGTCACTATCAATTGATAACCTACTCGAGCGATTTTTTGGACCGTCTGTCCATCGCCGCACTGTCCTTCGACCGTCCGTCACCGTCGAGCTGACCACCATCCGTTCAACACCATCGCGTCTGTCCTCCGCCAGTCCAGCGTTCAGCATCCACGTGTTCGCCCATCGAGCCACCGTCTTTCGTGCGCCGGTAAATAGTAGCACCACGTCTGCGCTACGTGATCCTGCCGCCAACAAGATTCGTCCAATCGTGTCTCCTTCGAGTGCGAACTGCCACGAAGCTCCTACAAGACCCTTTTCCTTGGAACAAGTCTCGGAGCAGCCCTCTCAAGAATGTCTGCTGAGAAGATTGCCCCTATTGGGCTTCAGAACCAAGAGTGCAAGCGCTGAAGAGGTGGCGAGAAAGCCCCTATCCGTTATGTGCCGGATCGGGACCCAGTCCAAGAAGCTTTGGACCTCAAGCCCGAGACCCTCAAGTGCACCCTCGCGAATGGGTCAGAAACCCGAGTCACGGTTTGGTCCGGACACGGTACCAACGAGCAGTTTGTACTGCACGTGAACAAGGCGTATAGTACCGCCAAGAAAATGGGGCTAATTCCCACCTGCGATGATGCCAAAAAGGCATATGAGTCGAGAAAAGGTCATTGGAAGGCTGTTCTACGCGAACTTAACGATGACCCCCTCAGCAAGACTGAGAAAGAGAAAAAGACCGCAGAGTCACTCTCCCTAAAGGCCGACATGCTTGCCTTAAGGACAAAAATGACCGACTCGGCCCTAGAAGTTTTTCAACTCTACGCCAATCTCCACACTGAGGAGGCACGTCAGCCCTGGGACTTAATCGTCAAGGAGCAGACGGAGTCAAGTCCCTTTCACGACATCTTCGGTCAAAAGGAAGAAGTCACCGGGCAAGACGTCCGAGTCATTCACGAGGTGCCAGTTACTCCACCTCCAATCGTGTTTCGCACATGACGCAGGACTTTGACACCTGCCTAGTCAAGTAGGGAAAACGCTTGGTGGTTCCTTTTTCATGGAACATGAGGTCACCATCCGAACCAGTGTCCAATAGTACTCTCAAGAAGTTGTTTTTGCGACTCCTGGACAAGTGTTTGAGTTTTGTCGAGGACTGACTTCCAGTCGCTAATTTTTGTACAGCTAATACTGCTGTTACTGAGTCCATTGATTTTTGTGGGTTAGCTGGCTCAATTGACTTTGATTTATGTAGGGTGTCCCTCACTGAGTTGGGATGTACTTCAAAGTTAGTGGTTAAGTTCGAGGTGTCCTTGAGATTTTTCAAAGTTACGTCCACTAAGGGACTCGAATAATCCGGAATTAAAATTTTGTCATTTAATTCTAATTTTTGGTTACTGGTAGTTTTTATCAGACCAGGGGTAGTGTAATTGGCTAACTCGTGGTTAGATTTAATTTTCTTACATCTATTTTCATTTTCCCCGGTACTACCCGACCCAACACTTCAGGATGAGTCGGAATCACTGTCACTTTCTTCGCGCTGGCGACGTTTCTTGCCTTTTTTATTGGCTTTCTTGAGAGACTTCTCAAGTTTCTCCATGCGAGCCAAGACCTGGGCGTAGGACTTCTTGGGGCGACTTTCCTCACGGGACTTTTGTGCAGCTTGCCCGAAAGTACCTCGTGTAGGAGTTCCGTCTTTGTTGTACCGGCGACACTCCGCGGTGTTATGCGTGGTGTGCGCGCCCCCATGCTTTTTGCATAGCTCGCAGTCTTGTCTACGCGTGTATACTCCGCGCGTGCTTGCTTGGGCTTCTTGGGAATTCGGGCACCTAGCGCAAACTTCTTTGAGGGCTGTTCAGCTCCTTGGGCCTTTGCAGGCTTAGAAGACGACTGCCTCTCATCCACTGGGTGCGCCTCCTCAATTTGCTCAAGAATGAGCAATAGAGGCTTAACCCCTTCGGGATAGCACTTCTCAAGCAAGTGGTACTGATCCTGCCACTTCAACTGACACATGCGCAAGATATGGCATGCGAGTTCCGCGTCAGTGAAGGAGTAGACCTGTTGGGTCATGTTACTTGCACTCGGGCTGTAGTACAAACACGGGAGGTATTCCATGTAATTGTTCAGCTGCATCACGCTCTGCACAAACTGACGTACCCGAACCGTGTTGGGCTTTTTGAGGCAATTTGAAATATAGAATTTCAAATTCTCGCCTGCGTCATGTGCGAAACACAATTGAAGGTGGAGTAACTGGCACCTCCTGAATGACTCGGACGTCTTGCCCGGTGACTTCTTCCTTTTGACCGAAGATGTCGTGAAAGGGACTTGACTCTGTCTGCTCCTTGACAATTAAGTCCCAGGGCTGACGTGCCTCCTCAGTGAGGAGGTTGGCGTAGAGTTGAAAAACTTCTAGGGCCGAGTCGGTCATTTTTGTCCTTAAGGTGAGCATGTCGGCCTTTAGGGAGAGTGACTCTGCAGTCTTTTTCTCTTTCTCAGTCTTGCTGAGGGGGTCATCAGCAAGTTCATGTAGAACAGCCTTCCAATGACTTTTTGTCGACTCATATGCCTTTTTGGCATCATCGCAGGTGGGAATTAGCCCCATTTTCTTGGCGGTACTGTATTCCTTGTTCACGTGCAGAACAAACTGCTCGTTGGTACTGTGTCCGGACCAAACCGTGACTCTGGTTTCTGACCCGTTCGCGAGGGTGCACTTGAGGGTCTTGGGCTTGAGGTCCAAAGCTTCTTGGACTGGGTCCCGATCCGGCACATAACGGATAGGGGCTTTCTCACCACCTCTTCCGCGCTCGCACTCTTGGTTCTTAAGCCCGATAGGGGCAATCTTCTCAGCAGACATTCTTGAGAGGGCTGCTCCAAGACTTGTTCCAAGAAAAAGGGTCTTGTAGGAGCTTTGTGGCAGTTCGCACTCGAAGGAGACACGATTGGCACAAATCTTGTTGGCGGCGGGATCACGTAGCGCAGACGTGGTGCTACTACTTACCGGCGCACGGAAGATGGTGGCTCGGCGGGTGAACACGTGGATGCTGAACGCTGGACTGGCGGAGGACAGACGCGATGGTGTTGAACAGACGGTGGTCAGCTCGACGGTGACGGACGGTCAAAGGACAGTGCGGCAATGGACAGACGGTCCAAAAAATCGCTCGAGTAGGTTATCAATTGATAGTGACCTAAGCCGAAAAGTATTTAGAAAATCTTGTAGTATGCCTTTCAGCTTTGTATTTTTGTGGGTTAAATTAGTTACATTTGTGAATGAACAAAACACCATGATGAAGCAGAAATGCTTCATTGCGAAAAAACAAATTGTGTAGAATGCTGCACAGTCCTGGTATGTTCATACTCATGAATCATTCAGGTATCATGGTCTAACTTTTCCAGAGAAGCTCTCACACTGCAGGCTTGTTAGTTGAGCAGTTGAAATTTATCAAGTGCTTCACTTGCTCTGCAGTTTCGTCAGTTGAGTAGTTGAACTACCTCAACTGCTTACTTGGAATATTGTCTTCTTTGGAACATACCAGATAGGTATGTACTTCAAATATATTGTTTCTGAGAAACCAATATCTTATGACTTTTGTCCTTCCTCTGTATCAAACAAGTGAAGGAGACTTTATGGAGTTCCACCTGGAAGCTCCCTGATTCTTGGCCTTTGTCAAGCTCACTCAGTCTTCACAATAATATGATTTCTGCTTGTTTTTGCCTCTAATACTGGGAACAGAATGTTAGGATTGCCTGTTGGATCATTTGTGTTAGTGAGTTTATTGAACTTGATCTTAATTGTCCACCTGTCTTGTCTAAATCAGGATGAAAACAGCTGTGACAATCCGCCACAAGGTTCCATTCTGCACCTGAAAAGGGATCAATTGACATACATACTACAAATATGCTCAAGCTCTGATACACTATAGTTTGTATATGCAACAGAGTTACCTCTCTCTCCAGACCAGACCATAACCTACCTGATCCACCACCAATTCCTCCTCTCACACCTTGACCATCACATCTCCAGCTCATCTTGCAACTCCCCGCCCTTAGCTATAAGCAGCTGCTCCAGCAGCAGCAGCAGCAGTAGCTGCTGCTGCTGCAACAAGAAGACAACAATGTTGAGCTGGAGTGGCTGCAGCAGGTGGAGGTCCTGCACCACCCTTATTGCAAGCATAACTAGTACAGCAGCCAGTGCACAGACAATTGACTCAAGATGCTCATCATGAGGGCCATCATCTTCAGGTTCCTATCCCAGTTATCATCATTCAAGTTGTTCATGAGAGCAGAAGCTATTAGACAGTGCTCTCATAGATTGGTTAGAGCGTGCATGTCGCAGCCAAGTAATGCTAAAAATGAGTGGTAGGAAAGTGAAATAGAGTCTAAAAAATCAAAAAAAAGAACAGAGAAAATGTTAGGAATGGTAAACCTCTTCTGTCATCTAGGCAATCTCATGATGGAGCCTACCCAAATTCTTAATTTCCCTAGGTTCTAATTTTCTAGACCTACTTTTTCAAAGTTTCCCTTACTAGCCATGGCCTTAACTTGGTCTAGCCTTTTCAAAATAAGTTTCCTAAATTGAGTCCCATGAGACAGGGTCCCCACCCCATCTCACGGGAATGATTTTTTCTAGGCCTAAATCTGGAATGTATTTTTGTGCTCCTATCCTTATAGAAGCCACATCTCTGATGAGACAAAGTCAACATATCATCCAGATCACACGATTGATGACCGTTGTGATATATAAGGACCGCAACGTTTTCAGTGGCCATGTTGTTGCTTTGTAGTGCACACAGCACCAAGGAGCTTTGTCATTTCAGTCAAAAAGGCACTCAAAGTGTCGAAGTCTGAGAGATAAGGTATATCTACACCAGACAGAGGAGAATTCCCCAAATCTTGCGTATCCCTTCTTCTACTAGTCCATGGCATCATGTGCTTGTATTGAACAATGACCAGGCCATGATTGCAATTGCTGGTTTCTCTGTTGATGCATTCAATTATGGATTGTCAATGTTTGCTCCAGTGTGTGACAAGTACTTTCCATTTGGGGAAGATGAAGGGTGCATTGCGAGGAAGTTTGAAAATATGGGATGACCAAGAACAATTTGCACCAATGCCTGCCTGGGGTTGTTGTTTACCTGGAGTTGCACCTGTGAGTCAATGATGGTCTTGCAAATAATTTTTGGGATGACCATGATGCCGCTAGTGAAGTACTTATGAGCGTCCACATCAATGTCCACTTCCACGTTCACTGCATCCATGTCCTCTCCCCTCTGTCACAACTTATCCTGCAGTACCACCTCTACCCAAAGCAACAGTTCCTGCACCTATGTGCTCCCTAAAAGCAGGCTTAGCTTCTAGGATGACAACGGACACTACTGCAGCAGCATCGTCAACATCTGTGACTGCATTGGGTTCAACACCAGATGCATGGCAGTGGTTCAGCTTGAGAAAGAACAAAGCTTTTGTGCTCGTAATCATTGTCCAATGTTATTTGTCCACAAATGTGGTGAAAACAAGCAACTGACTGCATGTTGGCAAAATTAATTACTATGATTCACCAAGTCGATCTAGAAAATTTAAAAATAGAGACAGAAAGACTTTTGGGAATGGAACATATTTTCTTTAGTCTGAAAACCAAAAATAGTTACAGAAAATAAGAACCTAGGAAATGTTAGACTTTTGGGAAGGCTCCAATAATTGGAAGGCTTCAGAGGTTGCATTTGTTATCATGACTTTTTCTTGAAAAAATCATAGTTTATTAGCAACGGAGAGTTTTCATTTTCTCCTTCTTCTTCTTCTTCTTCTTCTTCTTCTTCTTCTTCTTCTTCTCCTTCTTCTCCTTCTTCTCCTTCTTCTCCTTCTTCTCCTTCTTCTCCTTCTTCTCCTTCTTCTCCTTCTTCTCCTTTCTCCTTCTTCTCCTTCTTCTCCTTCTTCTCCTTCTTCTCCTTCTTCTCCTTCTTCTCCTTCTTCTTCTCCTTCTTCTCCTTCTTCTCCTTCTTCTCCTTCTTCTCCTTCTTCTCCTTCTTCTCCTTCTTCTCCTTCTTCTCCTTCTTCTCCTTCTCTCTCCTTCTTCTCCTTCTTCTCCTTCTCCTCCTTCTCCTCCTTCTTCTCCTTCTCTCCTTCTTCTCCTTCTCCTCCTTCTCTTCTCCTTCTTCTCCTTCTTCTCCTTCTTCTCCTTCTTCTCCTTCTTCTCCTTCTTCTTCTCCTTCTTCTCCTTCTTTCCTCCTTCTTCTCCTTCTTCTCCTTCTTCTCCTTCTTCTCCTTCTTCTCCTTCTTCTCCTTCTTCTCCTTCTTCTCCCCTTTCTCCTCCTTCTCCTTTTTCTCCTTCTTCTCCTTCTTCTCCTTCTTCTCCTTCTTCTCCTTCTCCTCCTTCTCCTCCTTCTTCTCCTTCTTCTCCTTCTTCTCCTTCTTCTCCTTCTTCTCCTTCTTCTCCTTCTTCTCCTTCTTCTCCTTCTTCTCCTTCTTCTCCTTCTTCTCCTTCTTCTCCTTCTTCTCCTCTCCTTCTTCCTTCTTCTCCTTCTTCTCCTTCTTCTCCTTCTTCTCCTTCTTCTCCTTCTTCTCCTTCTTCTCCTTCTTCTCCTTCTTCTCCTTCTTCTCCTTCTTCTCCTTCTTCTCCTTCTTCTCCTTCTTCTCCTTCCTTCTCCTTCCTTCTCCTTCCTTCTCCTTCCTTCTCCTTCTTCTCCTTCTTCTCCTTCTTCTCCTTCTTCTCCTTCTTCTCCTTCTTCTCCTTCTTCTCCTTCTTCTCCTTCTTCTCCTTCTTCTCCTTCTTCTCCTTCTTCTCCTTCTTCTCCTTCTTCTCCTTCTTCTCCTTCTTCTCCTTCTTCTCCTTCTTCTCCTTCTTCTCCTTCTTCTCCTTCTTCTCCTTCTTCTCCTTCTTCTCCTTCTTCTCCTTCTTCTCCTTCTTCTCCTTCTTCTCCTTCTTCTCCTTCTTCTTCCTTCTTCTCCTTCTTCTCCTTCTTCTCCTTCTCCTCCTTCTTCTCCTTCTCTCCTTCTCCTTCTCCTCCTTATCATCTTTTTTTATCATTATTTCATCATTTCATATCATTCTTTATCATTTTCATTTATCATCATTTTCATCATTTTGTCATTTGTTTATCATTATTTGTCATTCATTTATTTATCATTATTTCATTCTTTGTCATTGTTTATCATTTATTTATCATTATTCATCATTTTATCATTATTTATCATTTATTTATCATCATTTTGTCATCATTGTCATTATCATTGTCATTGTCATTTTATCATTTGTCATTATCATCATTATCATTTATCATTATCATTATCATTTATCATTCTATCATTCATCATTATCATTTTGTCATTCATCATTGTTATCATTCATCATTTTTATCATCATTTGTCATTCATCATTTATCATTTATCATTTATCATTTATCATTATCATTTGTCATTGTCATTGTCATTTGTCATCATTCATCTATCATTTTCATCATTTTTGTCATCATCATTTTTGTCATTATCATTCATCATTGTCATCATTGTCATCATCATTGTCATCATTATCATCATTCATCATCATTTGTCATCATTCATCATCATTATCATCATTGTCATCATTCATCATCATTGTCATCATTTATCATCATTTGTCATCATTCATCATCATTATCATTCATCATCATTTTTCATCATTTCATCATTTCATCATCATTGTCATCATTTGTCATTCATCATTTCATCATCATCATCATTCATCATTCATCATCATCATCATCATCATCATCATCATCATTTGTCATCATTATCATCATTGTCATCATTTTTCATCATTCTCATCCTTCTTCTCATTCTTCTCCTCCTTCTCCTCCTTCTTCTCCTTCTTCTCCTTCTTCTCATTCTTCTCCTTCTTCTCCTTCTTCTCCTTCTTCTCCTTCTTCTCCTTCTTCTCCTTCTTCTCCTCCTTCTCCTTCTTCTCCTTCTTCTCCTTCTTCTCCTTCTTCTCCTTCTTCTCCTTCTTCTCCTTCTTCTCCTTCTTCTCCTCCTTCTCCTCGTTCTCCTCCTTCTCCTCGTTCTCCTCCATCTTCTCCTCCTTTTCCTCCTCCTTCTTCTCCTTTTCCTCCTCCTCCTCCTCCTCCTCCTTCTTCTTCTTCAGTTTTTTTGACTTATTGCCATAACAGGTACTTGCACTGTCAGCTCAAATGAACTTAAGAGTAAATAATTAATTTTTGGGTTGGCGTGCGTGGGTAGTCATCATTCATGGATCTATGTTTACCTTTAAAATTATATCTTATTTCAAAAATGGGTGTGTTCGCATGCAAGGCACGAGCAAAGCATGCAAAGCGAACACGCCTACTTACAACTATGCATAGACAAGCCACTTTATTTTTAAACCTCTGACTTCCTCTGTTTCTACAAATTGCATTCTGTTTAGCTCGTTTCGAAAAATCTTGCACCAGCTGTTGGTAATAACTTCTAACATTTTTACGCAAGTATACTGGGTGGAGTGGGGCAAAAAGACAGGAAATTCTGTTCAACAATCGGACAATGTCTATTTATGAAAGGGTCAAATAGCACGTCCTATTCAATGATTTGACATCGCTAAATGGAATAGTTGAATAGAAAATTGTCAAATTTTGCTAACCGTTGCACTATTGGTGGTTCGTCTATCGGGGGAATAAAATCACGGCCTTATCTTTCCCAGGCATCACAGGTCCAAGTAGAAGTGGGACATCAGGGTATATGACTGTATAATATGACATGGTGTAACAATTATTTCGACTTTCATCTTCGCAGACCATTATTTTTGTCTAGCTTTGACCCCATTTCAGCACCATGGTACCTTTTTCAACCCCTCTCCGTGGTCTCTCAGTACCAAGGTGCTTAGTGCTTTGTGTACTCAAGTCTACTATATATGTTTCAAGGTACACTTTCTATATGACGTTTCCAATTACCTGTTATCTTTCAACATGTACATATCCTATAAACAATTGGTTTGTTTTCACAATACATGCTGTGATGACATCTTTCACATTAGGTGGATGGAGCCTTCACATTATTTTTTGTTTTCATAGATTCCATATCTCTAACTATTTTTGAAACATAGGAAATAGACTGAAAATATCTGTTCCAAATTTTTCTCAATTTAAGAGAACAATTATTTAAACCCTATTGTGCAGCTACCTTGCAGATGACAATAAATCACACAAGGCGCATGAATTTGTTAATTCACCGTAACAAATAGCAATAGGTGCCTAAAGATCATGTTCAAATTGAGATGCTGACTGTTTCATATGATTCATTAAGTATTTCACTGTGTTGCAATATAGAATAAATATGACTTATTAAGTTATAGTGGTTTTTGACTCTTCCCCAAAGTTCAATAACATCCATAAACAATTGTCCCATCCCTTCCCACTGGTTATGTCATTGTGGTTTTGACTCTGTCCCAAAGTCATACTACATCCTAAAACAATGTCCTATCTCTTCCCAACTCATTCATCAACAAATGACTTGTTTTTTTCGCAGCAAATCCTTAATATTCACCACCAAACAGTTATCCGCACATCTCCATTGCCATCAATGCACATGTTTCCTGCCAAACTTTCCACCAATGAGGCCAGTAATACTTGTTATTACTTGTTTGCCAGTTCTCCAAAACAACACCACTCATCTCCATGGGCTGGCATTTTTGTTGGAGAGGCATGTTTGTTGGACACAGCACATCAGTTGGAGCTTGGGAATTGAAAACAATACAATGGAGACCGTACAATTGAGCCATGGTGAGAGCTGGACAGAAACTATGAAGCATTGAAGAGAGTGAGTTTTTTTGAAATGAATCAGAATGGACTGCATATGTTTGTTGAACATGGCATGTTCATATGAGCCACGCATTTATTACAGTCCGCAGAATCTGAAGTGCAAGTGGGGGCCGTGCAATCATTGGAGGGGGTTAATTGAAGATGGCACATTCGTTTGTGGCAACATTTTCCAAAGTGAGCTGGGAAGGAACCCCAGAGATGTACGAAACCATTGAATATTGAGGTATTCTAATGACACACTGTTAATTGAAGGAGACTCATAAAGTCGTTGCAGTCGTATGATTCATGATATCTCTTTGGGTAACCCACATTCAACTCATGCTTGACATCACTCACCACGTCTATGGCCTACCACCATGCACATCAGAGTGAGCCACTCAGGATGGTTGCAAAACAACTGGATCAACATTAAGTGCCACTGCGCTGTTCTTTATATAAATCCAGGAAATCCAAAGGATGAGATTTTTTATCTTTGATAGTCATTCGACCCGCAAACTCTTATGTAATGAGGTTATTTTAGGTCAGAGGACCTTTATTTCATACCCTTCTGAAATAATCATATTATGTATCATCATTCTTCCACTCAAGGGGAGCATGATGTGGAACATTCCACATCTGATTTGGTAAACAAAATAAGGTGGTGTTCTGTCTGTCAGTCCCACAAATATACAAACTTGAAGGGTAAATATACTAGTACATCTTTTTGTACAATATATTATTTACAAACAACACTCATCAGAAAATACACCTCTGCCTATCACTAAACCACAAGGACAATAAGAATCAATTAAATTTACCATGTTGCGCAATAATTGTGCAGCATCTCCTGCCTGCTGTCACCAGCAACAGCAGCAAACAGTTGCTAACTGTCCTGCTGCTTTTCCATCTGCCCATCCTGACCCACCTGGCCTACCTGATGGAGCTATTGCTGTGCTACGTGATCCAGGTAACACCCTACAGACAGGGATGCATCAGCGTCACAGAGAACACCCTGATCATCCTCATTGTCCAGATGTTGGTGTTGCCACTGCTGGCCCATGCCCCACCCAGCCTTGATGACAAAAATGCCGTGAGTTGACATTGGCAGAGACTCATTTCCCCCTCTCCACCATTTTATGTCTGTGCGTGATGGCAGGGAATATCCTACAACACATCTCTTCACAAAAGAGTGACTTGAGTCAATCACAGCTGACCAACTTGCCCGTTGGGCTAAGCACCACATTTATGGAGATGAAAATGCAGACAGTGGTACTGCATACCCCATCTATTTCTGTTCTGGCTCTGTCCTGGCATGGAAGAGGTCCATCTCTCACTTCACTCCAAGCAATAATGTGCCTCGGAGTGAGACAACACAGACAGGAAATCCAGCAGGTAGCCCTCGTTTCTCCTGTCTTACCAGATACCCCTCAAGGGCAAAGGCCCATGACCACAGCAGAGTTTGAGAGGCATCAAGAGTTTCTATGGCAGCATGAGGATAGAGAAATTGGGCTCAGTGGTGCTATAGGCTCCCGTTTCAATTGTCTATGATTGGACAAATGGACGACTGTGCCAAGTGGCAAGAAGCTGACATAAATGTTTACTCCAAGTTTCCTGAGTATGGCATAACTCTTCGTCTCCCCTGGTCAAAGAATGTCCATGAAGAGAGAGATCACTGCAAAAGAAAAACACCAGTAACCTCCCCGCACACTCGAGTGTATGGGGAGATTAGCGGAGCCCCCGCATTGGTATCTTCCGGTAACCTCCTGGTACACTTCTGTAACCCTCCAGTAAACTAGTGTACAGGAGGGTTACCAGAGTCTACCGGGAGGTTACCGGAAATTTGAGACCAAAAGGAGCTTTCGGATTTATTTCTACATACGATAGGAATTGGTACGGTTTTACAGGAAAACAGACTTCTCAGTAAGTGTTAGAATCGATATCAATCTAATTAGCGGCTATAACTGCATTACTTAGTAGCTAAAAAAATGTTTACCGGTGGCATACCGAAAGTGTACGGGAGGGTAACCGGAAGGTTACGGGAAGGCTACCGGAGAGTACCGGAGGGTTACCGAAGCATACGGGAGGGCTACCGGAACGTTACAGGAGGGTTACCAGGAGGGCTACCTACTGTTGGACTACAATAATAGAGTATGTGTAATTTATCTCCACTAATATAATTAAACATACTACATTAGCATATTTTAGGGGCCCGCCAACACATTGCCCACCAAAAGGACACAGGTGCCAAAATTTCAGCCCCAAGCTGTCCCAAGATGAAAAACGATACTGTGGACAATATTATCACCAAGGTAGAAGAAAATTAATTATTTAATTGAAACTAAGCTGAAATGAAAACAATTGTAAAATAGTTTGACTTCAATAACTCACCATAAATATTTACATGCCTCTGCCAAACGTTGTTAGCAACACGGCGGTGCAAGGCAAAATGCCAAACTCAGTCTGTGGACTGAGTTTCGCTGTTCCGTGCCTGGCCTGAAATAAAATAATTGAAAATTAGATGCAGTCAAGACATGTGTAGAAATAATTGTATTCCATGCAACTCACCTCTATTAATATACCCGCTGCTGCCAAATATCGTTGGCAACACGGCGGTTCAAAGCGAAATCCCAAACTCAGTCTGTGGACTGAATTTTGGGAATTTCAGAACTGGGCCTGTAACTATTTAATTGAAAAAATTAACATGCGTTGAGTATAATAGGGTGAAAAAGATGAGTTCATGAAAACTCATCCCCCAAAATATTCCCGCCGCTGCCAATTGTTGTTGGCAACACGGAGGTCCGAGGCGGAATGCTTGACTCAGTCTGTGGACTGAGTTTCGGCGATTTTGCTCATAGACCTGTATATATTTCATTGAAAAAAATGGACGTGTGGTGAGTATAGTGGTGTAGAACATGAAGAGTTATAAATATCTTACCCCAAAATATACCGGCCGCTGCCAATTTTTGTTGGCAACATGGCGGTCCAAGGCGGAATGCCTAACTCAGTCTGTGGACTGAGTTTCGTCAATTTTGCCCATAGACCTGTAACTATTTAATTGGAAAAAAATGGATGTGTGGTGAGTATACTGGTCTAGAATGTGAAGAGTTTTAAATATCTTACCCCCAAAATATACCGGCCGCTGCCAATTGTTGTTGGCAACATGGCGGTTCAAGGCAGAATGCCTAACTCAGTCTGTGGACTGAGTTTCGGCGATTTCGCCAGTAGACCTGTATCTATTTAATTGGAAAAAAATGGACGAGTGGTGAGTATAGTGGTGTAGAACATGAAGAGTTTAAATATCTTAACCCAAAATATACCCGCCACTGCCAATTGTTATTGGCAACACGGCGGTTCAAGGCGGAATGCCCAACTCAGTCTGTGGACTGAGTTTCGGCGATTTCGCCGGTAGGCCTGCAACTATTTAATTGAAAAAAATTGGCCGTGTGGTGAGTTTAATATTGTAGAATGAGACAAAATCGTGATTACTCACCCCCAAAATATACCGGCCGCTGCCAATTGTTGTTGGCAACATGGCGGTCAAGGCAGAATGCTTAATTCAGTCTGTGGACTGAGTTTCGACGATTTCGCCGGTAGGCCTGCAACTATTTAATTGGAAAAATTTGCCATGTGGTGAGTATAATATTGTAGAACAAGACAAAATCTTGATTACTCACGCACAAAATATACCGGCCGCTGCCAATTGTTGTTGGCAACACGGCGGTGCAAGGCGGATGCCTAACTCAGTCTGTGGACTGAGTTTCGGCTGTTCCCATGATGGGCCGGTGGGGTATCAGTGAAGTAATTGAAAAAAATAATTGTGTGATGTGAAAGCAGTGAGAGGGCACACTGCTACAGTTGCGTCTGGGTCAAGCACCATTGTTGTAGTATGGTACCATGCGTAGATGTACTAAAACTGTATTATCATATAAATATGCCACACAAGAATTAGGTGACGTGATACAAAGGAATAAGTAACAAACATGTAGACGCACTACTCCAATTTTCAGCCCCACTTATTATTCTTATGTGTGTTTTCATTTTTTGGCGCAGTCACTTCTGATAGTACCATATTTTGAAAAATGAATTCATAGATCAAGCCTAGAATTGAAACCAAAACTAGACCCAACAGGTGATCTTGCAGTTTACAACTCATGATTCTCAAAATGTGAGTCATGAAACAAACAACCACTCCGAAGATTTTTTTGCTTCAAAGCTTAGCATGATAAACAATAATGCGGCTTATAGTAATGTATAAAAAACTGGTAACCCACCCGTACACTCTTGAAATTCCGGGAACCTCCCCATACACTCTGACATTTTGTGAGTGTATGGGAGGTTACCGGTGTTTTTCGTTTGCAGTGATACCCCCCTCCAAGTTTTGTTTGGAGCAATGGATATAAGATTTGATGCCAATTTGTCTCTGGCTTGAATATTATGCATGTTGCATACGAAAGAGAACAAGTTTCTCTTCTCTATTCATGACCTCGACTGCCCAATCTGTACCAAGGAGAAGATAAGCAAACTTCAAACAGAGGCCCTAAAATCTTGAGCTATCCAAGGAATCTATTGCTTAGTTTTATTTATTGGATAGTGAGGTTTATTGTGCCCTTTGTTTGTGGGGCAAGTAACAGGGGATGATGTGCCGTCTCATGAAATTAGCAATTTAGTTGAAGTACAGATGTGTCATACTGTGCAATAAGAGAATCGTCAGAGTGCCAAAAACAATGGATTCTTAGCTTCTTGTTGCATGTGTGGTCATGTGGTTTGCAATTGAGTAGGTGCTGAGGGCAGTGGTATGTCAACCAGTCTGAAGGCCAAGAAACAAGGTGATGTGAGGGTTAAAAATGAAACCTACTTAAAGCAAACCATTGTTTGAGATGACTTTTTTAAAGCACACAGATTTTGACTCTTATCATTCTTCTATAGTGTGACCAACCAGTGGTGATGCACATAAGATGGAGCATCAATGCTGCTTGTCAAAACATCTCAATAAAAGGAAGAGCATTGATGCTGTTAATACACAGCATTTCACACTTTATCTCAACGTGTCCGTCTTGGATACATCCCAGAATGTTCTCACCACACGGAGCCACTCATTGTCACACGAGTTCTCAACACATCATGTTGATTGTTGAGTAACATCACATCGTCAATTTATAGTACCATAAATTAACGATGTAACTTTTAACATCACTCATGCTCTTCAACATACATCGTTAATTCACAAAAAAAAAAAGAAATTTTTACGTAAATCTCTCCCTTCCTTTGCACATCATGTCCACACCGTACGATGTCAAGGACCTCTTTGGTAATCGCACGACCTCCTATCCCTCCATCATTGGTCAACCTTCCGACGATGATGTCAAGCGTCTCGTCAAAACACTCACCAACCTCCTCCAGTCCATCGACTCCCCGGGAGGCACCAACAGCCTCTTTGGCCTCATCGATGATCCCACCAATTACGTGGCCACCTACGGCCACGCCTTCAACCCTCTCCTCCTCCCCACGCCCACATACAACCCCTCCATCTCTTCCGATGCCACTGATGCCATGCACATGATGGCCGAGAAAAATTGGACGGCCACCGCGGCCCGACAACGCCTCATCCGCGGCACCGAGCGCCTTGGCCGCGTCTTTCTCACCACCGTGGTGGAGGACACCTGGCTGCTCCCCCTCAAGAGCCCCACCATCTTCTACAACAAGGTGTTGCTGCAGGACATGCTGCAACACCTCGCAGCCTCGATCGCAGGTCTTGAAGCAACGGACATCGTCTCCCTCCTCATCGACATGCAATCCTGGTGGGAAGATGATCCCCACATCCCCGAGCATATCAACAAACTCAAGGACGCCCAAAAAAGGCCCTCCGCGCCTCCCTCCCCATCACCAACGAATTGCTTGTTGCTACGGCCTCCAAGTCCCTTCTTTCCGCAGCCAGTTTCCCCATCCAACGAACAGTGTGGGATTCCAAGCCCCCGTCCACCAAAACATGGGCGACCTGGAAACAATGGGCCCACAAATCCCAGCTCACCATTGAGCAGGAACAGAGAGCATCCGGTGCCCAAGGAGACACCTTCCGCTCAGCCTCCACCGTTATTGTCTACCACTGCCCCGTTCCCTCCTTCTCCCGCGCCGAAGGAGCCTTTCACTCTCCTGCACTCTGGTTCGAAGCCCAATTCACCTCCACCATGGACGCACTTGCCTTGGCAGCCACCAACAAAAACAGTTCTCGACAACCGCGTCGCAAGCAACAAGACTCTCTCCAAGCTCACTGCCAAGAAAATGGCACACATTGAGCAACTTGTTTCCTTGTGCAGGGGCACTCCAGACCCAACCTCTACTCTGGGAGACTCCAAGCTCGTTGCCCAGCTCCAGGCCGTGGTCAAGGGTAAATGGGTCCCTGGAGGCTTTTGTTCCACACACGAGTATGGCGTCTCCGCCAACCACAACAGTGCCTCCTACAAGAACAAGAAGCCCGGTCACGTCGACACGGCCACCTGCTCCTCTCCAGCAGGCCACGGCCACGACAAACACATCAACAAGGGATGGGATGCCTTCCTCACCACTTCCGCCTCCAAGTGATGATGTGGGACCACTTGCTCTGCAGTTTTTAAAGTTAAACCCTCCATTGATTTACAATGCAACTTTAATTTACCTACTTGTTTGGCTAGTTTTAGTCCCACCCCCTCTCCCAGTACACCCCCAACTTCCACCACTCCTCCAGCCAATGGTTGGGCCCTGGTCACCAAAGGGCGCCGCACTAACCCCTTCCCCTTTTCTCTCCCACTCCACAACACAGCCATAGCCGACTCTGGGGCCAGTTACTTCTATCTCACACCTACAGCCCCAGTCATCAATATCAACACTTTGGCTCCCGTGGTCACGGTGGGCGATGCGTCCGGCACCACACACCGCTCCTCCGCCCACGCAGACATTCAACTCCACCTACCCAGCCGCGACGCCAAAATCATACCCTCTTTCAGGCACAACCTCTTGGGAATCGGCAAAATCTGTGACAGTGACTGCCGGGTGGTATTCAACAAAACCTCCGTCACTGTCCTTGCCCCCGGTGGCACCACTCTCTTACAAGGTTGGCTTGAACAGTCCTGGCGCCAAACTCTGGCGGTTCTTGCTCATCCCATTGGACACCAATTCCCCTCCACTGAAAACGCAACCTCCAACAGCCCTCAATGCACATGACCTACCCACCATCAGCGCACTGGTCCATTACCTACATGCGGCTGCCGGCTTCCCTGTCAAGTCCACCTGGCTTGCTGTCATCAAAGCTGGTAACTTTGCCAGTTGATCTGGGCTCACCTTCGCCAACACATCCAAATTTTGTCCTTCCAGCGATAAAAACATCAAAGGGCACCTATCCCAAGTATGGCAGGGCCTGCGCTCCACCAAACCCAAGACGCGCCCTGCCCATACTCTAACAACAACTCCTGCCTCATCCTCCAAAGAATTGCACATCTGGTCCAACCCCATCAGCAAGCTCTTCATCAACAACATGGGATGCTTCCCTGTCCACTCTTGTATCGGCAACCAGTACATCATGCTGGCATATCACTTCGATTCCAATGCCATCCTCGTCAAACCCTTCCAGTCCCGCAACGACAGGCACCGCATCCCAGCATACTCATGACTTATATCCTGGCTCCAGGCAGGTGGCCACACTGTGAATCACCAAGTCATCAACAACAAAGCCAGCGCAGAGTTCATCTGCACCATCACACAGGATTGGAAAGCTACCTACCAGCTTGTACCTCCCAACATTCACCGCCGCAACCTTGCCAAATGCGCCATTCAAACCTTCAAAGCGCACTCTTGCCGGTGTCAGCAAGTCCTTCCCCCTGGGACAAACTTCTCCCGCAAACCCAACTCACACTCAATCTTCTCCAACAATCCAGCGTCGCACCCTCCCTATCAGCATGGGAATACTTCAACAACACACCCTTCAACTTCAACGCCACTCCTCTAGGCCCTTGCGGATGCCCCGTCCTCATCCACAACAAACCCAGCAAACGCTCCTCTTGGGCATTCCGCGGGCATGACGGCTTCAACATCCGGCCAGCCCTCTCCCACTATCGCTGTTTTCAGGTCGTTGACGCAGACACCAAAGCTATCATCTTCTCCCACACCGTTGAATTTCGTCACACCTACCTCTCACCTCCCTCAGTATCCTTTGAGGACCCACTCCTCCATGCTATCACCTTCCTCTCCACGGCATTCAATGAGGCCACCGATGACTCCATCAATGCCCAACTAAGTGCCATTGACCAGCTCCACAAAATTTTCAGCAAATGGAAGCTCGACTCAGCAACTTCTTGCTCTACTCCCTCCTTCCCCGACTATTCCGGAGACATCACCCCAATCTCCCTGTACCCTCGTTCCAGCTCGACGGGAGGTGCCCCCCTTACCCCCTGCGCCAGCTCCAAGGGTGGTCCCAGTCACCACCTCTTCCCCACCCCTACCTCCTGCTATTGCAGCACCGCCACCGCCACCCCTCGTCATCCCCGACGCCACCAGTCTGGGCAAAGCCATCGCCCTATGCACCCGTTCCCACACTCTTGCAGCTGCCCGGGAGGCCAAAGCCCGTATGCCAACACTGTCATGCTTGCCAAATTACTGTGCCACGTATCCCAACGATGGCATCTCCTACTGCGCCAGCAACATGATCTTGGCAGCTCACTCCGATGCAGCCTTCCTCGATGTCAGCAAAGCCTGTAGCTGCGCTGGCGCCCACATCATGCTCTCCGAAGACATCCTTGCTCCCTCCTTCAATGGTCCTGTTCTCACCCTGTCACAGATCATCAAATTTGTCGCCTCCTCCACCGCAGAGGCCGAACTAGCGGTCCTCTACATCTGCACCAAAGAAATGGTCCCTCTCCGCAACTCTCTTGTCGAAATCGGTTGGCCTCAACCTAACTCACCCATTCAAACCGATAACACAACAGCCCTCGGCGTTGCCAACAAAACCATCAACACACGTAAGATGAAATCCATGGACGTGCACCTATGGTGGCTACGCTGCCGCGAATCGCAAGGCCAATTCCGCTACTTCTGGGGTCCGGGCCCAGCCAACTACGCTGATTATCCAACAAAAGCACATTCAGACATCTACCACAAATCCATGAGGCCCACTCACGCCAGGTAGCTGACCTACTTCCTCTCCACTCCGTCTTTGCACTCCACTGCGTCCCCCGTTCTGCAAGGGTGTGTTAATACACACATTTCACACTGTATCTCAATGTGTCCATCTTGGACACATCCCAGAACGTTCTCACCACACGGAGCCACTCATTCTCACATGTGTTCTCAACACATCATGTTGATTGTTGAGTAACGTCACATTGTCAATTTATAGTACGATAAATTAACGATGTAACTTTTACCATCACTCATGCTCTTCAACAGTTGCTGCCCATCAAAATGTCAAAGCTCGAATCATGTTATTTTAGGCGACAATTGATGGGGTAGAGTCGGAGGCAGGTATGGCAGCTATGGGCCTCTGATCCCTTTGTTGACTGAGGGAGATTGGCCTGTATGGCTGACTGAAGATCTTGCTTGAGAGAAAAAATTATAATGATGGGGGAAAGAATAAAAAAGAGAGGCAAACTCACTACCACTGTCTTCTCCACATGACTCGTGGTTTTGGGATGGCAGTGACGGATCTTATTCCCCTCATTGACTGAGGGAGGCAGCACAATGGATGGAATAAAAATTTACTTGAAAAGTTGCAGTGAGAAAACATTGGGAATTGGGGGGAGTGGCATCACTGAGTTGTCAAAGAGTGGCAGGTGTGTGGTGGTGCTGCAGCAGTGACCGCTCAGCAACAACCATATCAGCTTTTTAATTGGAACTGTGGTGGATGGGATGTAATCTCCATCATAGGATTTTTCGGTTGACAGTGAATGAGTGAAGTGTGCTAAAAATAGGCTGAGTTGGATATCCTGGACACCATTAATTTCTATGGTTATAGAAGGTTCTGATGTGACTCCTACATGTTCTTTTGTCGCATCTTCAATCTAAATTCATAGGTTCTGGTCCGTTCTGATCTAGTAACATTAAAAGAACAGAATATAAAAACCTGGTTCTGGACAGATTGTCAATAGTTTCTGTCAGAATTTAGAATGCTGCAGAATTCTGACCAGAATGTGAAGTTTAGGTAAATACACTCTTAGTGTTACATGGCCACCCGTACCTTCCATCAAACCAACCTCTTTGCAACTATGATTCCCTTCCAATTTGACTATGTTAGCTAAGATCTTTGTCCTTCTTTGAATCTTGTTTGTACAGAACTTCAGCAAAGTCAAAATCAAGAAACTATTTGTTGCAATGTTTCCTGAAGATTCCCAGCACCCCGTATTATTCTATTGATTCACTGGTTCTCCTCTTCACACAAAAATTCAAATTACCTCTTGAAATGTAACAATTTTCTGTCCCCTCCCTGTTACCACCACTCTTGCCTTTGTATTCCTCTGGAAATTGAAGAAAATTCTTTTTGTCCTTGTGTCAAACCAACAAACAGAAATTGAGATTTATCCTTACCATCCATAGATGTGGCACTTTCATCAAGTCTACCAAACTGCAACAACTCCATAATCTGTAGAGCACATCTGCCAATGGTATCAATCTTATCACTCTCAAGCATTGATTGGAATATGACAAAGAATTTCAAGGCATCAACTCTGCCAAAGAGGTTCTTCTGTTTTGTTCAGACTTCAGGGAAATTTACATTGAAAATGAAAACAGACCAATTTGATACTTTCAATAAGAGCTATGTATTTTAAACAGCTGTGGAGGCAAAAAGGTGAGTTATCTGCAGAAGAGAAAGCTATTCACTTCCTAGCTTTCTTGCCAAAAAGGTGAGTTATCTGCAAAGAGAAAGCTATTCACTTCCTCTAGTTACATTTATTTTGAGTTTTTGAGAAAGTTAAATCATGTGTTCTGGTACATTGTTTTAACGTACATCTTAAACTCTTCAATGTATAGTTGAAAGTACACAGTACAATCAAAAGTACAGAATACATCCCAAATTACATAAATGTACTTTTGGATGTACTTTGTAATCTTCTGTGATTTCTCATATAAAATATATTGATTTCCCCGTGGTAATGTACTTTTGGGTGTACTTTGTACTTTTAAAACTAAAAGTCCAAACTACACCGGAAAGTACAAAGTGCATCAGAAAGTACTAAGTACACCACCCATTTCCTGGGTCAATCCAATTCCGAGAGAGGGGGATGAACAAAAAATGGAAAGTTCATCTAATCAATTGTGACATGGTGGGAACCTTTTTGAGTTCAGCCAAAATTTCATCTGAGATGGTGGGTCCTATATCAACATCATCAAAACCCGTACGTGATGCAGATGCATCTTTTTGCATGAGTAATTGTATGAGTACTTGCGTACATACATTCCCTAAAGTCCTTCCCAGAAGGTTCTAATTTGTTGTCACATGCAGCTTGCTGGTATTAGTGATTTTTGTTTCTGCTGAAAAGCTTGGGTTGGATTCATCTTCACCAAAAGCCTCTCCCTCAGCAATATCCTTCATAAAAGCCTTGACCACATTGGGAGAAAGTTCTGTACTCCATGAATTATTGTCCATGTTGTCACTCTCATCACAATCATTCACCTGTACGTTTTAGTCCTTTCCATCTGCTGCATTGATTCCACAAAGATCCTGCTTGGCGGGCTTAAATAACTCTTTTGTTGGTTGAAATAGTCCTGGGTGGTCAAAATTTGAGTAGCAAATGGAGAAATTCCATCGGTCAACAACAGCAAACATAAGGAAAGGCCAAATCTTCTCACCTACCATATTGCCCCAAACACAATTTTCAGAGCTGCCATGGGCTGAGGGAGGAAGTTATGGATGGGAGATTTTAGGAGATTTTGCACTCACTCTGTGATGTGGGTGACGTGTTTTTACCTCTCATGTTTCATGTTTTCTTGGGGGTATCTTTGGAATCCATAGGTATTGATAGATAATTTTGCACTATAACACTTTCATAAAAAATGAACTTTGTCATCCAGATTGGGGTTTGGCACGTCGGCACCAACTTGAGAGACTCCCACCCATCCAAATTGGTGTCATAGATAAATTTATTAGCATTCCCCCTCCTATAGCAGTCAATCAAGGCCAAGGTACAGTCAAGGGAGGGGTAAATACATAGATAGCTGGTAGACAGGTGAATATGTTGATAGAACATGATGGCAACA